>OY987247.1:10014438-10354051 GCA_963920765.1 Ulota crispa | reverse complement strand
AATCCAAATTGCCCTTTTTCTAGTGCGTTTGTGAGTCCAATGCTTGAGTTCATTAACCCGTAAGGGCCCACCAGGCCCTTGAGAGGCCACACTGGCCCTTACAGGTTAATGAACTCAAGCATTGGACTCACAAACGCACTAGAAAAAGGGCAATTTGGATTCTAATTGCCCCTCAATGGATGCACAGTAAGGAAGTGAAATAGTTTAAGAACTATCTTCAGAACTACTAACTCAAATACTACTTGAGTTATTAGTTTTGAAGATAGTACTATAACTATTTCTCCTCCTCTATGCATTCATCGAGGGGCAATTAAAATCCAAATTGTCCTTTTCTAGGGTGTTCAGGAGCCGTATCCCTCACTTTCTTAACTCCTAATAGGTGTTGATATTTCTCTTCTATTAACATTTGAACATCGTACTTGACCTCAGGAATTCAAGTTCCAAATGTGCAAAGCAAGAACCTGATTTGGCTAGTCCTTTACACCCTTAAGCATATCCTCAATTTTCTCCAAAAAATGCGTTGTTGAGAACATTTAATTTGACTTTCTAATAGTCATTTCAAATCTCCAATATGGGAGCAAGTATTACGTATGCTAAATAATATGCTACTTGGAATATTAGAATTTATCTCAATAAACTTTTCTGCTTTTAGAGGAACATGGATGTGGTATTTAGGCAGGACTAGGCTATTAAATCTTTATGAATAAATAAATAAATTAATTAATTAACTTATGTATAATCAAGTAAGATGTTTGAATGTACTTTACATGATCTACAAAATGATTCTTCTAAAACAAAGTGCATTCCTTACTATGGCAGCTAAAGTCATGTTGAATCATTAAGAAGAAATTGATAAACTTCTGTAAAATTGAGGAAAGATGCTTGAATGTACTGTACATGATCTACAAAATCATTGCACCAATTATTGCCCATGGCAACAAAAATGTAGGTCTTTTATGGATATAATTTGCTTAACCCCTAAAGGACCAAGCCCTTTTTTCAGCAAAAGTTATTGAAAACTGCCGCTTTTGGGGGAATGAATAGAAGGGTAGGAAAAACAATTATTTTTGGAAATCCAACTGTAAGATCTTGTCTTAGACTATGGGAGGTGTTTGTGGAAAAAAATCATCTCATTCAAGATGTACAAGAGTGAGATATTGACATCTCAAGTGAAAAAAAAAAGCTTTTTCCCTTGCTGCCCAAAAATTTCAAAAGCTTTTAATTGCCCCTAAATCAAAAAAATTGCTCTACACAAAGTTGAGGTTTATTTTTGTCATGTAGAAGACCAAATTAGGTAAGTGTGGGAGATTTTCCAAATGAATTGGAGGTGTGGATCATACTTTGTAAAATCTTGCAATGCTGTAAGGACATGAAATTTGCATATACACTAGGCCAAATTGGAGGATTTATGTAAAATTGAGACATATGAATTCTTTTGATCCAAATGGTGAAAACCAAGGAATCTTAGTCTACTAAAACTTGGAAAAAAAAGAAGGCAAAAATCAAATTCACAAAGAGCTCAAAAACATAATGCACCAAAGGCAAAAGGAATGGAGGTATGGAAATCCCTTGCATGCCCGTAAACTAAAACTTTTCACTCATAAATCAAAATTGAATGATTCAAAGCTCCTCACATATGTATAAATCTAAAGAATGAATTTTAGATTTTTATTTTTTTTTAAAACTTTATTTTTAAAAAAGTTTTTGGTTGCCCGGCCTCCTCTAATTTTCATAAATTCATGCATAACTTCTTTAATAAATGTCAAAATAAAGGAAAAATTAGATGCCCACACAAATCTTTCAATTCCCCATCTTCAATAAAAGTTTCAAAAAATCACACAAAGTAGTTTAGCCATATAGGCACATGCCCGAAATCCCATTTGTCCCCCAAAGGAACAATGGTCCTTTAGGGGTTAATGTTCATTGATTTCAATATGCTAAACAACCATCATGGATTTTTTCATCCACCTTAGACCGCCACTTTTCATCCATATTAATTTTCATTCATTGGCTCCAATGAATATCATTGATTTATTTCATCCACATCCTCCCCTCTTTCAAATGATTATTGCACTTTAGAGACAAATTGTGTTGCTTTAAGGAAATTTTTGTTGTTTCAAAACATCCAATCTCAAATTACGGAAAATTTTATTTCTCCTCCTACACTTTAAAAAATCTCTTTTATTGCTCACTGCTCACCGCTCACGATTTAGCAACCCTGCCTCCTATAATGGCCCACCGCCAGAACAGCGGGTACAAGGGTCCACTAGTTTATATATGTAAAAATACCACTTCGACCCAAGGTTCCGGAAGAACTAGTTCAGTATTAATTGAATGAAATGAGAAAAAACTGTTTGCAATTTGTAAACACTAAAAACTAGTCAAAAATCTTAAAAAAAATTACTTACAATATGAAATAGAGAAAATAACCGAAAGAGCTCCTTGCTAAGCCGGTTGAATATAAGAATTGAAGGAAATCTACTGAAAGATCTCAAATATTTCCCGGACCCTGCGCCGGCCCCACATGGACGTAAGATGTGCAGTAAACCACGCGCCAGGTTTGAAACCACGTAATGGGAAGCGTCAGCACGTGGGGCCCGCAAGCTTTGGATGGTTGGTCCACCAAGACCAAGCTCGCCGTGGCCCCTCGCCCAACTTACGCCGGCACATGGAATCCTGCCTCTCAGGAACTCTGCATGGATGAGACAAAACCAGTGGCCCGCCTTTGTGAAGGAAAAAGAAAAAAAGCCCCTCCTCCGGAGTTGTTGATGAGGTTTTCCTTGAGAGACTTGAGAGGCTCACTGCAGACGAGAAGCTGGTACTTACGCTTTTGCCAAACGTGAGTTCCAAGTGTCATTCCCTCACCACAAATGAACACGCTACTTCTACCCTGAAAGTGCGGCATGTCTCGGGCTTGCTTGACCGACCTGCCACTGGTTGCTTCTTCTCACACACACTGAGAGACTCAGATTGCTTCTCCGCCTTTGTGAAGGGAGCGGCCATTGGAAAACACGGCCGCCATGGAGCTGGTAACAACCAGGACCTGGAGACTCTCTCCCTCTGCTTCCATCGTCGGAGCTTCTACGACCGGTAAGTATCCATTTCACCAATTTCTTAACACCTGACATCATTCTCTGTTGAGCAATTTCTGATGCTTTTCTTCAAATTAGTCCGAATGTGTCATTTGCCTTGAATGCGTAAGCTGCAGGAATGTTTCTCTCCGTTACACTTAAATATTAACCGTAGTTCTTGCAGCAGACGTGGCATCATTCTCTGTTTAGTACGTTTGAGCATTTCCTGATGCTTTTCTTCAAATTAGGCTGAGTGTGTCATTTGTCTTGAATGTGGAAGTTACAGGAACGATTCTTTTCATTTTCACTAAATTCTTAACCGTAGTTCTTGCAGACCTGGCATGATTCTCTATTTATGTTACGTTTGAGCAAGTCCTGATACTTTCCTTCGAATTAGTCCGAATGTGTAATTTGCCTTGAATGTGGAAGTTACTGGAACGTTTCTTTCCGTTTCACTAAATTCTTAACCGTAGTTGTTGCAGGCCTGGCATCATTCTCTGTTCGTTACGTTTGAGCGCTTTTTTTAAAATCAGTCTGAATGTGTAATTTGCATTGAAATTGCAGAAATGTTTCTTTCTTGTCATCGCGCATCGCATTGTGATTAAATTTGCGGTTTAATCGTGAGTTGTGGATCAAATGTAATGTATCGGTTGCTTGTTTCGTACGAATGGGATGAGTTCATTCATGCGAATTAGATTCTGGTATTTTCAGGGAGAAAGACAGCACTTCACCGTAGGTCGGCGAAATTGGCTTGTTTTCCAAGTCCGAGCTGTTGGAGGCTCTTGTCGCAGGTAATGCCACGTCAATTAATAGTTGTAGAGTGTATGTTATGTATTTTTTAAAACCTTACCAGTTCAGTCAACCAAAATCGTGGTGATGGATGTTTTCAGACTTACGCTATTTACAATTGAGAAATTTTATTTAGTACAGAAGCTTTTCTTGAAGGCGCTTGAGGAGGTTATTGTATTAAACAGCATTCGTATTTGGCACTATTGAACTGAATCCTTTGGTAGAATAGAAGTTCGTGAAAATTTATCTGGAAAATGGCCTTTAATAATGATTTTATAAGTAAAAGCAACCAAAAAACTCGAGAATTCTCCAAGAGTCATATTTAAAATGCATTCCAATAAGTTGCAGTTAATAGTTTTCAACATTTTGTTTCTGAAGAAATTTAGAAATCATTGAGTCGATTTTTACAAATATGTATATCGGTTTTAGCAGTGGTAAGTTTTAGTGTGCAGCTGTAATCTGTAATGTAAATTCAAAACCTTTTTACAGCACATTAATTTCAAGTTATTCTTCAAGCGGTTTATTATAGTGGAGCTCCACAGTTTTTCGTATTAAAAAACAGCCTTTGACCTAGCTCGAGTCAGATATCTCGGATTGGACCTAACGAGGCAGATTGAATATATGTTTATTTACCGTCATTGTTGACAGTTGTATATTTTGATCTCAGAATTCTGTTGTAGTACGATGTCCTCCTTCACTTGTAGTGGCCGCGAAGAGGCCTGAAGATCCTGCATCGAAGTCAAATACATCGTCTGCTGCAGGTTGGACCAGGTGCACAAAGAAGATCATATCTTCTTCTCTCATTTTTAGGATATCTCTTCTAGAATCCTTATGTAGTTTCAGTTCTTCATATGGAGCAGTTCTTTTCCTAGTATATGCCTGTCGAGACTCTTAATTGTGTAATGTGTAAGTACCTACTTTATTCGATGCACTGGCGTGGCGGTTGGAAAGATTGCAGAGTAACTCGGGAACCATTATCCTTTGTCGTCTTCGTTGTGTATTACGAGCACTGCCTCAGAGAAGATATTGAAAGTTTTGTCAGATGTCGAAGACTCCATCAAAAAAACCCCTATACTTGCGGAAGGGCAATCTGTGAAGAATGAAGTTAGCAAGAAAGTTTTTGTTCCTCCAGCAACCAGAGAACAAGTTTTGCAAGCATGTGTGTATACATCGACAGCTTTCGGTGTAGCTGGTCTTGCCATTCGGCAGGTACACTTTGTACCCTTCTGGATTTTGGCGAGTCTTGATTGGATTCTCATGAGAAAGATGACGTCTTGTATTCATTCCTTTGGCCTAGTACACTTTTAGTGGAGACACGAACTTGCAAGCATCTCTGAATTTGATTTTTGTGTAAATAATAGGTTGAGAGTAAAGCTCTTCATTTTTTACCACCTTTAATCAGATTTCACAGATATGATTCTCATGCTTGAGAAGTTACAGTATTTCAACCAATTTGTTTTGTGCTTATTATTGTTGAATTCCTCGGGCAGTAAGATGGACTTCACTCTTCTTATACATACAGGGTACGCATTGGGCAGTGGAACAAAACTATTCTATTCCAGACTGCTATGTCGGAATGCCATGTAAGTGACAACATTTGTCTTAGCCATTTCGTGATTCCAGCAGGCGTGAATATTAGTAGACCATGGAAACATCCAAGTAGTTAGCTTTTGTAGTCCAAATTCAGCAAACTTGTGATGTGATAAGGATGACCTGGAAGGTTCAATGTTCGCACCTGCTGGGAGTCGATTATAATTCTCTGTCGTATGTTTTGGCTTACATCAGATAACTTTGCGGTTTGGCACCTGGGCGCAACAGCTGGAACAGTATTCCTCATAGCTTCATTACGACAACAACTTCTCTCAAGTTGGCCTGAATTCTCTCTGTCCAGTCGACAATCAACTAAGCAGGTCACGATGCAATGCCACTCGCTTGTAATCCCTAGTTGCTTAACCAAAAAACTATTTGCGTATTTTTTAATTAATAGTCGATTACAAGAATTTACAGAACTTGTACCTATCGCTCAAAATGCAAGACATTATTCCTTTTTTCACAATTTGATACCTCCCTTGTGTTTTTCTAACCGATTCCCTTAAAACTCTAAATATATGGAAGTGCTCATTTTTGTCCATTTGATTTGTAGGTTAATATTCTATAATCTGCAATAGTCCCACTTTGGTTCCTCTCCCGTACTTCTACACAAACATCCAAATCAAGATCTATCAATATATGCTGATGTGCTTATCTGCAAGCGGACAACATAGAGTCATTTGCAGTTACATGTGCTCACTTTTACAAGAATCGGTTGTTGATCTTGTAGGTTTTGAGCCCATTAAAGCTAGACGACTACCTTATAGTGTCTTTTTTGCCCGGCATTTCTGAGGTATAGTTTTCACCCAAACCGAATAAAGCAATTTTACTTCCCTTGCTTGAGCTTATGTTTATAATCTATGTCCTGCAGTATCTATTTTGACCAACTAGGTTTTGCCCTCCCTTTTCCTGAAAATTGGTTTAGTTTATGTATGTTCTTCTATACTGGATTGGGGTAGGAATCTGAAGTGCAACATGTTCATTTGCGTCTCTTTGCCCCGTTTGGCTTGTTTTTCCTTAGGAATTATTCTTTCGAGGAGCTATTCTTCCTTTAGTTGGAGCGGATTGGCGTGGAGTTATTGTTGCTGGGCTTGCCTTTGGAATCCTCCATATTTCAGGTGGTCGCAACACTGCTTTTGCTGCTTGGTAAGAATTCCCTGAGCTGCACCGCTTTATCACAAGATGCGCTCTTTCACTGATGCAAGTTGTTTGATGTTGGTTGAGAAATACAGTGGTTTCATGTGTTAAGGTGGAGGAAACTATTTGCTTCACTTCAAGCATCTCAATAGTGTGATTCTTGGGAGAGCTATGCATAGATCATTTTGATAATTAGAGGCAAACTATCTTGAGTTCAATGATGATTTCTTATGCAATTTCAAAATAGGAGATTGTAGACCACTATTCAAGGAATGGCACACTATTTTACTTCCGTTCAAAGGTCAGTGTTCATGGACGGACGTTTAGCTAAGACGTGCTTACAGACAACTTGCTACTTGAAGGCCAATCAAGTATATCAGTTGCTGTTAATAACAGGGGGTTAGTATACGAGACGGGATCAGATCTCAATCAGATTTGGTATCTCACAATCTAGTCTCGTTTGCAGGGCTTCTTTTGTGGGAGTTGTTTATGGATTCGCTGCCATATACACGACAGATCTGTCCGTGCCCATGGTTGCTCATTCACTGGCAAATTTGGTTGCTGCATACGTATGGCGAATTGACGAAGATCGTAGGTTGAATAGTAAGTAATCTCTGAGACACATCATTTATGAACCCCACGGGGAATTTGGCGCATTAGTCCAACCGAAAGTCAATGTATGGTACATCGGTGGAGCTGTTTCTAAATTCGTGCATTGAAATTGTCACTTGATTCTTTCGATCAATACAAATGTTTCTAGTAGCTTCTATAGCTTTTCTTAGGAATGTTATGATGCTTGGATGTTAACCAATGTACTGTACAGTACCTTACCATAAATTTTCATCACTTTCTTGTATAGTTCAAAGAACTTTGCATTGTACGGAGTATAATTAGTATTTTGTTAATTTGAACTTTAGATGTTGGAACCTTATGCAATCTCAATAAAGCACACCAAATTTCAACTCCTCAAAATCAAAACCCTATTTTTGGTGGATTATTTTGTTTTAAATTTGTGGTTTTACATGATAATTGATTGAAAAATATTAGTGATGAATTTTTGAGATGTGATTACATGAGTATGTAGGAAACATCCATATGCACATCTTTTATGCTAAAAGGACTCCCCTTAAGTAACAAAAATTTGATCTACAAATATTTTAATGAGACCTTTGGTGTGCCCATATTTTGTAAAATAGATTTTGTTATTTATTAACTAGATTTACACAAAGGAAATGTAACATCTTGTTAAAAGGTACAAACTTAGTCACAATGTAGGAATCAAACAACAAATTTTGATTTTCTCAAAGAAATATCTATTTTTTTAACCACAAATAAAAGTGACGAAAATTTATGGGAAGGTACTATACAGTGGCCTCATAAAAACATTGTCGCGTTTTTCTTTGGAGGAAAGAGAAAAATGCAACAATGTTTTTGTGAGGCCATTGTACATCTTCTGTATGTGAGTGCCTAGGATCAGTTTTGGAGACACATATAATTAGCACTTTGAAAATTCATAATTTATTCTTATGTTATTTCAAAATTACTTGAATTCTTCTTTCAATTGCTAACAGTTCTTTAGATAACATGTGGTGTATCACAATAACATGAGAGATTAACACCCAATTCTCATATAAAGAAAACTTCTAAAATAGAATGCTAGTGAGATGGGATTGGGTATCCAAGCTCTGCATGTACTAAGGTAGTGTGTTTTAATTGTGTTCATGCTCTAATTGTGTTTGGTTCTAGGAATGAGAGACATTTTAGATTAAATATCTATGATTGTCATTGATGAGTTTGGTGGGACTAGCTATAAAGCTAGTCCCACCAAACTCATCAATGACAATCATAGATGTTTAATCTAAAATGTCTCTCATTCCTAGAACCAAACACAATTAGAGCATGAACACAATTAGAACATACTACCTTAGAGAGCAGGAGGGGGCCATATTTTGCCACGAAGTAAGCATAATTGGCAGGTGTTAGTGCTTGCATCAGTGCTGGCCAATTTTGCAAATTAATTTATCTCAATATGAGCAAAATAGGCCGCCCCCAATCTTAAAGTACTGCACTAAAACTAGCTAGAAAATAAGGGCTTTTTATTTGTTTACTTTTTTGTGAGATATGATGATACTAGTAAAGAACATATGTTATTTCTACACTCAATAATGCACTGAAATTGTCCAACATGTTTATTACATCTAACATTTATAAAAATGTTGCACTTATTTAGAGTTATCCTACGTGTACCCATAATTTAGGGTGCACAACTTTTATTTTACAAAAAAATAGTATGATTTTTTGAAAGCAAAAGAAAATTTTTAGTCCAATTCTACAATACATACACAACTATTGCAAACATGGAATTCTATATGGATTTCCAAAATATGCTTTGTATTTGGAGTTGACTTAGCCTCCTCAAATGTACATAGTTTATACAATATTAAAGCCTATGAAAAATAACATGTACAAACTTGATACATTGCAAGAGGTGGACCATTTTAGAACCTAGACACTTTTAAAACCTCCTACCACGATTTGTTTTTGTTTTTGTCAAGATTGACTAGCACCCTAAAATGCATGAAAATAAGGAAAAAATGGCCAAAGTTGGAATGAATGAACAATTTGCGCACATTCATCCAAAGCTACATTCATCCAAAATTTAGCATATATGATGTTTAAGTAAGAAGGAACGTGACAATTTCATCCACTTTTTCACACAAATTTCTTACTGAATTGGTTGCTAGCCCCTAGATACCCATAACACCATACTGTGATGTTTTTAACACTAAAATTCAGCAATGTGGGCATTTACAATAAGGGCTAGAGGTAATTTGAGGTAAGATTTAGGCCAAAAAAAAAAGTTCGCTAGAAAAAAGAAAGGACCGACTAGGTGGACACCCCCCAATTGCTATGCAGACACCCCATAGCCAAATTTATTAAATTTGAAATTATTATTACGTTGAAATATGAAATAAATCAAAGCAATATTTTAGCGTGCATTTGCGTCTACAAGAGTTGCAAAAATGCAACAAATTTGCCTCATTTGTGACACGATTAGGAGTCAAATCAATAAATGAAGGGATCAATTGGTTTAACTCCTAACCATGTCACAAATGAGACAAATTTGTTACGTTTATGCAACTCTTGTATACGCAAATTTACGCTAAAATATTGCTTTGATTTATCTCAAATTTAATAGATTTGGCTATGGGTGTCCGCGTAGCAATTGAGGGTGTCCACCTAGTCGGTCCCAAAAAGAATCCTGCCTCCTACCATAGAACAACCCTAAAAGTAAAAAGCTCAGTCGTCTCTCCCCTTCGGCACACGACACGACATTTGCATGAACGCCGAAACTGGCCACGTAAGCTTACGACTCGCGCGACTTCGCAACAGAAACGCGCACAAACGGAATGGAATGGTCGAATGGATAAACCATGCCTGGTCCCTGACACTCTCCATCGCTGCCTGCAATCCCAGCTTCAATCCTTTCCACGCTCGATTCCCCCGAACCATGCTCCGGAGCTCACTCGCGAGCTCCCGGCGCTGCATCCAAAATTTCCTTACTCAAATTCTGTTGATTCTGTGAATTTTGCAAGCCTTACTCAAATTCCGTACATTCTGTGAATTTTGCAAGCCTTTTTGGTGCCATGGAGGTGCTCCCGAGAGCGCTTGCAGCTCGCGCACGCTGCTCCAATTCACAGTGCTCCTCTCTTAAGCGCCAAGCTTCTTCTTCCTCTTCCCCGACTCGACTTCCTCTTGCTTCACTTCTCGCCTCGTCGTGCTCTCTCATTGCATCTTCAGTGCCGGCGTCTCTCGCCTCAAGCTATGAGGATCTTTTGAACAAGGCGTCCGTTCCAGACTCGTTCTACAATGCTGTCGACTCGTTCTTCTTCGTTGACTTCGACGCCGCGACCGACTTCATGACAACTAATCCCGTGGCGTTTCTGGCCGGTCTTGCGGCTGTGGCCGTCCCGTTGATCGCGTTTACGGCAGTGGCGATCCCGCAGACGTTTGGATCTGTCTCGGCTGTGGATGCTTATGAGACTCTGTCGCAGCCGAATGCGCAGCTTCTGGATATTCGTGTGGATGTTAAAGCAGAGGGCGGGCCTAGTTTGAAAGCTCTGAAGAAGAAAGTTGTGCAGGTGCGTTACAACACCGGCGATGATGCGGATGCTTTTGTTGCCGAGGTTTTGGCCAAGTTCAAAGATCCGGGGGCTACGACTCTGTACATTTTGGACAGGTAAACTGAATTTTGGGGAGGTCAAACTTCTTGAACTATTTTTCAGTAAATTTTCTTTGAAAGACAAGAAGAATTGACATCTAACTCAAGTTATTTCATATTTTTTGGAGGTTTGTGGAATTAGTTATGAAATTTTGAAGGGAAAAGGTCATAGGTCTCTAAAACCGCCCACCTCCTCAAATGTACAGTACTTGTACAGTTTGAAAAGCTATGAAAAAAAGCGTGTACAGTAAGGGTACGTTTGAGAAGGTGGGCGGTTTTAATGCCTGCACGGTTTATGAGCAGACTACCTTATTGTTGTATTAGGGTTTGCTTGAATCAAAATTAGGTAGTGAACGTTAAGCTTGTCACACACTGATTATATAATTCCAACTAACATGTTCTGGACTCTTGGTAGAAATTGCAAGGGGAATTACAATTCACCAGTATGCGTAAGTGAGAATGGATAAGAGATTTGGTGCATAATGTTGAATTAGGGTTCCCTGATGCCAATTATGCAACTGAGCAGGCTCATTTTAGCGAGTCCAATGCACTAAAACAAGGCTTTTTTGGATGTTGTATGCAAATGTTGGAACAGTGTACAGTTTTACTTAATGATGACCTAAAACTTACACGAGTACTTTGCATGAGATTTGATCGTAAGATAAATGCTGAGTAGGTATCCATTCTCAAACCAATACACGATATTTTAGGGTTTCGTACTTAGGTCTCTGTCTTGCTCTATTTTTGTTTAGAATTGACTTGAAAGCTGTGGTGTGTAGAATGGACGAGAACTCTTTGACAGTTGCGAAGCTTTTAGCGAACAATGGCTTCGAGGGGGCGTTCGCTATCAAAGGAGGCGTGGAGGGGCCTAATGGATGGAAGGTAAACCCTAATAGATAGATCCTTTTTTCTAAAAACTTTGACTTTGGAACTGAAACGATCAATATTACATGTTGGGATGCGACGAGCACTTGCAACCTAATCTTGCTTAGTATCTAATCTACAAAAATTGCTTTGTAAGATTTGGTGATTGTGTTTGTTTGACCTACGTTTAAATTTCAGTTGTGGATTACAGTCATGTTTAAATATCATAAGATTTCAAACTTTTTAACTTCGAATTGAACACTGCACTTTGTGAGGGTAAGTTTGTCCACTTGAATTTCATGGTTTGCATGGCTTGTAAATCAGATTCTTTAGTGGGAGACAAGTACAAGTACGAAGAGCCTAGCTGTTTGGGTTCTAATGCTCCTCCTCTCAACTATTGAGACCCTGCCACATCAACTTCAGAATCCAGCTCTCATTTGGCATTTTAAGTTAAGGTTGGCAAACCGTTGGTTGACAACTCTGGCATTGATTTTGAGCTTGCAGAGTAATGAGTTGCCATGGTTGCCTCCTCGGAAGGCTTTTAGTTTCAACCTTGACGGTCTGAAGGATATTCTCAACGGCTCGGTAATGCTCTCAACTATCTAAGGTTACTAAAACCAGTTCAGGCCTTCTATGTTTATTCTAGTTTTGAAAGATTATTATATGGAAATATATCTGGGATACACTGAGATAGTGCGCTTTTTAAGGGACATGCTTTCTCATTTTGAAGTTGGACATTGTTGTAGGATACATCCAACCTTGTGCCGACGGCGCTTGGAGTAGCAGCAGCTGCTGGAGTTGGTGCGGCCGTCTTCACTGAGGTCTCTAAATTTTTATCTCAACATTTGTTCCTAGTAAGATTGAAATAGTACCGTTTTCTAATAGACTGCTCATTGAATTGCATATTGACGTGTGTGTTGACCTGACCAGGCAGAATCAGCCTTGCAGTTGTTGGGATCAGCAGCATTCATTCAGGTCTTTGTAAAGAAGTTTATGTTTGCTAAGGTAAGCAATAATCTGCCACTCTCAGGGGAATTTGTTTCGTCCACCGACGAATGTGAGTTTGAAGCGACTGAAGCCCGGAATTAAATGATCAAAATATGATAAGAGAGGGTACCCCTAGTTATCTTTGGTATTGAATGTGTTTTGGGTGACGGTCTTGCAGGATAGGGAGAAAACCATTAAAGATGTTTCTACATTCCTAAACACCAAAGTCGCTCCTAAAGATTTTGCTGACGAATTGAAGGTACCTTCTTGCCTTTCACACCTCTCTGTAATCAGTTTGAGTGAGGTGGTATTGCGATGTTTTATCTCTGGCGGACGGTTTTCAGCATTTTTCTTGGCTTGATGCTTCACCAATACCGATTGTTGTCGAATCCCTCATTTAATATGCTCTCTAGAATAGACCTTTTATTATTGTAACGTCTTTAGATTTGTAAAACACCACTAAGGTGGTGGGTTCCCCTATCAGTGAAAGTTTGTTCAAGCGTCATGATTTATGAGCAAGTGGTATTACAAAGCAAGCTGCTGTTGAATGGAAAGGCATTGTCAGTAGCCATTTAGACTTCCAAGGAGCAGTTGGATGAAATGAACACAGTAGCATAAATACGGACTTTTTTGTGTTACAATTCAGGAAGTTGGAAGGGTACTTATCCCAAAGGATGGCGAAGTGAAAGCAGCAGTTGAAAGTGGAGAAAAAGTGTTACAGAAGACATTGAAAGGTGATTCTGCCACGCCACAGGCGGTGGCAGGAAAGGCTGCTTAATTTGTAGGAGCTCTATGCAGGAGTAGTTTATGTTTGTACAGAACTAGTTCCAGCTGACATGTAGCACCAAATTTGAAGCATTTAGATATACTTCAGCTACATGACTCTTACCATTTTAGCATTAGTATCATTCTAGCATATCTTATTATTATGACCTTCTCTCAATAATCTGAATTCCTTTCATACCGGACGCTGATTACCGCATCCCTGGCAGCCATAATCTTGATATTATAGTCATTCGAAACTCTCTTTTGTAGGTATGAACAAAAACAAGTAAATTGGAAATGATGCATCATTACGAGGCACTAAGAGTGGAATTTATTGGAGAACGTTGGACTCTTACGTAACATATGTGGTGCTTACGGAGAAAGTTAGAAAAGAACTTTGATGACCAAGTTGTAACTATATGCAAACTTGTCTTTTCCAACCCCTAAATGCCCAAGGCACCCAATTTGTGTGTCTACAAAACTTTGAAGATGAATAAAACCTTACCAAATCAGTATTTCTAGTACTTTTTTCTCAATACAAGTTTGTTTTGAAGCCTATTTTTGACATCAGAAACCCAATTTTGTAAATGAATGTTGGTGATTTTTCTACTCAAGATTTTGTACAGTCCCAAGACAAATATTGTTGCTAGCCTCTTTTACCATTCACAAAATTTAGCATATTGTAGGTCACAAAAGTCATTATATTATTTTTGGTATTTAATTTTTACTAGCAACCTAGTTAACTGTTAAACGTCGGGCTCATCCCCATGGCCAGCCCGCTACAGTGATTTTCAAGGATTCCAAAACTATGATTGGTGTAACAAGTGCCCAGCTAGCTGCAAAAGTGAATAGTATTGGTTGACCTCACAAAAATTGTAGGAAGGGCATTATAGATCTTCTCACAATTTGGATTATCAAAAAATATGAGTGTATTTGATGAAGTTATTTTTTGCCTTCGATGATGGAGCATGTGTTTATGATCACTTCTAGGAAAAAATCAGATGAAAATTTGCATTCTTCTATTGTACAAAATGTTTTTTCAGAGGCAAAGGACAAAGAACATCCTTTTGGACATTTAGGGGTTAAGTATACCAAAATTCAATTTCAAAAACCAAAACTCAAATTTTGATAAATGATTTTATATATTAATCATAGTTTTGCATAACAATTAATTGAAAAACATTGTTGATGAATTTTTGAGATTTTGATTGCACAAATTTGTAGGAAATGTCCATATGCACATCTTTCCTTCTAATAAACATCTCCAAAAAAGTTTCAATTTCTTTTTATATAAATTTCAATGTTGGAGTGTTCATGTCCTAATTTTGTAAAAAGTGCCATATTTTATGGTAATTAGATTTTTTTATTTGACTAAGGCCTTGTTTAGACTAGCGACCGCCCAAAAATTTCTCAAATGTGATTGGTTGAAATTTGGCTTTCGTCCACTGCAGGGTTCAAACTGTGGGTTTGTCCAGTCCTTTTACATCCATCTTCACCAACCAATATAGCCACGTTAGCAACCAAGATAATGAAGTTTTGGGGCTCGCTCCAAGGGTAATACCAAACTTGTCCGGAAGAAGCACACTCTTGGATGACACACTATTACACGGAAAAGCTTCTAGCAGTCAAAACACCGAACAGGGTGCAAATTTTAGTGTCTCGGCTGTCGCTAGTCTAAACTGGGCTTCATACATTATGATTACATTTGTACCTTTGAGTTCAATGATACACTTACTTTGCCAATAATCATTGAAAAAAATAGAGATATCTGTTTAACAAAATTGGGCCATAACTTAATGGCAAAAATTATTGTCCGGGGACTGGACTGGGGTAGTTCTCCACCCGCGGGGAAAGGACCACCACGCAAATGCACACCTCATCTCACGGAGGAAGGCTATCTCCGAGACTTTGTCCAGTCTCCACGATAGCGACGCCAGGCTTCTGCACGAAGCTTTTCGCGGTTTTTTGCGCCTTTTTGCGCCTTTTTGCGCGGGATTGTTTTGCGTTGCGGCATCCCTGCTGGTGACAAAAGCCTCCAACGGAAGAAAACAAAAACAAAAACAAAGACGTCGCGCGATTACCGTATTCTCTAAAGCAAACAGCTATAATCCGGGATTTTCATTAGTCAAACTTGAAAGGAAGAGCTTTGGTTAAGACGTTAAGTGTCCGAATTGAGCTCTCTCACTCGGTAATCCAAAGCTTAAACTATCTACAGCCACAACCACTGATACCGATTATTCCAGATTGTTACTTTTTCCGTTTTGGAGTTGATATTTCAGCATGCCAGTGGCGAAACCCGATTCAGGCGAGACGCGAGTCATCGCGCATCTTGATCTTGACTGCTTTTACGTTCAAGGTATTGTTTATTTTACTCAATTCTGTTTCTATTGCTAACCCTAAGAATTCGTGTTATTGAATCGACCAGTATTGTTTCATCATGTTATGAAAATAAACAGACGGAGACATGTTGTATCACCTTGAGTGAAGAACATTAAAATAGATGAAGAAATGTTATATTACCTCGAGTGAAGAACATTAAAATAGATGGAGAAATGTTGTATTACCTTGAGTGAAGATAATGACATGTGTTGATAAAGATTTAATAAAATGTTGAGTCACATTTGCTTCTCGGTGCAAGATTTGTTGCCGTTTCATCCACTTCATTGATTAACAGCAGGAACGAAGGTTTTCACGTTTTTTAATGACCAATTTTATTGATCATATTTTGAAAAGCGTTGAGTTAAGATTGAGATAAACAGTATGCCGATATCGCTGGAATCCTTGCGTGACGAATAGTGTATGTGTTGGTAAAAACAAACAAAACCTGAATCAGAAATTTCTTCGTGTGTCTAAGGTTTTTGTTTTGTTTCTTTTTCTCTCTGTTTCACCAGCTTTATTGCTTAGCATCTGAAGAATTACTGTTTTGTTCTTTTAGAATGATTGATTTGATTCACTATGTTGTGACAACAATAGAGTTCAGATGGAGCTGTATTTTATATTGCTAGAATTAGTTGAGAACTTTGCATGTGTTGGTGAAAATCGTTAATATTGATAAAAAAAGGTGCTCTTTGTATGATGCACTTAAAGTTTCTGAGGTTCGTGATTGCTGTTGCAGTGGAGCAGAGGAAACGTCCGGAGCTTCGTGGGAAGCCCGTAGCTGTGGTGCAATTCAATCCGTGGAAAGGAGGCGGGCTCATTGCCGTCAGCTATGAAGCTCGCAAATGCGGTGTCTTACGGTGAGATTTATGACCTTTTTATTAAATTTTTATTAACTGCTAAATAGAATGGTCGAATCACGTACTCTATTTGCTTCAGGTTTGTCGATTATGATGGTCTTGGGAGAGTACCTTGAAGCTGAGATTGGGAGTCTCCAAAGCATTGGGCTTAGATGAATAATCCTAGACAATATTAAATCCCTTTCACTGAGTGCTCTGTAATACAAAGTAGCCCATTTGTGAGAAAACTTACTTTGAATGGATTACTTTTTTCATCATCATCAGTTTGATCATGAGTGTTCTTTTTGTGTTTGATTTTCAGGAGCATGCGAGGCGATGACGCAAGAAAGATCTGTCCAGATATAGAGCTGGTGCAAGTACCCACAGCACACGGTCATGCCAATGTCAGTTGTTACCGTGATGCAGGCACTGAGGTAATACTGTAATATTGGCAGATTGTATTAATCTGTTTGCCCCTTCCCTTCTCCATTATTGCCGTATATGTTACTGAGAGTCACAGTTGATTTCTGCAAAACGTGCTGAATTTCACCAACTGAATGAAAGAGAATATGGCCTCCTTAAAGTCCTCTATTTGGTGATATGAACAGTTGAGTCATGCTGACAATTGGTACAACTTGTGGAGGGAATGAAGAAGGAATTGGTTCCTCTGGTGTTGAATACCAGTTGATTGTATACCTGTAGGTTGTTGAAGTGCTCGAACGTGGAGGTCTTCTGGAGAGAGCGTCCATTGATGAGGTGTACTTGGACCTCACTGAAGCAGCAGCTGCGAGGTTACTCAAGGATCCTCCCGTCACGGTTGAGTCGCTTTCAGAGGAAGCCCGCAAGACGCACATTCTTGGCCTTGCAGAGGTAATTATTAAATCGTAGCGAGCGGCATGTATGGTGCTAAGCTTTACGTTTCCAGGACCAGTGAAGGTCGTTGCATGTGTTGGTTAGAAAAGCAAATAAATTTGCAAAACTGAAAATTCATGTATGACCCACTCAATAGTGCTGAAATAAACATGATGGCTAATTTGGGCTCCTTTAGGGGATAACCTTTTTTCGGTGATGTCGGGGGTGTGGCTTCAATGCCGTAATGATCAGTCTCTTTTTGGTGACCAGGAGGGTGAAAATGCAATGACAGTTGGCGAGTGGTTTTGTCAAAGTGACTCTCCTCGCTGTGATGCACTGCTCGCATGTGGAGCCTTAATTGTTGCTGAACTTCGGGCAGCGGTGTTGGCAGAAACGCAGTTCACCTGCTCAGCAGGTATTGGCCACAACAAGGTATGTTACAAATTAATCTTGTTTTACTCGAAACCTTGTGTAAAGCTTATGGATGGATAACTTGTTTGACGATGAGGTCATGGTTTCTGGCTAAGTAATTAATTGGTTGTTTCTACTTCTTGGATGGGGGCTACAGATGTTGGCCAAGCTTACGAGCAGCATGCACAAGCCCGCTCAGCAAACGGTAATACCAGCATCTTATGTTCCTACACTACTGGCAACAATACCACTAAAAAAGATGTGAGTACTTCTGTGTTCACGTCAGCTCTGATACTTATTATATTTGAGAATTTCTGGAAGACGAGGTCACCACACTTTGCTTAAACAAGTTAGCTTTTCGATGAGTTTCTTCTGATGATGAACTTTGGATCTGCCAATCTTAACCGCAAAAGGAAATGCAAAACAGTCGCAACTTTTGATAGTGGCAGAAGCGGTTGGTAGCAATTGCATTATATATGCTTATCTGTTGGATTTTATTTGCTGCAGTGGGCATCTAGGGGGCAAGCTTGGAAAATCATTGGTGGAAGATCTCAAAGTAAAAACTCCCGGTGACTTGCTGAAATTTTCAGAGACGAAATTGCAAGAGCTTTATGGTGTTAATACTGGGTACGCACCGTTCTCATTGTTTTATTGCAAGAGCTACGAGTCATGCACTAAAGGATCGGTTCCCTTCACTAGTAGAGAATCCACATCACCAGAGGTGTTCTAAATAACTAAGTGCGTTACAATTGACAGGGTTTACATGAGAAACAGTAAGGAGCGTTACAATTGGTAAGATTTAGTATAGCATGTGTCATAGAACACCTTTCTTGGGGAGGGGGGCTGTTACTAAGAGTGCTCTTTGCTCTTATCAGTCTTGGAAGAAATTTGAGTGATAAGCGAAAGTTCGTTTTTGCTTTCTTCGCAGAACTTGGCTATGGAATATAGCGCGGGGTAAGAATGGAGGCGAAGTTAAGCGTCGTGATTTTGCCAAAAGTCACAGCGCTGGTAAAACATTTGCTGGTCGAACAGCTCTGACGAGCATGGATTCTGTGAGTGATACTGGTGCTTTGTAGCTTTCAAACAGTTCTTAAGGTAGCTCTCACTTTTGTGTCTACACATATAGGACTGTGATTTTGGAAGATGTATGAGACGTGGCCAGTTCCCTACTAATTTTGTGTCTTCCACCTTCTGGGGACTTCAATTGTTTACAAGGACTTCAGCTACCATATTAGTTTGGGTTGTGTACGGAAGCATTGTGAATGGAAGCATCTGTATGGTATGCGTTTCCTTCTGAATGTTATAAACTACCTGTGTGACGTGAGGGTGCAGAAGGTTGTGATTTCTTTATTTTCTTTGAGATTTATCAACGTGTGAAAAACATTGATTTACAGGTCACGTATTGGCTTGGAGAGATGTGCGAAGAACTGCAAGAACGCCTCGATTTGGACTTGGAAATGCATAACCGGAAAGCAAAGCTTCTGGTATTCCATGCAGTAGTTCATCTGGTATGCAAAATTGAACCGCAAAGTCCAATGCTCAGCTTTGATTTGCTTCTCCGTTTTCTGCTTTTTTTCAGTACCTCCACTCCAATGTTTGAAAATGGTGTGAACATGTAGACAGTTTTTGGTGCTTGGTAAGAATGACATGTATATAAAGAAGTAGTAAAATATTGGTCCTCTTGTTCCTAAGAATGAACTTCCTACATTTAGTAGAATTTGAATATGCGATCGTGTGAAAAATCAAACCTCTTCAATCTTGCGACTTGGGGTATGGTGTACCAAATTTTTACCGCAACTTAGTTTGAACGTGTGGCATTTGTGCTATAATCTATAATTGTGGGGTAGTTAACTGGATATTTTGGAGAGTTGTTTTAGAGAAGACCATAGTAAAGAGACTTGAGTGTAGTTGCATTCTAAGACTGTTTAATAGGGGTTTTGAATTTTTGCCCGTGTTACAAAGCAGCAGTTTGGCTATTTGAAAACCAATTTAATGTATATGATTCTGTATTAAGGGTTTGTTTATCTGTAACATGTTACTTGTTCAATCAATATTGTTTAAACAAATAGTTCTAGTGTCATCATAGCAAACATTTTCAATGTTATGCTTTGCAAAGAATTGATATGCCTAAGATTATATCATATCTTTCTATTTGGGTAAGATTCACCTGCGGCTATCTACTTTGTTTGTTTGTTTATTTTTTTGTTGTTTTTGAGCTTTTTGGGACTTTGGGCGCAAGATCATTCATATTGATGATGATTAGCTGGCTGCAGCGTGGAGGAGGCCAACCTGCAAAGAAATTTCCCTCAAAATCATGCCCTATCCGCTATGGAGCAGAGAAGATGCTTGCAGATGGACGCATTCTCTTTGAACGGGGTCTCCGAGATTTCTGTCCTCCCAACAAAAGCCTTTCCCCTGTCAAAGGAAGTGGTGGCAACAAATGCGATTGGGCAGTGACAGGTCTCTCTATTGGCGCGAGTGGTATGTCAACTTTACCAACGGTAAGCTCTGCGCATACATCTGTGTTTTAAGTAGGTCATGTGGAGATTTTTTTGGTCCAATTTTGTGACCAACATATGTAATATTGCTCGTTAATTCTGGTGCAATAAATTCGGCTTAACTTACTTTTCAGAACATTAAACTGGTTTGCAACTAAAAACGGCTGGTCTTTTAGTGTTTGATGCTCTTCAGTTGGCTTTATCATAAAAAAGGTACCATGTCACTATTACTTAAGCTTGTTATTGTATAATGTTATCCTCGTACACGCTTTTTAATTAGTTTCAATTTGAAAGAACATATTGAAAAAGTTTTCAATGCGTTTGTTGATGTGTGATACTTGCCTTGCCATGACAGGGAGTGAACCCTATTACAAGCTTCTTCGCAGCACCATCACAATCAAGACTGCCCGAGCAAAGTCTTTCTTCAAGATCACCTACCGCTCATCAGGCCACAATATCAACACCAGATCTAGATTCTGGCCAACAACATTGTGAAACAAGTGAAGAAATGGGACCCTGTTCCAGGATACCTTCAAGTAACGACCTTGAAGAGACAACCGGCTTCCTCTCAGCCAATGATGAGGGGAGTGGAACTTTGAAACATTGTAGTTCCATAGAGCCTGCAAGTTGTCGAAACCTCTTCCCTTTAGATGTAGGTCCGGATGTAGATGTCAACTGTACACCAACATTTGGTAACTTTAATAGTTCTATTCCTCAGAAGAATCACTTACAAACGGTCGACAGTGACGGTTGCAATGCTAATACCAGATCCAGTGACACTAGTGCAAATCCTTGTGAGGATCTGCAACCAAGTACGTCACACAATCCCGCCGGTGAGCTCACGTCAGAAGTTACTTTTACATCTGATGCAAGAGATGAAGTGGAGAAAGAAGCAGATGAGAAGGCATCAGGAGTTGTCCAACGCAGGTTAGGATTCTCACCGTCTGCAGTTAACCCTTTTATAAGTAAAAATAATTTGAGAGAATAGGTAAAACCCAGAACTTACAAGATATAAAAAATACACATTCACATAATGGATTTGTGAAGCTAAACCTTTTATATCAAGGGAAAATTTCATGGATACCCCTGAAGTTTGCAATATTTTCATAGATACCCCTGCTTTTTCAGAAATATCTCAAATACTCTTGGACCATGAAATTTAGGTGTTTGTTTTGTTATGCATGTCACTTCTTCCTTTGTGGGCACACTACTTCTTTCTTGCTATGCGTGCGCACAAAGGAAGAAGGGAAGTGGCATGCACAATAAAACAGAAGCCTAAATTTCTTGGTCCAAGGGTATTTGTGATATTTCTGAAAAAGCAGGGGTATCTATGAAAATATTGCAAACTCCAGGGGTATCCATGAAATTTTCCCTGAAAAATACATATTCACATAATGGATTTGTGAAGCTAAACCTTTTATATCAACATTCATTGCTTCGTACCAAAAGAGTAAGTGATGAATCTTAAAGCTTACAAGGAAATTAGAGAACTTATATTTTTCATTCTTGATGAAGAAGGCTGCTAACACTTGAACATTTCCACTTCTAAATACACAGCAAAGTGAAGAGTTGAGATTTTGTATTACTTTGTGATATTAACACGTGGCGTAACGTTTTTTCCAGGGTGGAATGTATAGCAGTGAGTGTGTCACGGACTCATCCACCAAGGAGTTCAGGCTCCGGTGGGGTGGTGAAGTCTGCTGCAGTGCCCAAATTGAAAGATCTGTGGTTTCGGAGTGTAGAGCAGAGCAGCCTGAAGAGACCAGCAGCCTCGGACAACAACTGGGAGTACAAGCAGGAGGAGATTGATGAAGAGGTGTTGGCTCAACTCCCTTTTGAGATCCAGAAGGAGCTTCGGGACTCGTTGAAAATGAAAGAGTTACGACCTCTACAGCGTCCCTCAAAGCGCCCAAGTATCAGTGATTTCTTCCCTTCCTCTTCCAAGTAGCTCTGTTTTCCTGTTTTCCTGTTTTCCTGTTTGCTGCAGGAGAAGGAGGCCAGTAGAACCAAGCAGTGAATCATAGCGTTGAAAGGGTACAGTATGTAGTTCTCATGTCATTCATTGTCCTATTGACCTCGAATGAATTTAATAAATTATGTTGTATTTTAGTTCTATAAAAAATTGTCTCTCGACATATCCATGAATGTGAAACAGCAGTGCTGTAAGGCGTGGTATGTAAAAGTACTGCGTTTTGAGACTTTTCAATAAGTTGAAAGCCCTCATCAACAAGGCTCATCTTTCTATACATTGTACATAATAACTTTAGGTGTAGTAACCCATGTAGATAGAGGCGCAATTGCTTATCCAACCACCCAAACCACCTAGTTGGAAGTCAAGTTGGATTGTCTTCCAACCCTCATTCTAGCATTATCAAGGAGAATTATTAATATGTGCTTTCTCTTGATTAAAAAAGCAAGTGTTGTGTGCTTCATATAATCAACAAGAAAAACTTGCTATTATTCAAGGGAATTGATATATGCACACCGGGGGTTGATATTTGCACCCCTCCCTTGGGTAAATTTTAGATTTCTACGGTCATCAAGGCAAATTTGAGAAATTTGAATTCAGATTTGGACTTAGAGACCATGATTTTGTCTAGAATCATAAAAAAAAGTTGCTATTCAACATCAAATCATTAGAGTTAGATGTTGTCAGAGAAGCATGGAGACTTCCAAATATGAGGAAGAATTTTACATTCTAGAGGATCCTTGGTTCATGAAAACATGTGTTGCATGCACTATATTAGCATAACGTGTTGGAAAGGTTGGCATAGGATGTAAAAGGAGGATTACTTCAGCTCTCACCCCCAAGCAAGATCAGCCATTTTAGCACGAACATTTATGTCCAGATTAGATAGGTGTGGTTGCCAACTCTAACTAGCTTTCTATATTTGTGTGAATTTTTGTGTGAGAGCTCAACAAGAATTGTATAACTTGTGTGATATTGACTTTGAGTTTCTCAAGATCGCTTTGGTAGATTCATTTGGTTTGACAAGAGATCATCAAAAAATTACAAAATTAATCTTAAACATGGTCAACTTGAGAAACTTCAACGTCCAATTACATGCTACCTACTAGATGTGGTTTTGACCTTTGATACCAATTTTGTGCACCTTCCTCAATGGCCTCCTAACAAACCAGGACCTCATCCGTTGTTCCCACAACCAATTGATGGCATTCTACGTCAACCTGGAGTTGTAAGTAGTTTTGTCTTTGTACTTCTGGTTTTTGATTTGATATCAATTTCAACAATGTAGTAGACCTAGTTTACTAATTGCTCTTGATGCATTTGATTTGTCAGTAATGTGAACGTCTTCCATAGGAATATTACTATTTAGTTAAGCATGCCAAATGCAACTTCGGCAAGAGCACTTTTCTATTCTTTCAACAATTAGTAAGAACGATACAAAGCAGTGCTCAATAGATTTAGTGAGATCAATATAAAGGACTTAGTGAGATTAATTCAAAGGACTTAGTGAGATCAACTCAATGCATTGAGAAACTTAGTGAATTGATTTGAAATTGCAAGAACAATCCCAAATTGTGTTAGAAAATTGCAACACTATCAACTCTTTCAAAAACCAGTAAAAGTGAACATTTCTTCATCATCAATGCTATACTACCACACCCATACATACTCTCTACAAAGTACAAAGTAAACAAATACAATATAGCATACAAATGCAGTACAATATATAAATACAATGCAAAATGCAAATATAAAAATGGATCTACAAGAAGGGCAAATCTTGCCAAAATAAACGGCCTTAAAACTAGCCAAATCGGCCTCCCCAAGCTTTAATGACTATGTAGGGCAAGCCGTTTTAATATTTTGAGTGATTATTTCTATGACAACCATCTTACATCTATATGTTGAGAGATTAGAGTTTAGTGACATAATGATAATAACCTAGCCAAAATTGTATGCATTGTCACCAGCTAAGAATGAGCTCTCACTAGCAAAATTTAGTGACAACTTTGATTGCTTGTTAATAACAAATTAAAAGAGAATGAGTTATCACAATGACAACCATGGTGTCTAAGAGTGAGTTTTAATATTTTAGTCCAACAAATGCAACAATGCAACTATAATTCAATGAAGTCTATATATGGTATTTGAATATTTTTTTGAAGTCATAAATGTTTATAGTCCAACTAAAGATTATGGAATTTGTGCCCCGATTCTTGTGTTTTGATGTGGAACGTTTTGCAGTGAACATCTTTATATTAACCCCTAAAGGACAAAGCCTTTTTTCATGCCAAATCATTAAAAAATTCCACTTTTAGGAGGTTTAGTAAAAGGGGATTTTATGTTTTGTTTTCTGTGGTTCCAATTGTAGGATCTTGCCCTAAATTGGAAGAGGTACTTGTAGGAAAAAAATCAGCTCATTCCAGATGGAGAAGAGTGAGATATATACATCTAAAGTGAAAAAAAGTTGTTTTCCATGTTGCCCAAAAATTACCAAAACCTTTGACCACTCTTATAACAAAAAAATTGCTCTACCCAAAATTGCGCTTTATTTTTTCCATGTAGGAGATCAAGTTAGGTATGTGTGGGAGACTTTTCAAATCAATCGGAACTATACAACACATGGTAAAAAATAGTAAGTAAAAAGAAGTAGAGAATGAGTCAAAACTGTAAATTGTTAAGAATTTAATTATGGAAATTAAAAAGGCTAATCCCAACAGCAATAATGTTGCAGTAAAAATTGTACTTCCTTTTATTTAATTATTTTCCCAAAATATTAAAAATTGAGTAAAGTAAATGACTTCAAAGTTTATTTTAGAGTAGAGAATCCATAATTGCCTACAAACAAAAACTCCTCATAACTTTCATGTCATTGATTGAAATTGAACAATTCAAAGCTTTTCTCATATAAAAAAAATCCAAAGAACCAATTTTGAATTTTTATTTTTAAAAAAAGTAATTTTTAAAGAAGTTTCTGGGCTGCCCAAATGGGCAATCCTCCCCAAATTTTCATAAATTCATGCATAACTTCTTCATCAAATGTTGGAATGAAGAAAAAATTAGATGCTCACGTAAATCTTTGAATTCCCCACCTCCCATAAAAGTTTCAAAAAATCACACTAAGTAGTTTAGCCATAGGTACATGCTTGAAGTCCAGCCTATTCACCGAAGGGACAATGGTCCTTTAGGGGTTAAATGGATTTACAAAAGTAAGTCCTTTAGGTGAACAAGACCAAAAAATGAATCACCTTTAACCCCTCAATGCCCCTTGTATTTTTGAGCATCTCAGAATTTGCTTTGAAAGTGAACAAAATGCTAGCATTTTGATCAATCTTATCAATTTTCTTTGAAGTGCAACCTTACAAATACAAAGTAGACATGTTATAGATCACATAGGAAAAGAAATCACAACAATATCATATATGGATTGAAAGATTATGATGTTTAATCATGAGGGTGTTAAAATTACAAAGTGATTTGAAGTCCTTTAATCCTCTTTTTGCATCTCAAACCTAAAATTGAGGGTACCAAAAAAACATGTGTATGTAACGTATAACATGCATAACCCTAATCAATTTATGGCTTCTCACAATCTATTCTACAATTTTTTTAAATGAATTTTTAATGTGATTTTATTTCTACAAGTTCTAGTGTACTTGAGGCTCATTTCCAAGAGCCTTCAACACTAGAAAGTGAAGATTTGCAATGGACACCCTTGCACAAAATCTTGAATAGTCAAATCACTTTAGTTAATTTTCAAAATCAATCTCCTCATGCCAAAACAAGACTTCAATAAGAATTCAAAAATAAAAATAATTACTAAAAAAACTTTGAAGAAAGGTTGCATATCTCTGAACAAAATTTAGAGGGGCTCAGTTTAAGCACCTTGGGCGTTGAGGAGTTAATTAGAAAATGCTACCAAGTTCATTATTTCTGAGCAATTAAAATACATAAAATATCTTTACCAAAGACACTGCAATAGCCAAGATACTAGTTCTCCATTGTATACATTTCGTTTGCTAAATCTTGTATTTTGTACTATTTTATATTCCTCAAGGAGATCACTAGCCTATGTTTTAGGAACCACGTGAGTTAAAAGATAGGGCCCATTTAATTCAAAGGACAATTCTTTTATATAATATGTAAAGCTACTATAGGGTTCATGAAATACTATATATTTTAATATATATAAATTAGGATATGTAAAAATATTAGGTAGTAGGATTTTTTTATTAATAAATTAGCCTTGACAAATAAGGGTTGTAAAAAGTTTTAGTGTTGTCTATTGCTCCCTATGTTAAATTGTTTTAAATACATTCCATAGAATTGAGAAATACTAAAATCTTATTAATAAAAATTTCCACTTGGACAATAGCCCTTTAATTCATATACTAGTTATTGCTTTCATGGTAAATATCATATATGTATATGTAATAGAAAGTAAGTTTTTTTTTAATAAATATTGGAGATAGGATAAAGTTGGACAAACAAAATTTACACATAAAATAATCCCATTTGAAAACCAAATGAATAAATCTATAAAAAAAACATAGGGTACTAGAAATATGACCTGCGTAGCATTTTATATAAAAATACGGTCATTTTAAATACCATATTTTAGATAAATAGGCCTACATCAAATACCCTCATAACTCACGTGTATATCATAAAATTACAAGGAGTGATCTCCCCAAGTTTATATTCTTGGCACAATGATAATATTATTTTAAGAATGATAAAAGACCATCTCTAGAACTCATCCAACGGAATTTGTTTTATGCACTAATGCAGAATAAAAAAAGTATAGACCATTTACATTAGTGTTAGTATGGTAGTCCTTTATTGCATATACGCACACCTATCTTGGTTGTATAGTACAATATCCAAAAGAAAGAGTACATAACACCCTTTTATGATAGCCAAAGAACTCTGTATAACTATGTATAACAAAGAATATAACTAATACTTCATTCTCACATTTTTAATATGCAATCCTCATGCAATCTTGATCAAGCATATCAAATTCTAGTTACTAAAACCGAAAATCCTATTTTTGGTAAATGGTTTTGTGTCAAAATCATGGTTTTACAAGAAAGTTGATTAATAAATAGTGGTGATGAATTTTTGAGATTTGATTGCATGGATATGTAGGAGACATCCATACGCACATCTTACTTTCAAACAAACATTTCCAAAAAAATTCAATATTCCTTTTGTAGAGATTTTAATGTCAGAGTGATTATAACCAAATTTAGTGAAATACATATTTCTTCATGGAAATTAGTTTTTGGTAAAAAAAAACACATCATCATGTTTAAAGGTACAAACTTAATCACAATGTATGTGTCAAACAACAAAAACTAATTTCCATGAAGAAATATGTACTTCATTAAATTTGGTCATAATCACTCTAACATTAAAATCTCTACAGAAATAATATTGAATTTTTTTGGAAATGTTTGTCTGAAAGGAAGATGTGCGTATGGATGTTTCCTACATATCCATGCAATCAAACCTAAAAAATTCATCAACACTATTTATTAATCAACTTTCTTGTCAAACCATGATTTTGACACAAAACCATTTACCAAAAATAGAATTTTGGGTTTTAATAACTGAAATTTGATATGCTTGATCAAGATTGCATGAGGATCGCATATAAAAATTGTGAAAATGAAATATGAGTTATATTCTTTGTTATACATACTTCTTTGAATGTCATAAAAGGGTGTTATGTACTCTTTCTTTGAGTACTGTACAACGCTATTGTATTTTCTCCAATTCACTTACTTGTCAAATCTCCAAGTTTTAAAATCTATAAAATATTCAAAACATTTTGTCTCCTTTTATTATAAAGAAACCTCATAGGGCTCACTTCCGTGTTACACCAAAATTGGACAGTTGCCAAAACAACATAGGAGTTACAAAGTCATGCACAAAAGTATGCAAGTAAAAAATAAAACAAGAAACTGGAAATGATGTTCGAATTGTTTCTTGTAAGGAGAAAAAAATTTGAGGTTTTGAGTTCATAGAAGTAAAAAAAAGAAAAACTACAAATAGGGGCATGAAAACATAAATATTGCAAATAGGGGCGCAGTTTCAAAATAATTACAAATAGGGGCACAATTTCAAAAAAAAATTTGATTTTTTGTAGTTTTTTGTAATTTTTTTGGTTTGGATATTGGTTGATTTAGATTCATCAAATTAAATTTTAGCTAACTTCCAAAAAATTCAAAAGTCTTCACAAATTGCCATCCCCATAGCTAAAATTTCTTTATTTAGGCTTAATTTGGAGGGACCTTCAAGTTTTTTGGAATTTAGGTAACATTTAATGCAATGTGGCTAATTCAACCAATATCCAAACCAAAAGAATTTACAAAAATTTACAGTTTTGTTGAAATTGTGCCCCTATCTGTAATATTTTACATTTTCATGCCCCTATTTGTAATTTCCCAAAAAAAAAGTTGATCACCATGGCCATTTCTAACCCTTAAAGGATGGATGGATCATTGTGGCTTGCCTTGCCTGTAGCGGTTTACAGTGTTTTGCACATGGGCAATAGTAGTATTGCTTCAAAAAGCTGGAGAAATCAACAATGCATGGTGCCCCATGAAAATTGCAAGAAGGGCAGCTTGGGAGCTAACACCATATTTCTGAATCTTATCACAATTTGTTACAAAAAAAATGAATACATCTAAAAAGATGATTTTTTATCTTCCATGATGAACCATATGTTTATGGTCACTTCTGAAAAAAATCAAATGAAAAACGATTTTTTCTTAATCACAGAATCTTTTTTTCAGAACCGGAGGACGTTTTTTTTTGTCCTCAACGTTTAGGCCTAATGTAGTAGTCAATGCGAGGCGGAGACCGTAATGCCAGAGTGGACTGACCGAAGGCCGAGGCAGGCAGAGACTGCAGTGCCACGGTGGACCCCCCCAAGATCAAGGGTGGCGAAGACGGCGATGCCACGGTGGACTCCCCACCCAAGCCCCCGGACACGTCACAAGCAAAGCAAGGCAAAGGAAGACAAAGGAAGACAAAGGAAGACAAAGGAAGACAAAGGAGACAAAGGGGAGGTTGCGGGGGAATAGTGAGAGTCCGGAGGGGGGTTAGGTGTTTTTAGGTGGCCCTCGGGGCCCTCCCATTTATTGCGCTCCTCCTCGCCAGCCAATGTTGCGTGCGCCCCCGATGCCATGGCTCTCCATCTCCTCATCCTCGCAGCACCGGATCATCGCCAAATCCAACAACAGCAGCTCACGAACCCCGAGCTGAAGCCGTTTTAATTTGGAGGAGATTTCGTGCCTTGACGGACCAGAGATCAGTAACGTGCAGCGGAAGCAGTGGCGACTCCTTATCAAGGTTTTCCACGAACCTCTTCTCAACATTTTCCACCAATGCAGTAGTAGTTGTTGCAATTATTAAGCTTAATCCATGGTCGGAGTCTGCATCGATTTCTTTGTTTTGTTGACTGACTTCCGCTTCGTCTTCTTTTCAATAACTACCTGTCATTGTATTGAATAGGTTGAAAACAGACATTTGAATGCGCACAACAATTTGTACACGGCTGTGTGGTAGCTCTTCTCAACATTTTCCATCGATATTTGCTGATTTCAATGCAATAGTTGTTGCAATTTATTAAACTTAATCCATGATCGGAGTACTCTGCATCGATTTCTTTGTTTTGTTGACTCTTCTTTTCCTTTCTTTTCAACAACTACCTGTCATTGTATAGAATAGTTCGAAAACAGACATTTGAATGAATGCACAACAATTTGTCTTCTCAACGTTTTCCACCGATTTGCTGACCTCACCAGTGCTGTAGTAGTAGTTGTTGCAATTATTAAAGCTTAATCCATGATCGGAGTCTGCATCGATTTCTTTGTTTTGTTGACTGACTTCCGCTTCGTCTTTTTTTCAATAACTACCTGTCATTGTATTGAATAGTTCGAAAACAGACATTTGAATGAATGCACAACAATTTGTACACGGTTGTGTGGTAGCTCCTTTAGACTCAAGACGATAAGATTTTGGAGATGCTGATTTGAAGTGCAACTTGTACAGTGGAAGTCGAAGAAGAGACTGAGCATCCTTTTTTATTGAGAGCTAAGTAGCTGATATATAAATGGCAGATATCGGACAGTAGTTACTCTGTTTTTAGGGTTTGAGGGCTTTGACAAGCGAATCGGTGGTGATGTTTGCAGACAATGAGAGAAATTCATTGGCAGTGAGCGGAATACATTGCATTTTTCTGTACACTCAGCTGCAGCAGCAGAGCATTGGCTCTCAGACACGTTCAGAGGTGGCTGCATCGTCGTGGTTTCATCTTCCCTGCCTGGATTCATTTTGATCTGCCTGTGATAAGGTACCACCGAGTTTCTCATTACCAATGGTCTTTTCTAAATTATTATCGTGAGACAGCGCAGTAAGTTGCAGTATGTCATTGGTGTGAGTATTGTTAAGGTTTGCCATTTCCTTGTTCAGGTAGAGCCAATATTATCTTTGAAGTAATACTTCTCCAGTTTTACAAATTTTGACATCACAAAGTTTTACAAGTTGCAGTTTCAGCTTTTATTTGCGTTCGAATCGTACTGTATCGTATATTTTATACATTTTGTATTTTATTTTTACTTAAAAGTCAACTTTGATTCTTCTTCTTCTTCTGAGTTTCGCCCAATTGATGCTTGCGTTGTTGTCATGGTGCCGGTTCCTCCTATATAGCCCGTGCTGGACAAATGTATTCGCTGTGCTGGTTCATTTATTGGACGGGGCTGCATTTGGCTATAACTATGGTCTGTCACTCGTGTGCGTCAAGCACTTTCGGGATTAGTGAGTCAGGGGACTGCTGTATTTGCAATAAAAATGTATATTGCTAGAATTGAGTTTAGTATAATTGCAATGATATTAACAGGGCAGAGGAACAGTTGTATCGCAGTCGGATGTGATACTTGAAACTGTTCTTTTATTTTGCATTTATTTGCAATTCTTTTACTGAGCGCCATTGTTCAACCTCTCGTGTAGCGTTAATATTTTCTGGGCAGATTTGATTTTATGTGAATTTTGTCGTACAGCTCGCCATGGGGGAAGCGCCGACGTCAACCTCCGTTGCGAATGGACATGGCAGCGGCGTGGAGAAGGGGGGCGATGGGAAGGTGGCAGAGCCGACGACTATTAACAAGGACGAGTTGCGGCTGCGTGAGCTTCGAGATTTGCTTGGTAAAAGCGCGGGCGATCCGTTGCGCGTGGTGGGAGTGGGCGCGGGTGCTTGGGGCAGTGTCTTCGTTGCCATGTTGCAAGACACTTACGGCACGTTCCGTGATTCTATACAGGTCAACTTTTACCTCTTGCTTTTTTATTCTCACCCAATCTTAACTATGTACATTCAAATTTCTTTGATCTTGCCATCTGGCGTCCCAATTTCATACTCTGACATACTTTCAACGCGCGGCAGTTGTTCTACAAGCAATTTTGTTGTGCTAGGATGTCATTTAATTAGAGGTGGTCTTACTTATGAAATTGGAGTGTACTTCAAACTTTTGTTGTATATTTCGTAGTGTCTTGCTTTGTAAAGTTTGCATGGTGCTCCTGGACCTGCATATTAGAGGTGTCAAGTAAAAGATTCAAAGAACAGAGTTTTACATCTCTAAGAACGAGTATTGGGCGTGTGTGTGTGACGGCACCTATGGTTGTTGTGTTTCCAGCTGCGGTTGTGGAGAAGGGGAGGGAAAGAAGTGAGCCGACAATCAGCGGAGCAACTATTTGATGTGATCAACTCCCGAGAAGACGTATTGCGGCGCCTGATTCGGAAATGCGCGTACCTCAAGTACGTCGAAGGTCGTCTGGGCGAACGCATCCTCTACGCCGACGAGATTCTGCGTGACGGTTTCTGTGCGAACATGATTGACACGCCCTTGTGCCCTATCAAGGTGGTCACCAACCTGCAAGAAGCCGTGTGGGACGCGGATATCGTGGTGGCAGGACTTCCCTCGACTGAGATTCGCCGTGTTTTTAAGGATATTGGACGCTACTGGCGAGAGCGCCGCACCATGCCTATCATCATTTCCTTGGCCAAGGGTGTGGAAACGGCCCTGGAGCCTCATCCCCACATCCTCACTCCTACTCAAATGATTGTGGATATGAGTAAGATCTCCACTTCTCACGCTCTACAATCGTAGTTTAGGCTTCAGAACAGTTAAGTTTCAACGTCGAAGGCTCACTGGAGATTTGTCGTTCAAAGTAGGGGTTCTGATCTTTTAGTGGCAAAGTAGGGGTGAATTTGATGAATGATGTTTTGGCAACCCTTTTTTTGGTGGTTCTATCACTGTATCTGCGAAGTAGTGTAGCACTCTATGATAACTTTTAGCAACTAAAAGATACACGAATATGCTTTTTGGGGACTTACAGCACCTTATTTGTACAGCAGTAGGAAGAGTGTTTGTTTTAGGACAAGGTTTTTTGCTTGACATGACAGCACGGTAGAAGTGCTGTGGTACCTAATTTGGTATGGATTTGGCTCTTACCCGGCCAGCAGATTCGAAGTTGGTTTATTTGTGTGCGCATTTTTCCCTCAGCTGCCAATATGTTGATTGTGAAGACGTTTGAGGGTTCGAACTAAGACCTGGACTTGTAATACAGCCGGCGTACCTTCTGAAAATGTGTTTTACCTGGGCGGTCCAAACATTGCTTCTGAGGTTTACAACAAAGAGTACGCCAATGCACGAATCTGCGGATCCGAGAAATGGCGAAGGCCCTTGGCAAAGTTTCTGCGGCAGCCACATTTCATTGTTTGGGATAATCCTGACATCGTCACACATGAGGTCATGGGAGGTCTCAAGAATGTATATGCCATTGGTGCTGGTGAGCCTTGCTGTAATAAATATGTCTTCTGTTTCCAATTTTCGTGATATAAAAGTATGCATCGCAAGATCAGTGTTTTAACAAATTATTGCTATAGTGTCTTGTTTTCTTAGGATTTGTGCTGATTCAGTTTATTTTTGCCGCAGGAATGGTAGGCGCTTTGACCAATGAGTCAGCTACGAGCAAGGCCGTGTACTTCTCTCACTCCACATCCGAGATGATTTACATCACTCGTTTGCTGGCAGAAAACCCAGGTCCCCTGGCAGGCCCATTGCTGGCCGACACTTACGTCACGCTTTTGAAAGGTCGGAATGCATGGTATGGAGGAAAACTCGCAAAAGGGGAGATCACGATTGAGATGGGTGACACCTTCAGTGGCACCGGTACAATTCAGGTCAGTTACAAAAAAATATTATGTCTTCTGTTTTCTTATACAGATCTTTGCCTGAGGTTTAATTCTCTGTGCCATCCCCTAAAAAACGAATAATCCTTAGTTTTAAACGACCAATTTGATTGACCGTGTTGTAAAAAGTGTAATTCAGATTACGCAAAATTTTATATCAACAGAACTAGCTACTAAAAACATTGGATTTGTGGGTCAATAGATAAATAGAGCCAGGCAAAAGATAGCCCCCCCCCTGTGACCCACTCAAAACTGCTTTAACAGGACGCAAGTTGGGCTTCTGGTCCATTAGGGCCTAACTTCACAGTTTACCTTCCTAGCCACTTTGTCTATTGCGTTGGATTCTGAGACTTATCATCTTCTTAGACACGACAATCCAGCAAGAAAATTTGCATCATGGCTTAGTTTTTTTTTATTGCTTTGGGTATACTTGTAGGCGTTGAGAATGTCTTTACAAGATGTTTCCAGCAATGGATTTTCTTACCTCTTGGGGCTTGTGCTCTCTTTAAGCCTTACTATACATTTGTGATATTTAGCTTGATAAGTTAGGACGAGTTTTGTAGTAAACCAGATCAGAGTCCTCACTGGCTGTCTTTTTCATTCCAGGGTATTTCTGCAGTGGAGGCATTCCACGAGTTGTTGCGACAGCCTTCTTTGAGTGTATTGCATCCTGAGCTTGGCACGCCTGTCCGACCTGTTGAGCTCTGTCCTATCCTACGAGCGTTATACAAGATTTTGATTCAAAAGTAAGCCCAAATCTGTTGCTTGTAAGGACAGGTCATTTCTATTCCTTGGAAGAGAATTTGAGATAATCTCTTACCAAAACTAAAAAGCTCTCCGCGGTGCTGTTACCCCCGCAAATGATTTGTCATTAGTCTACGTTTTTAAATATTTCTTCTTCTGTTCAATCATTTTTGTAAACATATTCAATTTTTTTACAGGTTACTTGAAAATTTCAGATTATTAATTAGTACTTGGTGCTTCAAATTGTTTGCTGTTGTACAGAAGTGCTCCCATATCAGCCATCGTGGAGGGATACATGAGCGAGTATGATCCAAGGCATCTGGTTGAACTCGAACATGCGTTCATTCCGCAACTCCTGCGTCGAGGGGAGGACGACTTCGGGGGACCGAAGCTCCTGCATAATATTTCCTCGCTATCTGTATAATAGCGTGACTGTTGCGGGTCAGTTAAGTTATTTTTCTTGAATTAATTGGCTCTTTCTAGTTGACCTCATCCATTGTAAGTACAGTTTAGCAACAGGCACGTACATAATATCACGAGTTGCACAGCAATTGGTAGTCACAACTATTAATTTTGGGAACTATATCAGTTAGAGCCATGTAAGTTAGACCAGTGTTCAAATCGGTCATAATGATGAATTTTGGATTTTCGTTATCTAGCACGATTTTGAAAATGCTTTTTATTATGCTTGGAACTGTTAATACTGAGCGGCTCTAGTTTTCGAGGATTTTATCTATTGGTGCAAGATCTTCAGAGATTCTCAAGAAAGTTTAAGAGCAGGTCCTATCTTGAACAGGGCTATTTTTATGACAGTTACACCTGTTGGCTCACAAGCTTGTATTGCACATGTATAGTAGCTGATTCTTGCAGGAACCTCAGCTGTTTGCTTATAAGAATAAGCGTACGATGGCGAGAAGCAAAGCATTGATAGAGTATTCTGCAGGTTGCAACAATTATGGATTTCTGCTCAGTATTTTTGCAAGTGTGCTTTTACTTTTTAGTTTACCATCGGCAACGGTGAATATTCATAGAGTGCACGCTTAAACATCACAATAATCGCGCACGAGAGCCGTACTACTACATAGACAAGAGTCAAAAGATTATAACGAGTTTTTTGTTGACGCATTCACACAGGAATCGAGTTTCATAATTCAATCTTTATGCAACAAGTATCAATGACCAGATGAAGAGTAGACAACGTCTTCGTCTGGCACCGAACTCGGACTTTGCTCTGCTATTCTAATTCGATAAGAAGAAACAGTAGTCTGCATAAGGTAAGAGGTTCTAATTCCAATCGGGCTCTAATTCCAATCAGCTCTAGGAACATCTGACATTTTATAAGAAATATCTATAACTATCATTGATGAGTTAGGTAGGCTTAGCATATTGTTAATCTTACCTAACTCATCAATGATAATACTAGATATTTCTTATAAAATGTCAAATGTTCCTAGAGCTGATTGGAATTAGAGCCTGATCGGAATTAGAACTTCTTACCTTAGTAGAAATTGACACAACTAAGTTAGTTCATGATCTATTTGCCAAGTATTGGGTGGGCTTCAGACACTACAAAAACAAACCAATCAATCATGCAAAGTTTGCAAGTAACCCCTAAGCGCCTAGAGTTGTATCATGGAAATGAGGCCAAGAGGGGCCATGCTCAAAAACATTGTATGCCCCAAGCTAGGAGCTTAGATTGGGCTCAAAAACATTGTGTGCCCCGAGCTAGGAACTTAGATTGGGGAGAATTCACTGTTGAAATAACAAAAAGGGTGCTTGATGCACCCAATTTGAAATTTGGAGAAATTTTGACCACACCATTTTAGAGATTATAATAGCCGAAGTTGACTATGTGGCAACCAACCAATTTTGTGGGGGTTTGTGGCTATGGATGCAAAAATTCATGTTTTAGAGGAGATTTTTTTTGATGAAATTTAGACAAGGAGTGCAATTTACAAGTACCTTGCTTGATGCCAAATTTGATGATGTTCTGACATCCCCAAAGTGCATTTTTAGAGGCCCAAGGTTGAGCAATGAACGTTAACATTGCCAAATTTGGAGTGTAATTCCTAGAGTGTGACTTGTGGTGAGGGTAAACTCTGACTAGGTCTTGCAATTATAGAATTAAATGTCTCCCCCCCTGCCAGAGAGCTTTCCTGATGTTGCGGAGATTAGATCGTCTTTTGCTGCGCACAAGCTGCTATTAACCCCTCAATGTCCATGGACATTTTTGAGTATCTGAGAATTTGCTCTTGGATTAACAAAATGGCAACATTTTGATAAGTTGCATTAATTTTTTTGAATTGTAACCGTACAATTTCTAGATATGTTAGAGATTACATAGAAAAAATAAACAACAATATCACTTATGGATTGAAAGATTATAAGATTTGATCATGTGAGTGTTAAAACTATGAAGGTGATTTGAAGTCTTTCAATCCTCTTTTTACATCTTAAATTTGAAATTGAGGATATCAAACAATATATGAGTATGTAAAGTAAGACATGTGCAACCCTAATCAATTTACGGCTTCTTAAAATCTACTCTACAACTTTTTAAATTAAGTTTCTAATTTGATTGTTTCTCCAAGTTCTAGTGAACTTGAGGCTCATTTCCAAGAGATCTCAACATTAAAAAAGTGAAGATTTGCAATGGACACCCTTGCACAAAATCTTGAATAGACAAATCATAATCATTCATTTTCAAAATCACATTTTTGATACTAAAATAAGACTTCAATAAGAATAATCTAAAAAAACAACCACCAAAATTAATCTTCAAGAAAAGCATTAGGAAAAATATGGGGCCCTAATAAGGCCCTAAGTTTGGGGGGTCCTTAGCCATGGGAACCCAGTTCCCAATAAAATCATACGTAAGCTAATGTGGCATCATTGATGCCACATCAACTTTTTCAATTTTTTTAATTTAAAAAAAAAATTAAAAAAATTTCTTATCTTTTTCTAAGATTTATTTTATTTTATTTTATTTTTTAAAATAATTTTTTTTGGCCATCAATAGGGGCTGGTTCCCCACATTGGGAACCAAAAGAATGGAGGGCTGGATTTGTTTTTAAAGGCCTTCTTTAGGCCCCTTATTTTTCCTAATGCAAGTCATTTTCAAATTGAAATGGAGAGGTGGACAATTTTGGTCCCCTTGGAGTCTTGGACGGTGAGGGGTTGAAAGGTTAATATGAACTCAATTCTACCTACTTTAATCTCTTTAATTACTCCTACACTTGCATGATTATGTGACATTCAATGCAGATGTCTTGCATAAAAGAGCAACTTAGTCCAATTATATGTTCAACTAGTGGACTCATGCACCCTTTGGGCCCACTTCAAACACATAAGTTAAGGGTGAAGGCTTTATTCATGATTCGTTTGTCGTTAATTTTATTCATTTATTCTAATCATGCTTATCGTTTTGTTTATTTTAATTGTTTCTTATTTGCTTAATCACGTCATGTTATTGCGTATTTTAATCATTTTTTTACTTATTTTAATGGTTTTTGTGACAAGTGAGGCTAATCATTTTTTTAAGGGAATTAATATGTGCACACCGGGGGTTGTTATTTGCACACCCCCTTGGAAGGTAAATTGTAGATTTCTACCATCAAAAAGCTGAATTTGAGAATTTTGAATTCAGACATGGAGTTAGAGACCATGGTTTACTTTAGAACCATAAAAAAAAAGTTGCAATTAAACAACACTCAATGAAAAAGCTTAGCTAGGGGGAAAAGTGTTACTTTTACTTTTGTTTGTAAAAAAAGATACGCTTTTTCATTAGGTGTTGTTCAATTGCAAATCTTTTATGGTTCTAAAGTGAACCATGGTCTCTGAGTCCAAATCTGAATTCAAAATTCTCAAACTCACATTTTTGATGGTAGAAATCTACAATTTACCTCCCAAGGGGGTGTGCAAATAACAACCCCCGGTGTGCACATATCAATTACCTTTTTATTCATTTTTTTTAATGTGTGATAGGTGAGGCTTATTTTAATTGTTTTTTTAATGTGTGCCAGGTGAGATATAAATCCCATAACTTTTTATGATTATTTTTATCACCCCCTCATGGCCCCATGCATGCTCCAACCTATACACACATACAAGCATTTTATTGTGGAGCCCCTCTTAATTTTTATCAACCCTCCATGGCCCATGTGCAATTTTATCATGCAACCCCTCTTAACCCCTAAAGGACCAAGCCCTTTTTTTTGCCAAAATCACTAGAAATTGCCACTTTTAGGAGGTTTAGAAGAAGGGTATTTCATGTTTTGTTTTTGGGAAATCCAACTGCAGGATCTTGCCCAGACTAGAAGAAGTACTTGTGGGAAATAAATCAGCTCATTCCAAATGGAGAGAAGTGACATATTTACATCTAAAGTGAAAAAAAAAAATTTCTTTCATGCTGCCCAAAAAATTCAGAAGCCTTTGACCACTCTTATAGCAAAAAAACTGCTCTACCCAAAGTTGCGCTTTATTTTTTACATGTAGGAGATTAAGTTAGGTATGTGTGGGAGAATTTTTAAATCAGTTTAAACTATACAACAGATGGGAAAAATCAATAAGTAAAAGGAAGTAGAAAATGAGTCAAAACCGTAAATTGTTAAGAATTTAATTATGGAAATGCAAAATGCTAATCCCAATGGTGATAATGTTGCAATAATCAATCTACTTTCTTCCTTTTTTCTTTTTATTTTTCCAAAATATTGAAAATTGAGTAAAATAAAGGACTTCAAAGTTTATTTTAGAGTAGAGATTCCATAACCGCCTGCAAACAAAAACTCGTCATAACTTTCATCTCATTGATTGAAATTGAATGATTCAAAGCTTGTCACCTATATAAAAATCTAAAGAACCATTTTTAATTTTTAATTTAAAAAATAATAACTTTTAAAGAAGTTTTTGGGCTGCCCGGACGGGCAGTCCTCCCCAAATTTTCATAAATTTATGCATAACTTCTTCATCTAATGTTGGAATGAAGAAAAAATTAGATGCCCATGTAGATCTTTGAATTCCCCACCTTCCATAAAAATTTCAAAAAATCACACAAAGTAGTTTAGCCATAGGTACATGTCCAAAATCCAACGTGTCCCTCAAAGGAACAACGGTCCTTTAGGGGTTAACTAATACATACACACTGACACCCTATTCTATTATAGAAAGAAGACACTGTGTGGAGTGTGCTGCAAGGATTGATTCAAACATTAGTGTTTTCGTCCTTGGGCTCATGATGAGACACTTTGGTCCTTGTTTGGTTGAAAATACGGTACAAAGAATAATTCCAAAGATGTTTTAACAGTAAAAATGGACAAAAAAGCATCAAATGTAATATTAATCAAAATCATCAAATTTCTCTGATATTTTCCAAAAATCACTGACATCTATTTGTGCAGAATAATTTCAACTTGAAAGTTGAAAAAACAAGAAATTGCATGTCCAACAAAGTTCTCTTTTTGCAACATTGTTAGCAAATCATTAATGTAGTTCATTTCAATCTAAATCAATCAACTTCATCTAAATAAATCAAGTGTTGGAACTAGTGTGCTTCACGCTAGGTGTATCATCATCTAAACACTAAAGTAGGTATACCCATTTCCAATCCTTGAACCTAATGCCGCTCATATGTACAAAGGGTGTACATATGAGCGGCACTAGGTTCATTAATCAGGAATGTGTATACCTACCTTACTTGATTTACTATGCAAACTTTCTTATTGGCCCTAGAACTGGAAAAGTACTAGAAAACAACAAACAAATCTAGTGTAAAATTTTATATTTTTGTTGTTTATGGCTTTTCTGATTCCAACGTCAACATGGAAATTTGCTCTTGGTGTGTTGAGGCACTTTCAACTCAAAAACCCTCAAGTAATTGATTGAAACAAAAATTTAGAACCTCAGCTTCATTTCTTCTACTTGGTCTTCTAATGCAATTTCATGTTATTCCAAACCCATTTTGTCATTCAATGATGCTGCCCTCATAACTAGTTGTTGACTTTTCTACACTAACGTGGCACTATCCCATTGGCAACCCATCACCACTCCCACTACAAGTTGCAACTCATAACCTTCTTTCCTTTCAACTTGCTTCTTACACCCTTGAATCATGAAAATCAAAGATTGTGATTGAAAAGTATACAACTAGTTATGTACAACTAGTTTACTCACTTGTTGCACCAACGGGTTGATCAGTGTGCCCCCCTATCCCTGTGCCCCCTATCCCCGTGCCCCCTATCCCCATGCCCCCTATCCTTGTGACCCTTAAACTTACTTTATTTTATTTATGACTTTAGTTGAACTTGTACTCTACTTTATTTTTAAGGGGAACTAAAGATGAACTTTACGGAATTGTCCTCCTCACCTACGAAACCGTTGAGTACAACCATCGCCACCTACTCAATTATTATATAGATAACCTATTTGCCGTTAACCCCTCATCGGTTATCTAATACAAAATAAGTTCAAAGAAATGTTGTTGAGGAAGCGGTTTCACTGAGCCATGGGTATCAATTAGTCATGAAGAATTAATTAAACAAAGGTACATTTAGACCATTAGTAGAACTTATCAGGCGTTGTCATAAATTGAATCTTCTCTATGTTTCTATGCATAGGGAGGCGAATAATGTGAATTGTAATTAAATCCAAGTTATTGAAGCAAATTTGATGCGTCCATTGGTATTATTGACAATGTGGGATTTATTACTATGTGGGGTTTCTTAGTCAACATGATTATTTGCCAAAATGAAACAAAAAGCCCATCTTAAAGGTTTATCATGGTTTATGGTTTGGTTATTGCTCCATTGGAGCTACTTAATTGGAAAACTCATTGGGCCCGTGCAACAATTTTGCAATAGACTCCGTTTGGCAGGAAACACTTCGATTTGATTGAAATTCAAGTTACTTCAATCTTTGTTTTGATGATCATAACAACCATATAGAATGAGCACGGCCATTGTCTAAGAAGATTTTCGATTTTCTCAATAAAATTCCTACATTTCTCATTTTCAACCAATTTTTTTGGTGCATGCACCAAATATTGCCTATAAATGTGTATACTATGATTAGACATTTTTTGAAAATTTAATCAATTTGTATCCAATTAAATCAATCCAAATTTCAATCCATTTTCTTTACATTTCATTTGGCTAACTTTCTACTGTTTTTTAATCTCCTTGGTCATTGACAATGACTGTGTATGATTATCGTGGAATCAATGTTTGGGGAAAATCGGTGGTTAGTGTATTGTCAGACAATTAAAATTTGCTAAAAAACAAGTTGAAACTTGAAACTTGAAACTTGAAACTACCAGATAAAAATTGGATATTTTTCTCCAAAACCCTAATTATAACATATTACAATAAAAATGTAGAATTTTTCCAAGAAATAACCGGTGTATGCTAGTGAAAATCTGGTTGAAACTGGGAAATGCAGGATTTCAAGTGAAGCAAAAAATTCTCCCCGAACATTGCGTGGAATGTTGACACAATTTTGAACAAGAGGAAGGAACTGTTCTAAATTTGGGGCCATGCAAGAAAGTTATTGAGATTCTTCCTATATATGTTAGCCTGTTGTAGATCTTTTCAAATCTTAAGGTTGGTAGTTGGTAGATTTGAACCCTACTGTTGAATTTTCAGAATGAGCCCTAATGTGGACCAGTCCTGAGAATTTGTACTAGTACCCTGTTTTCATGCTTAGGCTGTGGTAGGAGTGGTATTTGCAGTACGCCTGAATGCCTGATTGAGGTGCTAGTGGTAGCATAGTTGTCCTTTACTTCAGGTAGGGTAAAACACCATTCTGCAACAACTTGGAAAATTAAAGGATGTGAAAAAGCTTAGGGTACATTCACACTTGGTGTTCAGAGAGGTATTAGCAATATGAATGTAGTCTAAAAGTGTGTCCAAATACATCTAATTTTCCCTTGTTACTATCTCACTTAACACTAAGTGTGAACATACTCGAATACTAGCAAGGATTTCATTGAGGGGAATTTTTTTGTAATTATCACAATGTTTCTATAATTGATTTGTTAGTCTCTTTGATAGGTGCACTGATAATAAATAAAAGGGAATATTTTATGGATACCTTTGAAGTTTGCAATATTTTCATAGATACTCTTGTTTCTTCAGAAATATCACAAATACCCTTGGACCAAAAGATTTAGGCGTTTGTTTTGTTGTGCATGTCAATTCCTTCTCCCTTTGTGCACACCCTACTTTTTTCTTGTTATGTATGTGCACAAAGGAAGAAGGAAAGTGACATGTACAACAAAATAAACGCTTGATTTTTTTTGTCCAAAGGAATATGTGATATTTTTGAAAAAACAGGGGTATCTGTGAAAATATTGCAAACTTCAGGAGTATTCATGAATTTTCCCTAAATAAAAAAGGAGCAACTAGAAAGTCAGCTAATTGCTATTCTTGGTACCTTTTGGAATTGATCAAGAATGCCTCTCAAGTTTGCTTTGGTTTTGAGGCAAAGAAAATTTTTGGGTGCAAAGTAGAAGTGTAGAACCATAGGAGGTCCATAAGCTGACGATGCTCTAAATGCATTTCTTATTTAGGAATGCGTGACATGTTCTTTCAAATTTCTATTATTATCATTAATGAGTTAGGTGGGTTTAACCCTGAGCGCCCTAGTGTCCCATATATTACTTCCCCATATTTAAAGTCTTGTTTTGAGGCATTGGATCTAATTTTTTGATCTTGCTATAAATTACAATTATGAATGCATTCAAGTTGTCCATGCCAATGAAGTGATGGCAAGGAAAGCTAAATTGTTGTACAAGCGCAACAAGAGATTTGATTTGGTGAAACATTGTACGGGTCAAAACGGGTGTGGTGGCAAGCAGCGTTTTATAGGCTACCGGTCAATATCCCTTGCAAGCGTCCTTGAGTAAGCTTTGTGGTAGCGGGAAAGTTGTTGGCAAGGATTCAAGCATGTTCTAGACCCTTATCATGGCAGCTGTCACCAAATGTGCCGGTCATTGTTTTCTGTGCAATAGCCAATTGAAGCCCTGAAACTTGACATAAAAAGAAGTGCAATCTTCAATATTTTACAATTGTGTGCATTCACATCTAATCTTGCTACGCACAAAATTTAAGATGAATCAAAGGCTTATAGAATTTTGTAAAAATCATCAAATAGCAATTACCTACCAAAAAATGAGATTTTGTCATTACATGTTGTTTGATCAAATGTTATAATCTCCCATCTCCCATGGTCAATTGTTCCCAAAATTTGCAAGCCTTCTTCTAAGTGGTGTTTCACTATTTTCAATGGTCACTTTTTGTGAATCATCCGATTGAGTGAGACACGATGCATCAAAGTTGTTGTTCTCCAAAATCCTTGATTTTGGTGAAATCGGCTTGGACGCTCAGGAGTTAAATGGTTGGTTTATGTACCTCCTACCACTACAAGGAAAATTGTCCAAAAGGACAAAAATATGTCCAAATCAACATGGCCAAATCTACATAAAATGTCCAATTTGACAGTTTTTTTTGTCATTTTGGACACATTTAATCAACTCAGACATGTCAACTAGGACACAATTTCTTGTAATGTACGTTTAGCTAGTACAGATTGGACTTTGCCATGAGAGATACACTTTAGTGAAGTAATTTCAAAGTAGTGTCCGAAGAGATTTTGAGCATCCTTGGTGAAAGAACCTACATTTTGCACTCTCAACCACTTTTTGTTAGTGCACGCACCGGATATTACCTATATGCTTATACTTTAATTAGATGTTTTCTAAAAATATAGTGTTTTCATCCGGTTAATTCAGACTCAACTAGTTTTTTTGATATTTCATTTAGGTCACTTTATATTGTTTTTTGGATCTCCTTGCTCATTATTTTAGAGGGTGGGCATATCCATGCAAGCTTAGATCAACTATGTTGATTAACTCTTGAGAGAGAAGGGAGGTGGTGAAGCATGTAAATTTGGACTTTTTGGAGCAATAGAAATTATGGCTTAAGAAGATTTCAGACATAAGGTCTTCATTTAAGTAAAGTCCTTTCAGTTCTTCTTTCATCTCATCATGAGTTGATTCAAATCTTCGCACAAGTTATGAAGCATCCAATAATCAAATAAGTCACATGGTCGAAACATAGACAAAAGTAACTATACTTAGATGTACCAATCCCTTTTCATGTAGCTCTTGCATTATTTATTTAAAATCATTCATTATTTGCATTGTGGAAGCTTGCGCTCTTAGGGTACTTTCAAACCAACCCGCAAAGTTATGTTTCATACCTCATGTTTTCATCACCTTAGTTTGGTGTGAATGTTCCCTAATGCATTATATGTGATTCTTCATGTATCGGTTATTGCTGTGTAATTGAAATGGGCTTTTGTTTGCTTGTGTAGTTCAGACTAGTGACCGGCCAGAAATTTCTCAATTGTGATTGGTTGAAATTTGACTTTTGTTTGCAAGAGCGTCCAGATCGAGGGTTTGTTTAGTACTTTTACATCCATGTTCACCAACTAATATAGTCACATCAACAGTCATCAACGGCCAAGAGAGTGAAGTTTTAGGGCTTGCTCCAAGGGTGGTACCAAACTTGATCGATAGAAGCACACTCTTGGATGACACACGATGACACAAAAATATCTCTAGCAAGCAAAACATTGGACACGGTGCCGATTTTTGTGTCTCAACCAGTCGCTAGTCTGAACCAGGCCTAAGGGCTTAAACCCTTAGGCCCAGTTCAAACTACCAGCCAGCCGAGACTCAAAAATTTGCACCCTGTCCAATGTTTTGCCTGATAGAAACTTTTCCGTGTAGTCGAGTGTACCTCTGCCAGACAAGTTTGGTACCACCTTTGGAGTAGGCCCCAAATCTTCACTATCTTGGCTGTTGACGTGGCTATTTAGGGTGGTCCCCTGGTGATGAAGATGGATGTAAAAGTAACGTACAAACTTGCAGTCTGAAACCAACAACGGAGAAAAACCAAATTTCAACCAATCACGTTTGAGAAATTTTCAGCCGGACGCTAGCCTGAACCGTTAGACCCAAGCAGCGGAGCCCCTGCCGTGGGGCCTGAAACACGGGGCCCACAAATCCCGCACCAGCCCGAAGCAGGCCTGGATTGGCCGGAGTTCCTGACCGACCCGGCCTTGAGCCATCCGTCCCCCCAAACGTTCCCAGGAGACGTTCCCATCAGACATTCCTAAACGTTCTCATCAGTAGTTCCCAGGGAATCTGGACGGCGCAGGATCACGGATTTCATCTGACGGCACGGCCGAGCAATCTCCTGCGCGAACCAGGCTGAGCTTGCTTGCGGGAAGGCGATGAGGCCCCCCAACACAAATGTGACGACCAACTAGAGTTGCGGTCTGCGCAGCAGCAACTCTCCCCCACCATCGCTCTTCTTTTCTCTCAAACCCTTTTACATTTCCTCGACCCCTGCTCCACCGCCTTACAACAACGGGGCACCCTAAACCAACTCACTTCCAATTTGGTATACTTTCTCCCGCGGCCGTTCCTGCATCATTTGTCCAGGTGCTCTTCTGAGGGTTTGCTCATGTCTTAGGTCGAGCGCATTGGAACTGCTTGGCTTTTGGTGTACGAAGCCGTTGAACGCAGTAAAATCATTGAGTGTTGGCGTGGTGTTGTGCTTGCAGTTGTTCTTAATTAGCGTGTGTATTCAATTCGTACAAGTTGACATTCGAATAGTTTTGGCGGAGTGTGATCGGTATATGAAACGATATTGGAAGGTCTTGAGCTTTGAACTTTGACGGACGGCAGGATTTGGAGGCGGTGGTATGTGATATATATTACAGAGGTGCAGAGAGGTCCTTGTGGATTTTAGTGGTATGATTGAGCTCTCCTCTCGGCAGTGTTGATAAGCTTACTACTTCTTGGGGAAAGGAAAAGGTTGGCGAAATTATCACTGAAACGGAAGACCATGGAAAGGATGGTGTACTTGATGAGAAGCCTGTGAATGACGCAAATGGTGCCGCCGCCTTGCGATCCGTTCCGAATTAGAAAATTGCCTTAGAGATTCTTCTCATGTTTCCGAGGCTCAAGATGGCTTAACAAACACCGTGAGCTCCGCATTCAGTCCAAGTTTCTGGAACACCACCAATAGTTCAATTTTGATGGTATACCAGCTGCTTCTACTTCTACTTGCCTGTGTTTGGTTTTTCTGGCCCTAATTGGGTCGTCTGGAAGTTTGTTTGATTTCGGATTTTGGAGTTCCTAGGGAAAACCATGAGCTCCACATTCAGTACACGTCCTTCACCGTTTGATGATGTTTGTTTATTGGCCCTAATCGGGTGGTCTGGGAGTTTTGTGAGCTTAGAGTTTGGGTTTCTTGGAAGTGGAGTTACCGAATTTGTCGCTCTAGGGTTTGAATTCGGCATGTGGCAGTTGAATTCTGCTCATTGAGGTGGAGTTTGGGTCGTGTTTTTTGTTGCACAGAATGTTAGGTTAGGTTGACGAGCTCCTCTGGAATCTAGGGTTTGGCGTTGGTTTGAAAATTTCGCAATTGACACAACGTTAACATGACTGAATTTTTCATATTTTCTTTGGTTTTACTTAGATTTATTTATCTTTGTCTTTGAGAGGCTTTGATGACATTGCTCTCCTGTAGTTGGGTGGAAGAGCCATTTTGTCTGTCTTTCGGGGAAGTGTGTTTGAGTAGTAGATTTAGCTAATCAGGTTATCATTTTAGGGCAAAAATGGATTTTTTCGTTGTCGAATTTTGATTTTATTCTTATTTTATGTGGTGCGGATTTGCGGAGGATGGTGGTGTCCGGACGTCCGGACGATGTTCAGACAGTTTTTTTTTTTTTTTTTTTTTGTCTGTGTACATAGTTTGTTAGTGTTACTGTAGTTTTAGTTGGACCGATTTTTGTTTGTTGCATCCATTCTGTTGGGGGACTCTTGTACGGGTTTTAGTCGTCTGCAGGGGAGGAGCTCTTTGGGGTTACGGTTCTACATTGTCATTTCATAGGATAGCATTTACAACACTTTAAGAGAGAATTCAAGTAATCTATAGAGTATGATTTTTGGGAGAATCATTATGTAACTTTGGAGAGATCGCTTTGGGTACGGATGAGAGCCAAACTTTTCTGATATCAATTTTTGTTCATTTACGTATAAATAAATTTCCTGTGCGATTTCGAACAGTGGGTGGTTGAAGTCCACTTTTACAGAGACAATAGACAGCCCCCACTTTTGTGACTTTTGTTCAAAGAGCAATGGCCATAGCCACTTCGTCAAGCCTTGCTTGCTTGCTTACACCATTTTTGCTGATTGAAAAGCAACCAAGTTCATGAATAGACGATTTGGGGGCCTAGTTCGTAGGTTACTTTACTAGTAATAGTAGAAGTTATTTTTGTTCCCACTTCAATAAAAATAATATTTTTTATTAAAAGAGAAGAAAAAAGAGATTGATCTAAATTATGTATTTCTTCAGGAAAAAAATAAAATTACCTTCTTTTATTATTTTATATCTTGATCTACCATTATTATTTTTTGAGTCTTCAAGACTGGGTCAGTTTTCCAATAGTATTTGTAAGCTCTACCTTATTTGTGTGTTTTTTTCTCTTTTTGAGATTAATGACCGGGGTTTATCAACTAATAATGCACTCTAGCCGTTTTTAACTTCCCTGTGGTTGCTTTGTTGTGGTGACAGGCAATTCGGCTAAGCTCATGACTAGTTTGGTGTTGTCCAATTGCAGCAAACGACCTTTAATGGCCACGTATCCAGTAGCGAGTGAATCATTCCTTTACGACTAGATTTTCCACTAGTTAAAGCTTCTTACTATACTCACCTGAGTGACCAATTACTAGTTCAAAACAACAGTACTGGTTTGGTTTTTCCAAGCTCGTTCTCCCACAACCATAATCATGGCACAATTTGTGGGTACCCTCTGGTGCCAAGGCAACCTACAAGGGCTAGTATCATGTGGATTCTTGCGGTCCAAAACAAATGTTTTATCTACTGTTACTGTCTCTCCCTTTTTTCCACGAGAAGACATGTTGGTGGTGCCTCGCTTTTATACTGAAGAATCGCCCAGGATGGCTCCAACAACTTATCCGGCAGTTGTGTGCTATAGAGACGACGATGCCCCTTTACCGGAGTACTTGGTGGAGAAGAACTGGAGTGACATGAGCGCTCGCACCAGTTTAGAGATCCGGTACAGTCCATGGGCCGTGGAGATGATGAATGGGTATGGAAGAAAAAACGAGAAAGAAATCAAAGAGACCATAGGTACGTACGTGCCATTTTAAAATTAAAAATGTAGACTGTTTATGCATCCATGTCTCAAAATCCTCTAGCATCTTGAGAATACCTACTTTCAGGGTTAGCAGCATGTTGAATGTGCCGTTCAAAGTAAGTGGTGCAGTTTTTCTGATTTGTAATTTTCTAGATGTATTAGTTAGTAGTGCTTCTCCACTAAAGTCCTCTTGATGATGATGATGATGATGATGATGATGCAGGTGGTCCTCCTAATAATGGCAAGGGCGGTGACGGTGGAGATGGGAACGGTGGTGGTGGTGGAGGAGACGACGACGGTGAAGACCATATATTTTTGTTGCCAATACTCACACTCGCATTCGCAGCTTTCCACGTGGGGTACTGCATTGCTGTGTGGGTCAAGGACGATAGTCTGGACTTCGAATTCTTCCGCACAGCTCTTGCACTTTTTGGCCTCCTTACGATTTCAGCTCTCCGTCTCAATGCGTAAGTCCCCCCTCCCTCCCTCCAGCTGATAAAATATGTTCCTTTTCTCTGTTTTTGTTCTAAATCCCAAAAGCAGTCACTGAACAAACTTCTTATAAAATATATCTCGTTTTATGGTTGCTTGACCATTCCATATCTGAATATGGATATTTTCACATGCAGACGGACCGGTATAGATGCCTACATTCTTGGGCTTGGAGCATCTGTGGGTGTTATGGTCTGGACAGGTATGCAAAGCGTCCAAAACTTATATCTGCTCTCTCTCTCTCTCTCTCTCTCTATTTGGTCAATTATCTGGAGCATATTATTTGCAACGTGCTGTTACTGAAATTTCGCAATTATGTGACAACACGGACTAGGGTTTCACAATTGCCGACTGTTTTAGTGCTATAATTTCGATTAGTTGATGACTTAGTACATGAAAATGCTGTTTTGGTGCCATTTCAATGGTTTTTGGTCCATTTTTTTGGTGCTTTTTCAGATTGTGATCTTGACCACAACTGAACAGGATCCGGTTCGGATTTCCCCATTGCATTGTGTTTTTATTTTGGAGCAGGGGAACGTTGTCTTGTGAAACGTGAAGGAAGTCCAGCGGGTGTGGTGGCTCTGTTTGCAGCTTGCATGGCTGTAATGTTCACAGCCGCTCTCTACCATACATTTTGAACTGGAACCAGCAAAGCTGTTCACCCATTACTTCTTCATGCATTAGAGTTTTAATCTTGAGGAGGAGCTGCAAATGACGATATTGCCTTGCAAATATCAAATTCTTAAGATTTATGGTTTCGGAAGAAGGCGATACCTGGCTGTAGTATAGGATATTTGTAAGCAGCTCCTTGTCGTGAAAGCTGGGGATGCAACAACCTCAGGCAGCACCCCAAATGTGAGATTTCTAGAAGGCCAGCTCTGGTGATGTAAATACATCAGTATCTGTGGATGCTCAGATGGAGAGACCGCCATTAAAGATATATTTGTATATATTATTTTTGATAAATTCAAGATACGAGAGTGCACTACCGGTCTCTGAGATGAGATGAGGAAACAGTGTTTTGTGTTTTCAAATTTGTGCGCGCCTGTGTCTGGGTACACCCTTGTCAACCTTGCTAAACTGGAACTTCAAGGAAAAGGTAGAGTCCTGGACATTAAGTCGTAGTCCTTTTTAAAACGCCTCCCACGTATCCAATCATTCATCAAATTAAAAAATGATTACATATTTGAAAAGCCAGCTCAGGGGACAAATGTATTAGAATTTAGAATTTGAAAAGTAGATTATTCTTTTTTCATACTTTTAATCCATGTCAAATGTAATTTTGCACAAATGAGTATGCCATATTTATTCACTTTTATCAACATCATTAACATTTTCGTGGCTTTTAACCCTCTTTTAGAACTTGAAAATGTCTCTTGAAGCCTGTTGTACATTGAGAATAAAATGAGAATATATTAGAGGTAATTTGTTGATAAACTTGTAGTGATTTTAAAAGCATTTAAATTATAACTAGATTTTTTTCTCAAATGTTTTTTTTTCTAACACTTCTCTTTATAAGATTTATGTCAAACTTTAACAAAATTTGCTCCTTTTTCTAAGCTTTTCAAATCCATAATTAGCTTTAGATTTGGTAAAATATTGATTGTGTGAGAAAATTGAAAAAAAATGACTACAACTTACTATGCAAGACTCTAACTTATATGAAACTAACCCCTAAACGTTCTAGAGGACTAAAAGTGTCTTGACATGATTTCAGAAAGCTCTTTGAGGTGTCAAATCTAATTTTTTTGACTTTGCTATAAACTACAATCATCAAGGCATTCAAGTGGTTCATCCAAGTGAAAGTAATGGTAGGGTAAGCCAAACATTGTACAAGTGCCTCAATAGCCTTAACTCCTAAAGGCCCAAGCCCTTTTTTTTGTGAAAGTCATGAAAACTACCACTTCTAGGGCAATGAATAGAAAAGTAATTTTTTTTATTTTTATAAATCCAATTGTAGGATCCTGCCTTAGACTATGGGAGGTACTTGTGGAAAAAAAATCAGCTCAATCTAGAGGAGTGAGATATTGACATCTAAAGTGCAATTTTTTGTTTTTATCTCTATTGCTCAAAAATTTCAAAAGCCTTTGACCTCTCTTGTATCAAAAAAATTGCTCTACGCAAAGTTGAGGTTTATTTATCCCATGTAGAAGATCAACTTAGGTAAGTGTGGGAGAATTTTCAAATGAATTGCAGGTGTGAATCATACTTTGTAAAATCTTGCAATGCCGTAAGGGGACAATGTTATTTGGTGAGCATAAAACAATGAGCCATGAGCAGTGAGCCAAAAATTGTGAGAAAGAACCAATTTTGAGCTCAAAACTTAAAAATTAGCAACTTTTTTAAGAGATGAAAATTTATAATGCACAAATATACTTATTATATGGCCCTATGTTACGTACATGGTTATAAGTGGAATTTATTGTTTTAACAAAAAATATAGGCTTATTGCTCATGGCTCATGAATCCCAGCTCATAAAATAGCATTCCTTGAGTGCAAACGAAGACTCTGAAACCTTGTTGCATTGATAAGTTGTCAAGAGGGTGATGGCACGATCAAGTTAACCCAAAAGGGCCTGCTGGAGCACCGGAAAGCACTATCATTTCACTTCCATTAGTGGATCCTGATTCTTTTTGTTTAGCAAAAAAATTGAACTTGCAAGTGAAGAGACATTTTTCTTAAGCTTTCCTTATGTTAAGACATTCATTTAGAAAGTGTTCCTTTCATCAAAAGGACTTTCTTGTTTTTTTTTTCACACCATAAAATTGATTAGAACCCAAATGTCTTGATCCGGACTTTTTTTGACTTGTAATTTGTAATGGCTCCTTAAAACAAATTATGAATATTTTAATAATTTTGACCAAATGTGCACCTAGATACAAGTATATGTGCATGCTTTTGCCACTTTAAAAAAAAAACTACAAATTTTTGATGTCCTTTATTGGACGTGGAAAAACTCGCATGTAAGTGTCCCTAAAAGAATTCATAACAACTAATTTTAATAATGTATGGACTAATACACTTTAAATTCATGAACCATAGAAGCTTGCACAACTATAAATGCATTAACCTAATTCCTACTAACCAAATTCGTAGTCTAGATGAGTCCTTTACTTCATTTTGATGAAATGAGACAGTTCTGGAACTTCTTAAAAAATCGCTCATTTGAACATGATAACATGCATCTTTTGAAAAAGTGTATTTTTTTTCTACTAATCTACAAGTATAAGCAACTTCTTGCCAAAAAATAAATAGCAAAGCACTATCTAGTAAGACGTAATGAATATGGCCAAATTAGACTTAAGCAGTCCTTTTTGGTTACCATGATCGTGCCATCACCCAAGAACATTGTCATAGCCTCATAGGTACTATATCCGTAGTTGATATAAATGAAATCTTTCTTGGCTGCTAAAGAGTTACTGAACAATGAACATTAGCAGTCAAGTAGTTGGAAAGACAGAATTTTTGAACATTGTCGTTGCCAAGGAGGTTTATCGAGCTTGTCCAATGAAACGGCTCAGCATTTCCCTGTACCATTGCTTGGCCCAAAGGTTACTAGACTAGAGTCTATAGTAACTTGCTTGTCAGTATATCCGAATTCCGATGCTTAATGTTGAAAACAACAAACTAGCTGTAAGGAACATGTTGTTGACCTTGCAGTGTTGGACTCCATGTTAATTAACTTACACCAAAACACAAAATGATTGATTTGAATGTTTCTGACTTTCTGCCAATAGAAATGGAATACGGAATGATAAAACCAAGTACAGATTTTATCAACACACGAGACTATGGAACTCAGATTGTTGGTACCATGAAACAAAAGTCAGTACTCTCAAATTTGATGTTTCTTCAAATTATAAGCCATAACGAACCTGACGCTACGGAACAGCTGGGACTCAATAGTACAAGGAATCCCTTCCTCTTGTCTCAAAGTATTCCGGCCATGGGGCCTACTTACAAGTCTATAAACAACACGTGAAAAAAACCGATACCATGCAAAGAAGACATATCCAACATAGAACATGATGGAAAGTGTATAAAAAAGTGTACTTGGGAATTAATTAATGAACTCGCCGCAGACTGTCACAGTCCCAGACCAACCGCAAAACAAGTGCTATAACTTATATAGCGCAAACACTATGCCGCTACAATACACAATCAAAACAGCTTCCCTTTCCTGATTGCCACAAAACTAAACTACCACGCAAAGGCAGAATAGACTAACGGTACCCATCTTAACGTTAAATGGATACACCTATTGCCGAACATCCCCGCCATTATTAAGACTACATTACCGCTCCAAGCATGATACCAGCTGACAAACAAGTTTCTCATCTCCTTGGCAAGTGGTATCATGTGGGCAAGATGAAAAGAATCACAAATCCATTCATAAACCTTGCTCCTCAACAGTCTCACCTACGCTGTCAAAACTACCTTCACCAACAGACAAAGAAGAAACAATTCTTCACGCAGCATCTCTTCTTGTTCTCCCAGTTCCATCCACGCTTGCAGGATTGTGTCTCGCATTTTCCATAGCTGCCATCAACAATACAAACATTCAACTCAACAATCTCGACAAGTAAAAAGCGCTACATCAAAATAGAATCACCAGCTCAAGACTCCAAACGCCTCTAAGCTATTCGACAGCTATTCTGCCTATTTGTGCTTCTGTCAGATCTATGTCAGGATTTCAATGTTCTCACACAGGCGCTTGTTCACATCGAAGCACAACCAGTTAGCAGAGGTCTCTGCTTCACATCAAATTGGTACTTACTAAAATTTCCGAACTTCAAATTCAAAACTTTTCAGGCAATGCCAACAAGGCATACAAACGTACAGACGGATTGCTGGTCAAAGATACTAGGAAACGGTTTTGCAAGATCAATCTGAGGGAGGTGGCTTACGTGCACTTGGCTTCACCACCGGCGTAATTCGGCGATGGGCACTTCTTGCCGCATCCACCGCAGTTATTGACGTCGGTACCCGGCTGGCATTCGCATCCATTCCACCACATGCCGTCGCAGTTGGCATGCCCGGGCCTGCAAAAGTACTCACACTTGCCACCATTGCACTTTGTCACTGCAAACGGGACGTCCGGGCACTTTTTGCCACAAGCACCGCAGTTGTTTGCGTCCGAGCCACAGGTCGCCTCGCATCCGTTGCTCCAGTCGCCGTCGCAGTTGTTGTACCCGGGCTTGCACGTGTACTCGCACTTGCCACCGTTGCAGTCGGCGATTGCATTCGAAGGCGCAATGCACTTGGTCCCACAGGCACCGCAGTTGTTCACGTCCTGGCTGCCGTCGACCTCGCAGCCGTTCTTCCAGTCGAGGTCGCAGTTCAGGTACGGCACTTTGCACGAGTACTCGCATTTTCCTGCTTTGCAATCTGGGATGGCGTTGGCACCGCACAGGGCTCCGCACTTGATTCCACAGTCTCCACAGTTGTTGACATCAGTTTGGATGTTCACCTCGCAGGCATTGAGGGTCCAGTTCTTGTCACAGTCCTTGTACCCTGGAGCGCAAGTCCACGCCTGTGCACCACCTGCCATTCACAAAGCATCGTCATATCTAAATCTTGAGTTCTCAAGCAACAGGTACAAATTCTTTACCAACATACAATGCCAAATAGGAAGCAATGATGAACCGGTTGTTTTCACATTACAATTCACTAGTTTCTAGTAGAGAAGTTGGCTGTTGAGATATGTACCTGCAAAGAGCAGCATCACCATAGCAGCCAATGGTACAATGACATGTTGAGAAACCGCCATAGCTAAGCCGCAAGCAGAGCTTAGTGCTAACTGAAGTGTATCTTAGAGCAGTGGACCTGCAAGTAATGTCTCTTGTATCAGAACTCTGCTTCAGGTGGAGGACGGCGAATGTCACTGAGAATGCCATGGCTCAGGCCTCTATATATACTTGAATTTCTAACTTGGTTGACTTATTGGGATTTTCTCAATTTTTGTAATTTTGAACTTTGGTGAGGTAGAACTCAGGTAATATTGAACTCAGATCGCTACTGCTCCGGAATCGTCACCATAGCTGTGTGTAAAAACCCGTTTATGAGGCTGCTTTGTCAGCGGCGTTTCTCGTCATGAGCTAAAACCAGCTATTAATGGGTGTAGCCTGTAGCTAGGATAGGAAAACGAGTTAGTGGATAACGCTTTGTATTTTTGTAATATGGTCGGTCATTTGACCCTTGTAACTTTCTGATTGACTATCTGATATTCTGATCGACACTTGCAGTTAATCAAGCTGCATGCATGAGTTGACTTGCATGGCGACCCTTGCTAGCGAGGTACGAAGTCTCAGAATTAGGTGTTGCCATTCAACAATGTTATTGCGGTAATAAATCTAAATGCCGGTCACAGATTTCGTAGATTAGATGGGGATTGCTGAGTGAACAACGCTGCCGAGAGCGCGAGACAGCGAGAAATCATACTTTTGAAGTATGGATTGTTTTATGCCATACTTAACTAGTTTTACGTAGTAGAAACTTGAAAGCCCGAGAGGAAAAGCCATGCTAGATAGTAGATCCTATAAAGAAATTTGAGGTTTTTCAACAATCTGTAGTCTCTTAATAATTGCATAGGGAACACTTGCATGGGGGATCCCTCAACACTGAGCTAGTACTTTGTAACTTCAATTTTATTAAACTGACGGTATTCATACGTAAAAAGTAGTGACAAAATCTTCACAAGGATTAAATTACAGTCCACAAACTAGGAACGGTATATTCGATATTTTGTGGCCAAACGTTTGTTGGTTGGTTTATGGTATCTTGGACTGTAGTTATCTCACGTGTGCTCCTCGACTTGTCGATAAATAGAAGTTGCCACTAATCATTAGCTGTCAAAAGATAGATTCACATTATCTGATTTCGAAAGTGAGAACTCAAGTGGAGAATCGACGCCGAGGCAATGCTGCAAGTCCAAAACTCCAAGTTCCGAGTTACGAGCACTATTTTCCAGGGGCTTGGCTTTGACCGCAGATCTACACCAGTCCTAGTTTTTAATGTTACAATGTTGGCGCACTAAACCATGCCATTTTAATAAGTTGGTGACTCAGACTCGGCACTTGGGCAGAATTCCTCGGAGGCTGTCAATGGAAGGCCTGCAAGTGGATAAGGGCGTGGTGATGCGGCTGATGCCTGTAGTGGTCGACGAAATCCTGTGGCGGGACATCCAGAAGGGAATGTGCCGCCGGTGCTGCACTCCACCACCATAGCCATGGCCATTGCCAGTGCCAGTGCAGCGTGCTGCTACTGCGACGACACACCAGTAGCGTGGCTGATCTCTACATTAAATAGTTCATTTAGGTTGGTCCGCACTAATTTCTCTACGTTATATAAAAATATAATTACTTACTCTACCACACCCTGTCAGCTATTCTATCACACCCTGGGGTAAATTTTAGATTTCTACCATGAAATAGTTGAATTTGAGAATTTGAAATTCAGATTTGGACTTAGAGATTAGAGATTGTGATCTAGTCTAGAATCATAAAAAGGTTCTAAATGAACACCCAATGAAAAAACTTATCTTTTTGTATAAACAAAAGTAAAAGTAATATTTTTCCCTAAGCTAAGCTTTTTTCATTGGGTGTTGTTCAATTACAATCTTTCTTTTATGATTCTAGACTAAATCACGGTCTCTATTCTCTAAGTCCGAATCTGAATTCCAAATCCTCAAATTCAACTATTTGATGGTAGAGATCTAAAATTTACCCTAGGGTGTGGTAAAATAGCTAAAAGGTGTGATAGACATATCAACCCCCTTGATAATATCATAGTAATGTTTAACAATAATAACCTAAACAATTCTTTAAAGGGCTTAGAGTATCCGCACCCTTGCACTTAACCTAGTCAAACTCTCCAAAGCAAGTGTGCAATGTGCATTCACAATCACGGGCTTGTTCCAATCTCCTATGCCCCACCTTTGCACTCAACTAGGTACAAGCAAGCACTAAATGTGTATCCCAGAGGATAGGTGTTGAGCTTCAAATGTGGCCCTCATGTGTTTACCAATTAACAAGTTTTCATTGTCTTAGATTTGGGCGCGCTTAGTTGCTAACGGTTCATCAAACCCTAAATGTTTCAATGTTCAAGCTACAATTGAGCAAGTCTTGATTAGCATACTAGGCAATTGCATGCTTGTGGTGAGGCGTGCTAAGCAAAGCATGCACTCCAAGTGCTATTTGTGGGCTTGTTTAGCTTGCAAAGGTATGAATGCTCTCAATAACAACAACAATTTGTGGAAAAACAAACTAGCTGCCTCCAAATCATAAACCATGTGAAATCCTAAAATTTGATAAGTTACGTTTGTCTCCAAGGCTTCAAGTGACCAAGCAATGAGTCAAGAGGTAAGTTTCATAATAAAGGTAATCTAATTGTTAAGGCAACCAAAATGCAATACTTAATGTACATTAATGTTCCAAATAGTAGCTTAATATAGTAAATTTCTACCTAATCAGTTTTACAGCAAAATAACTGAAAATTACCACAGTTTTGAATACATCTTCGTAACACATTTAACAAAGCTGCTGTTAACTTCCATCAAACCTATGTAACTATGTGAGAGATGCAAACCACTAAGGTAGGAGGCTTTGAAACCGTCCTTCTAAGGGCTGAAACTGGATTCTGGGGAGGTGAAACTTTTTGAAATATTTTTCAGTAAATTTTCCTTGAAAGACAAGAGGAATTGGCATCTAACACAAGTTGTTTCATATTTTTTGGAGCTTTGTGGACATAGTTATAAAATTTTGAAGTTGAAGTGCATAGGGCTCTAAAACCGTTACCCTCCTTAAGTGTATTCTTCTTATACATTTCTGAAACCTATAAAAAACAGCATTTACAAACCGTGCACATTTAAGAAAAGGGACGGTTTCAATGCCCGAACGATTTCAGAGCCGACTACCTTAGCACAGTTTGGATGGTGCACTCAAACTCAATGTTGTGTGTCCACTGTCCACTTGGCATCTCTCAGATTTCCTTAACCACTTGGTTTATGCCACATTTCACTTAATATGTATTACTCAAAGTCCATAGTCAACCCAAAATATACATTATTTTGCTTGAAGATGTTTACAAAAACATGGGATGGGTGTACTTGGAAACATCAAGAGGTATGTCGAAATCAAGTATGTGCAAAACTTTTTGGAAAAGTATATTCAAAATATTAAGAAGTCTCTCAGGCTTGAGGACAAGATGAATCCACAATTACATCAATAGTCCATCAAAAGACAAATAATGTGTTATTCACTAAATGGGAAAAAGTGACATTATAGGACTTTTGGATTTTATGTTTTTTTGAAGAGTATTCATTGAATATTTTGTAAAAACCATAAAACCCAAAAATCCTGAAATGTTATTTTTTCCAATTTAATGAATAACGTGTTAAAAGTGTCACTTTGATTAATATTAGTAGAGAAAATGGTCAAAACAACAGAGTAAGTACGTGAAAAACTGGTTGAATGATAATAAAAAAAAACTGAGAGATGTTTTCCGGAGAATCTTAAAAGTCGTCACAAAACAACTTCCTTCCTTTCATATTCCTAGAGTAGCCTTCACGACAGAGTTCCATTACTATCAGGGTTTACAAATATTGTAACCCATAGCAAATTGAATTTATCTAATTTACTATGAAATATCTAATTACTAGTGCGCCTTGCAAATCGGCTTCACTAAATAATGTATATAGGTTGCCTCAACAATTAGGTTGTCTTACCCTAAAAAGTTACCTCATGATTCTTTGTGTAATCATTTGGAGATGCACGCAACTCTTAAGATATTGGGATTCCCATTGATATAGGGACGGACTAGGGAGACACCCCCAATTGCTAGGGAGACACCCTCTATAACCCAACCTAAGATTATTTTTATGTCAAAATAAGAAAAAAAATCAAAACAATATTTTAGGGCACATTTGCATATGCAAGCTTTGCAAATATACAACAAATATGTCTCATTTGTGACATGGTCAAGAGTTAAACTTACAAATGAAAAGAATGACTAGTTATAACTCTTGACCATGTCACATGTGAGACATATCTATTATATGTTTGCAATGCTTGTAGATGCAAGTGTGCGCTATTATATTGTTTTGATTTTATTTCTTATTTTGATGTAACAAAAATCTCAAATTTAATAGGTTGGACTATAGGGGGTGTCTCCCTAGCAACTGGGTGGGTGTCTCCCTAGCAACTAGGTGGGTGTCTCCCTAGTTTGTCCCATGATATATGACTTGAAGGCTATTAGTTTGTTTTTCCTACAACTTTGTTGCTGTTGTCAATTCCTTTAAATATTGTTTTTTGCAATAATTATTGATAAAGGTTACTATAACACCGGTAAGTATTTATACAATGTAGAATGTCAAGAAATCAGTGCGGGGCAACCTAAATGCAATATTTAGTGTTCCCGTTGGTGTTGTTTCTTGAATTACTACAGTCAGCGTTATTAGTGTGTAAGATATGTACACCCATAAGCATTAGTGTCCCCATAACTGTCACTTGTGAAATCTTAGAAAATTTGTGGAAGTGAATAGATGTAATGACAAGGATGTACAACATGTGAACATGAAATCTTAAAAGTGGTTATGGCTGCAATGCCAGTTTGCTCTTTCAAAATTCACAACTTATTTTCACAGTATCCATATAATACATTTGAAAGTGCAAACTCAATTTTTTTCTATTCCTAATAGGATCCTATAATTTGCTAGTTGATTATTGATACTCATCATGTTCAAAACCCTTAGTTTGACGCTTATGGGTGTACATACCTTAAGGGCATCTCCACCGATGGCTCGGGCATGCTCAAAATGGATGAAAAATAGCCAGGCCCCTCTCAAGTCCCTCTCAAACTCTCTTATGTAGCGAGTCTAGCAAGCCAATCTCCAAGCCACTATTCATGCACTATTCACCCCAACTTTAGTGATCTTTACCCTCTACTTCCCTAGATAAGTGGTCAACTGCTTATTTATGGGATGTCTTGGAGTGTTAGGCTACCTTTTCAAAGTGAGCATGGATGGAAATTGAGAGCCTTCAGGCCTCGCCACACTAGATGGAAAACTTTGAGCGAGTTTGACCAGTGGAGATGCCCTAAGAGTATCTCCACCGGTCCGGCCAACATAGAGTAGCCAAAGCAGTTTTACAAGGGCCCTTTGAAGTAAATTTGCCTGTGCATGTGGTTCAATCTCCACCGATGGGTTGTATTATGAACTCGCCATCCAGCTTTTGGATAAGCATTGAGTTAATTATGGCGCTCTTTGTGTAGAGGACGTGCCACATGGAGCTATGGGGCCCAACTAATATGGCGCTCTCACAAAGAGAAGGTGCCACGTGCATAGACTTGAGGGATGGGGCCCAGACAGATGAGCTTCTACCTGAAAATATAGCACGCTATATACAACCAACGCCCCGGCAGGTCCCAGTCCCCAGAGCAATATTTCGTGAGGCCGCTCTCAAACCTGGCCGGCCCAGGTCATCGGTGGTGATTGAAGTCCATAAAAGTGAACTCCATACTCGCCATTTGGTCGGCTGGAGGCAGCCGGTGGAGATGCTCTAAGCGCAGCAATTGAAACAACTTTTGTACTTACACGTGTTGCTTGCATACAAGGATGTATGCAAAGAATAGACGCTGTTTTCTAGACAAAGGATGTCTGATTCTTGTGGGAAGCAGCTGGCCGCTGGCATCTTCATGTCAGAAACGTCAGGACGATTGTCAGGTGAAGGGTTGCTTTGCCGCTTCCATCCAAAATTTTTTCTTCATAATTAGCTCTCCTGAAATACCTATAAATACAGCTACTAGATCTAAAAATACTGCATCCGCAGCTAAGAATTTGAACTTAACCCCGAAAGGACCAACTGTCCGTTCAGCGGATAAATGGGATTTTGGGCATGTACTTATGGTCAAACTACTTTGCATGGTTTTTGAAAACTTTTATTAAAGATGGGGAATTCAAAGATCTGCATGGGCGTTGAATTTTTATTCCATTTGATGCTAGGGAGCAAAAGTTATGTCTAAATAAGCACAAATTTGGGGACTCCGGGTAGCAAAAAATTCTTATAAAAAACTGAAAAAAAAGTTTAATTTTTTTTCTTCTCATAGATTATAACTTTTTCTACATCTAAAGCTTTGATTCATTCCATTTGAACTAGTTATGAGAAAGTTATGGACAATCTTGTTTTTTGGGCAATTCAAGCATCTTCATGAAAAAATAACTTTAAAACTTCATTTTTGAATGCAATTTTAGTATTTTTTCAAAACAAATTGTTGGCGAGGGTGAAGTTTGCTTTCTAGAACAATCTCACTATTGGGATTATTGCATTTCAATTCCATTGTAGGGTTATTAGAAATTTAAGTTTTTGTTCAATCTCGTACCTTCTTCTGCCTAATGTTTTTTTTTAAGAATGAAAATTAATTATTTTTTGTTTTTTTTGTTTTTTCCAAGATTACCAACTCAACTTCCCACCATGCAAAAATAAAATTCCAAACTTTGTGGTGCAAAAAATTTAAGGTAAAAAGGTTCAAAGTTAGATAATCTAGTCATGCAAGGTGCAAAATAAGTTGTTTTTTTACTTTTCAAATGCAAATATCTTCCAATCTATGCTGTCACAGTTCTTGAGTTTTGTATGTCACATTCTTGTAGCAGTTTAGTACAAGATCCCACAATTAGATATGCAAAAAGACCAATTTTCAAACTTTTTTACTCTTTGCCATAGAGGTGGCAGTTTTGAGTGTCTTTTGACAAAATAAAGGCCATGGTCCTTTAGGGGTTATAAACTGTAGTATGGAGAACACTCGGCCAATGTCTACACTGAATATTGCGTTTAGGTTGCCCCACACTAATTTCTTGACATTTCACACTATATAAATATTTACCACTGCTACAATATTTTTCATCAAAAATTGCTCTAGCAAACCATTTTTAGAGGGCCCATCAACAACAATGAATCTGAAAAAAGATAAACTAGCGGCTTCCAAGTCATAAACCATGTGAAATCTAAATATTTAATGAGTTGCATAGGCTTCCAAGTGACCAAGTGATGAATCATGAGATAACTCACCAAGGTAAAGCAACCTAATTGTAAAGGCAACCTAAATGCAAAATTCAGTGTAGGGAGAACCAACATTTAGTGTATTGTCAACCTGTTTTAAAAAGTTGGTTGAATTTTAAACTACTGGCTATAAAACCAAGCAATATTTACAAATGAATAACTAATTGTAGTTTATTTCAATATAAATATAGAAGACACCTAGTGCAATCTTATAAAAAACCAATCAAAAATGGGACATGTTGGATTTTGTTTGGTAAAGTCAAAATTTATCCTTGTACAATGCACTAGGCTCAATGTATTGCACATACATCAATGTAATGACAAAGGGAAAAAGTTATAGTTTTCACTTGTCAAAAAAATGTAGGAGTTTAGATATTTATCATCAAGAGATTGAATTAGGGATTTTTGAATTCATGCATGGATTCATTGATCTTGTTTTAGTCTAGAACAATAGAGGAGGATACAACTTTTAAAAGGCTAAAATTAGGGACAAATGATTAAGTTTACCCTTGTATGTAAAAAAGCTGAGTTTTTTCCACTCTAGCCCCACATCAACAAATGCGTAGCAAACCAAACCAAAACATTAAATCTTATATTGGATTTAGGGCCTCTTTACATGAGTGACCAAGGCAATTTCTATAATTTGATTGGAGGAGGAAAGTCAATCGGTCTAAGTCCGCTTTACACTAGTTGAAAACAAAAAAAATGATCGAGGGCAAAAGTGGATGAGAAATGACATGGAATCCTACATGTCATAAAGTGGATTATGTTTCATGATCACTGACATTTCTAGTTGAGACACTCTCAAGAGGTTCTCTAGCCAAGTCTCTGGCTTGATTTTTAGAGTGACCAAGCCATCCTAAAAATTTTGATCAATTGACTTTTGTCAAGCTTTAATGCTATTTATTATTGAGAATGCTATATTACTGATGTTTTGTTGGTGAGAGCATAGTTTTTATTAATGTGAACATAGTTTTTATTGTTGAAATGTTGTTTACTAAAAAGAAATGTATTTTGATTGCAGTACCCTTAGTTTACCATAGTAATTAAATTTTATGAAATGTTTATTGTAACAAGTAAATAATTTTGAATATCAGATTTTCTTAAATCTAATTCTATTCTAAAAACACACCGAAATAACTCCACTGTAAAAACACATTTAAATAACTGCATGATGATTTACTTTGTATTTTCCATTGTGTATTTTTTACTAAATTTTTGATAGTAAAATTTATAATCCTCTTAATTACAAGTCTACTCTTTTGTTTCTTTGGCATTCAAATTCTTGAAATTTTATTAAGAGATAAGAAGAAAAGAGAAGGTAGAGAGTAAAAAAGAGAAAACAAGGGAAAGAGTAGAATAAATAACTTGGTGTCCAAGGGATTGGTTTAAGTTCATTTTACACTATTGGAGGTGACCAATGGATGAGAAAATTAATTCTTGGTCACTAGTCTTGACCAAGAGCCATGATCAACAAATAAACATGGATTGGCTCTTGGTCACTAGTGTAAAGGGGCTCTTCGGCCTTAACAATTGTGATACTTGTATGTAGAGCCAATCAATCTTATCTTAACCCCTAAAGGGTCCTTGGGATCTAGAGCTACAGTACCAAATATGATTGCAACCAATGTTCAAAAGTTTGAATGAGCTGGAAATCAAGTGTTACAACCATACATATTGAGGGGTTGTATGATGGTGGGTGCATAAAAAAAATTGGAAAACCCTCAAAGCAACTCAAATACGTCTGTACATACGGCCATACATATGGGTGCAAAAGGGCTTTTGTGACGTTCAAGGGTTAATATCTTATTTCTATAATAGAATAGTCTCTATTAGTTGGGTAGTTGGGCAAGCAAAGTATGATTTAAAAAGTTGTGTTGAGGCAAAGTGAAAAATTTGAGATTGGGCAAAGTGATGAACATGGGCATTGTGGGTGAAAAGACATCTTTGGTGGAACCCATTGAATCTTTTTTCAACTTGAATTTGGAATTCACATATAAAGGGGTGAGAAGGGAGATGAAGAGGCAAATTGATTTGAATCTAGAATTGAATTTGAGTTTTAATTATCCCATGGAATACTTTTGTGAATAGTGGGTGGCCTCGGGGGTGGCATGGGGATAGCATGGGCATGATAGCCCTTGCCGGAATGGCGGGTGTACAAGTCCACTAGCCTTATCTTATTTTTATAACAGAATACAATCTCTATTAGTTGGGTAGTTGGGCAAGTAAAGTATGATTTAAAAATTTGTGATTGGCCAAGGGCCGTGAGGCAAAGTGAAAAATTTGTGATTGGCCAGGGCCATGAGGCAAAGTGAAAAATTTGTGTTTGGCCAAGGGTCAAGGGCAAAGTGATGAACAAGGGCGTTGTGTGTGAAAGGACGTCTTTGGTAGAACCCATTGGATCTTTTTCCAACTTGAATTTGGGTCATGTTTTTTTACGGGGTTTGATATATGCACACTGCGGGAGGTAAAATTTAGATGTTTATTATCAAAAAGCTGAATTTGAAAAATTTGGACTTAGAGCCATTGTTTTAGTCTATAACCTTAATGGAAGTTGCAATTGAACAATGCCCAATCGAAAAGCCTAGCTTTCTTTACAAACAAGGGTAAAAGCAATAATTTGCCCTCTATCTTATCTTTTCCATTGAGCGTTGTTCAATTGCAACTTCCATTATGGTTCTAGTCTAAATCAACGTCTCTAAATCCAAATTTGAATTCAAACTTTCCAAATTCAACTTTTTGATGGTAAATTTTTAAATTTTACCTTCAACACGGATTGCACGATGTACATAGATCAAACTCCAAGTGTGCTTATATCAATTCCATTAACCCTAAAGGCGTTAGACTATGTTTCACCAAAAAAACACTCAAAATGAGTCATTTTGATAGCAAAGGCAAAAATAAATTGCAATAAAATCTTGGTGCAACTCACAGTAGGATATAATAGTAGACTACTTTGTTATGCTATAGTAAAAAGATGAAAGATGTTTACAATATAGATTGTGAGATTATAAGATTTGAAATCAAAAGCAGTTTTTTTGGAGGCATTCACATTTTGGGTAGCTCTAATTTGGGATGCTTTTGCTCCATTAGATTTTTGTATTTTGATTGTGAGTTTTCAAATTGACTTTTGTAATAGAGCAAGTAATATGCCTAGAAATTTTCATTACATTTTGAATTGAGGAATTTGTACTAAAAAAATAGTGTACAAAACTAACTTCAAGAAAATTCTCATACAAAGCTGTTTTATCAACAATTTTCAATTTTTGCATGCAAATATGTTTTCTAAATGTGGACATTAGAGGTTAGATTTTTGTTAGCTATAGAGGAAGGGGAAAACATTTGGAAATTGAGCAAAAATGGTGGCTTTGACAAGCTTGATCAACATAGGGCCACTTCCAACAAAGATGAAGTAAACAGCACTAACCCAATTGTCTTCATGAAATGAAGTTGGGTCAGATCTAACAAGAAAGAATCTCTACCCCCTCAACTTTTGGGCAAGATCCCAAAACTTCAGTTGCAATGTAAAAAAATACGCCCGTGCTACCCCTCAAACAAACAAAACAACATTTTACATCATATTTTTTTTTGTAAAACTTGAAATGGTTTGAAAACTATTGCATTGGAAAGCTACTCTTCAAGTATACATCCTCTAATGTTTTCTTGTGAAAACATATATATTATTCTACAAGTAAGAGCCTGCCCAAAATTGCTATGTTGCCATAAAATGGTGTTTGGGCCTTGAGGGATTAACCCCTAAAGGCTCAAGCCCTTTTTTTGTGAAAGTCACTCAAAACTGCCACTTTTGGGGGAATGAGTAGAAAGGTAGGAAAATTTGTTTTTTTGAAAATCTAACCATAGGAACTTGCCCTAGACTATGGGAGGTACTTGTTTGAAAAAAATTAGCTCATTCTAGATGTAGAGGAGTGAGATATTGACATCTAAAGTGAAAAAAATTAAAATTAAAATTCTCAAGTTGTACCCTAATGGTCGGTTTAAGTTGGTCAACTTAATCCCAAAATGTTACAAAATTTCCAATTTAATGAATATGGTGTTAATGGTTCTAATTGAGTCCAATTTCTTTATATTTAAAGGGGAAATTTGAATGTGCAAGTGACAAAGCATTTTTCTTATGTTCTTTGTATGTTTTGAAGTTCATTTCAAAATTGTTCCTCCATTACAACAACTATCTTGAGTCCTTTTCACACTATATAAGTAATTGGAATACAAATGTCCTAATCTAGATTTTTTTAGACTTATAGTTTGTCGTGGCTCCACAATATTGATTTTTAACATTTTGGTAATTTTGATCATATGTGCACCTCGACATTAGTATATGTTGTCCTTAAAAAGTAAAAATAAAATTCTGTGATTTTTCATATTGGACGTGAAAAAACTAACATGGAACTATTGTTTAAATAACTCACAACAACTCATTTCAATAATTTATGGGCTAATACACTTTAAATTTATGGACCATCAAAGTTTGCACAACTACAATCCAAAATCTCTACATCCTATTAAACAAATTTGTAGTTTTAAATCTTTTGATGAGTATGTCACTTCATTTTGTTGAAATAGGACAATTTTGGAGTTTCTTCCAATTGGATTTATATGGACATAATAACATTCTGCATTTTTTAAATTATTTTTATTTTCTAAGCAAGTTATTTTCAAAATGTAAACAACACAACATTATCTAGCAAGGCTTAACAAAGAAGAGAAGTCCCATAGGTAAGGCCAATTGACTATTAAACAATCTTTTTTGGTACCCTGATTGTGCCATTGTCCATGCAAGTCATGCAACTATAAGAACCAGTATTCAAATTGTAGGAACCATAATCATTAATTTACAAGAAAAATTATTGTTCTATTTTTGAAATTTAGCTCAAATAAAATTTCAAAGCAAAAAATGCAATGATTGCAAGAAGCTTATTTTGAGATTGTAAAAATGTTGGTTTTTGTTGTATCACTTTACAAAAACATACCTAAATTTCAAATTTACATTGTAAAATTTGAGTGCTTCACAACATATGTAAATTGCGGTGATATGCATTGAAATTTAATTTATGATCCGTAGAGTTCTTTTTGACTTGATGGGGGCACAAACAAAGAAAACATTATAGTTGTTAACCTGCTTTATGTACGTACACATAAACACATAAACCGCTATACTACAAGACTCTCTCTCTTTATAACGATGAACGCAATATTCATGAAATTGGGAAAACTAAATTCCCAAGTTGTACTTCACCTTAAATCTGGAGATTAGTTTAAGGTGGTTGCTTTAAACTTGGAGCTAGGTTTAAGGTGGTCACCTTAAACCTAGTTCATTCCCAAAATCAAGGTTTTTTCCCAAATTAACAGATATGGTGTTAATGGCTTAGTTTCAAACTCAAATTTTCTCAAGGTAGTTCCTCTCCATGCAAAGCCTCCTTCCTTACAATCATAAGCCAATTAATTACTAATTTTAACAAGGCTATCACGTTTGGCAACAACAATTACATTGTGAAAGAACAAACTAGTGACAACTAGATTGAAAACCATATGAAATCCAAATGTCTAAAAATTTGCATTTGCCTACAAGGTTACAAGTGACCAAGAAATGATTTATGGGGTAACTTTTCAAGGTAAGGCAACTTAATTGCATTGTTTAGTGTACCACAAACTTGAGTTTTCACTGCAACTAAGGTAGGAGGCTCATGAATGGAGCATCCAAGGGCTGAAACTAAATTTTGGGGAGGCGCAACTTCTTGAAATATTTTCAGTAACTTTTCCTTGAAGGACAAGAGGAATTGACATCTAACCCACATTGTTTCATGTTTTTTGGAACTTTATGGAATTAGTTATGAAATTTTGAAGTGAAAAGATCATAAGGCTTTGAAATGGTGCACCTCCTCGAATGTACATTTCATGTACATTATTGAAAGGCTATGAAAAAAAACATGTACAAATAGAGTACGTTTGAGAAGATACACCATTTTAGAGCGTGCAATCTTTTAGAACCTCCTACCTTAACGGTTTAACCCCTAAAGGCCCAAGTAGTTTTCTCCAGTGAAAGTCACTGTTAACTACCACTTTGGGGGAATGAGTAGAAAAGTAGGAAATAAAGTTTGTTTTGCAAATCCAACCATAGGATCTTGCCTTAGACTAGAAGAGGTACTTGTGAAAAAAAACCAAGTCATTCTAGATGGAGAGGAGGGAGACATTTACATCTAAAAAGAGAAAAAGAGGATTCTTTTAGTGCTGTCCAATAAATTTCAAAAGCCTTTGTCCACACTTACATGAAAAAAAGTACTCTACTCAAAGTTGAGGTTTATTTTTTCCATGTAGCAGACCAAGTTAGGAATGTGTGGGAGAATTTTCAAATCAGTTGGAACTACACAACACATGGGGAAAATAGTAAGTAAAAAGAAGTAGAGAATGAGTCAAATCACTAAATTGTTAAGAATTTAATTATTAAAATGAAAAAATAAAAGTCCCAACGGTTATAATGTTGTTATAAACAATCTATTCCCTTAGGTTCAGTTTTTATTCCAAAGTAATAAAAATTGTGGAAAATAAAGGACATCAAAGTTTATTTTATAGTAGAGAATCTATAATTGCCCACAATCTAAAACATCTCATAACTTTCATCTCATTGATTGAAGTTGATTGATTCAAAACTTCCCACATATAAAAAAATCTAAAGAGCCAATTTCAGATTTCTATTTTTAGATCATACAAAATTTTAAGAAGTTTTTGGGCTGCCCGGATTGCCCTATCTCCCCTAGGCAGTAGAAATTCTTGCATAACTCCTTTGTCAAATGTCAAAATGACAAAAAATTCAGATTCCCGAGTAAGTCTTGGAATTCCCTACCGTCCATAAAAAGTTAAAAAAAACACAAAAACTAGATTAGCTATGGGTACATGCCCGAAATCTCAACTGTCTCTTGAGGGGACAGCTGGGCCTTTAAGGTTTAACCCACAAAATAAACAAATGTGCAAATGTGAGTGCTCCAATCCAGTTTGCCCTTAAGGTAGCTATGCCCATTCTTGACCCTTTAGCACCCCGTCCCCAATTCCAACCATCTATTCCCAGTGGGTACATTTCAAATTTAATATGTACACAGTGAGTACATTAATGGTCGCCATTGAGGACAGATCGGAATTGGGTACATCTACCTTACCAGCTTTCCTTTCCAGGGGCTAGAATTGTTCCACCAATGAAAATGGAAGCAGAATTGTTCCACCAATGAAAATGGAAGCAGAATTGTTCCACCAATGAAAATGGAAGCAGAATTGTACCTAGCACACAAAAATACCCCCGGCCCTGGCTCCCGAAGAGCACCACGTTCCCTTGGATCTCGTTCCCGGTAGCCGCGGAAGCTCACAGGATTTCCGTGCCTGAATTACCTGAACCGCGACAAAAGTCCATTGTGTATACTACACTGAATATTGCATTTAGGTTGCCTTGACAATTAGGTTGTCTTATTTTGGGAAGTTACCTCATGACTCATCACTTAGCTACTTGGAGGGGCATGCAACTATCTAGATACTTGGATTTCACGTGTTTACAACTTGGATGTAACTAGTTTGTTTTTGTACAACTTCATTGTTGTTGTCAAGGCTTTTATGAGTTGTTTGTTGCAGTAAATTTTGATGAAAATTACTATAGCAACAGTAATTATTTATATAGTGTAGAATGTTGAGAATTTTGTGTGGGGCAACCTAAACGCAATATTCAGTGTAGGGGGTTTCAAATATGACATCAGCATCCCCAATTTTGTCCACGTGAATTAAATTGGTGAACAACTTAGCCAAGCCATTGTTCATGTTCCCTCATTCATCCATTCAAATATTCACACCCTAGTGAACTACTCACCATCCCTTCAATTTTGCCTACAATCATCATTTTATCCCGCAAGCTAATCCGGATCCCTTTAGCTCCACCATTGTCGCTTTTTGCCCAAGTGCAATTTTGCTATTGCAGATGCTTGCTTTTGTTTGTAAGGGTTTTTGCTTGAAATTTTGATAAATACTTGGGGGGGGGTCAGTGTGTAAAAAAACAAGGGGATAGGTGCAAACACCAAGTATTTTTTAGGGGGTATTAGTTTTTTTTTTTTTTTTTGACACCCTATCATTATGTAATTTTCTACTTTGCGCTATTAAAGAAGGGGCTTGCATTACTTATAATTATAAATTGATATGAATAAATGATATGGTAAATTAGATAAAACAAAAGATTCTACTACAATTTTTTTTAGACATTAAACTTCTTTCAAACTTTTTTTCCCCTACTAATGACTATATTCAAGTTTCAACTATACCTTAACAAAAAAGTGTACTCAATACTACTATTGTACCTTCCATAAAAATTGTCCATGATGCTCGTTTATTAGGAAGGTATCATATTATTGAATGCTATATAAATTGAACCTTAGGTTTAGGTCCTTTTTACATGATTAATATGAATGATATAGAGATCATTTTTTGATATTAACTTTACATTAACCTACATTGTTTGATTCAATGTACTATACATGTCTTTACAATATGCAAAATAATATGCTTCACTAAATTGTGGTGCACAACAAGAAATTGTCAAATATAATTTATATTATGAAAACTCTTTGATTGGCAAAAGCATGCGGTATGTATGTTTGCTTCAAGGTGTTGTACATGTCTTCAACGTATGCCAAATAATATATAAGAAATAATTTTTGAATAGCATCCAAAAAATGGAGATAGTGGAAAAAACAAACTGAGCAATTTCCAAATCCCAAGCTAGACCTTGGACCTTGAACAACAAACAATAAACAACAATCAGAGGGCTTGGAGCAAGAACTGCCAATCTCCAAAATTAAATGACAACCACCTAAAGCCATCCAACGTCTACTGTAGAAATTAGTAAAGTCTATAAAATTATTGAACACTTTGAATATGCCACTCACAAGACAGCAAGATTTACAACTTTTAGCTGAAAAATAAAATAAAAAGGGGGTATCCTAGGTCTAATTTTTTTCTAATTGGACCTATTTTTCTATACCCTATAGTAGTTTGAAGACATCTCATGATATTTTTGTACCCTACAATATAAAAAACCAAATTATAATTTTTATCTCAAATGTTTTTTAGGCACCCTATCATTTGTTTGCACGTAGTTTCTACTGCTACCTCTCACTGCACCCTCCAAGGATAAATATCCTCTTCTTGAACTAAAACTACTAAACCCGGACAAGGCTTAAGGCTTATTTCCCAGAAACGTATGACATGCAGAGTAGGAGAATCCGGGACCTAAAGACAATGACTTGACAAAGGAATGTAGGGCGAGCTCTGATGATGTTAAGGAGAATTCATGGTTTTGGGAAGAATGCAAGGAATGCAAATGCTATAGCAAGGAATTTGCTGGCGTTGCAACATGGCTCTATATTCAATTTGCACTGAAAGCATGGTGAACCTCACTGCCACTTTTTGCAAATTGAACAAAGTTGATGCTTTGTTGCAACCTATAGAAATGTGTGCAACATAAGAAGCTTGTTAAGACCAAAACTATAAGCAAATTTCCTAGCCCAGTCTACAACCCTCAAATCTTGCCAATATCTGAAAGCACAAATTTTGATTATCAATTGCATGAGAATCTTACACAAAAACACTAGAACAAAAGGCGCGAAGCAAGAAAGAGAGGCACAAAGGGAGAGGCTTGGAGCTAAGAGAGTGCATGAATAGATAAGAGAGAGAGAACATCATTCATGCGTGAACAAGCCATGAGGACCTCCTAGAGGTTCTCATGGGAAGTTCACTTTTGTGACTTCATGCTCACCGATTAATGATTACTCATTCACCACCATTCATTCATCATTTTTTTGAGATATTTGAAACCCCCTATCATATTCATGTAAACAAAAAATTCCTATCCAAAGTATATAAGATTATACAAACACGTGGCTTCATTAATATTTTTTTCCCTATTAATACCATATCTTTTATAATGAGAGTTTTCTAGTGAAATGAGAGTAATTTAAAGGAAACACAACTTGAAATTTAAAAAAATTAAAGCAATTTGACAAAAGGTTTTACATCAATTGAGCTGAATTGACAATAAAACCTTTCAAAATTGACTTGAAATTGAAAAAATTTATGTCAATTTAGCTTAATTTGAGCTGAAAACTTTCATTTTTATGTTTATTTGGAGAGGTTCCCATTCTCTCATTATAACAGATATGATATTTATTCAAGTATTCTGAAACATGAAAGAATCATGCCCTGGCTTGAGATGTTCTTACTAGAAGAATTTGAAGCATTAACTTTGATATCCAGGCAACATGCCGTTCCTCTGGGGCGGATCATACTGCATAGTCTAAACTCAAAATCTACAAATAAGTCTAAACTCAAAGCTTTATACAATAATCCTAGTCTGTTAAAAAAAAGTGGACCTTTGTGGATAAATGTCACAAGTTTTAGCGTATGAATATCGCCAGTTTCACCAAGTTGATGTTTCGACTGCAACTGAGTCCATTGTAACGATGTACTAAGCTTTGACTCAGCACCGCATCCCGGGATGGCAACTCACAATACAAAGACAGGGATTTTCTTAACCCTTCTAATGTACAAGAAGGGAACAAGCTGTTTTATTAAGTAGGTTATAGGAACATAGTAAGAAAGAAGACATTGAGAGGATTTTAATAGTATCATTTTTATACTAATCATAAAAGTTTTAGGTTCTCAAAAGTCATTTTAAGAACTTATAATACAAAGAATTTTTCAAATAAGTAGCACCACACAGACCTCCCACCTCATTTTTGAAATTATTAAAAATTATTATTTCTTAAATACTCTTCTAAAAAAATTCTAAGAATCTTAGTATTAAAACTTCATTACTACCTATAAAAGATTTATTGTAAGCTCTTTTGAGGTTATAATAATTTCTTAAATTTGAAATACACAACTCATTTTACCCTTTTTCAAAATGGTCCCTGTGCGCATTATACAAGAGTTGCCACCCCGGGCACCATATGCATGTTGCATAGAGCTGTGTTTGCCCAATTAGTATTAGATAGTGAGTGGTGTCCATGCACCTATTGGCCGGTAAGTCGGGAACTAAGGTAGGAGGTTCTAATTTGGTTCAGGCTCAACAAGGGTTCACTTTCTTAAACGTATTATTTTTGTACATGTTGTTTTTCATAGGTTTCAACAATGTACATTTGAGGAGGTGAACCATTTTAGAGCCTGAACCAAATTCAACTTCAAATTTTCATGACAAAATCCACAAAACACCATATTAGGTAAATTGGGAAAAAAGGGTGTCCCACTTTGTTACTCCCCCTAAACCCAAAAAACTAGATTCAAAGTATTAGATTCAACCTGAGCCACTAAGATTTTTTCCCTCGCATATCCCTCCTCTTAGGTGAGAACACATGTGTGCTGGAGCTCAGATTGAGGAGATCACCTCAAACTTTGAAAGCAACTTTGAAAGTCCCAAATCATACCCTTTTTCCCAATTTTTTTAATATGGTGTTACAAAGCTTCAAAAAATATAAAACAACTTGGGTCAAAAATTAATTCCTCTCGTCTTTGAAGGAAAATTTACCAAAAATATTTCAAGAAGTTTCACCTCCCCAAAATTCAGTTTCAGCCCTCAGCCCTTAGATGATCCATTCAAGAGCCTTCTAACTTACCTCATGCGGTTGTTTAATTCTTTCCTTTGTAACAATGCAACCAATTTTTCAACTTGTTACACTAAAAACCAAAAAACTCGATGTGGTTGTTCTTTGCTGTTTGCAGAGGACGTCGCTCCCTTCTGCAGTGGATTTCGATCCAGCTCATGGCGATGAGGCGATCTACTCCATTGACGCAATCCAAAAAACTCCCTGGTACACCGGTGGGTGAATTCTGTCTATGCCTTGTACGATGTCTCTAGCACAATCCGACAGGCGTTGAATTTCCGCTATGGTGCAGCCCGGAATAGAATGGATACAAGTTTCTTACTAAAACAAGCCATCGTAACTTGCAAATTGTAAAGAAATTCGAAGGTTGAAGACGATAGAAAATCTGGTATATAAGGAACTCAGAGCAGGAGCAATACTCACTGCAACATTCCATTTGACCATCTCTGGCTAGCATCTGGTGTCACTCTCTCCACCTACCGCCATTCCAGTCATGGCCAAGCTAGTCATCGTGCCGGTTGCTGCAGTGCTAGTGCTGCTCTTTGCAGGTACTTGACATGGTCAAGTTCATTGTTCCCTTTCCAATTAGCTAGCAATTTATCAGTACTTGTTTATGGACATTGATCCTCTATGTTTCCCTGTTGTGGATCAGTATGAGTTGTAGCATTCGGCGATGGGTCCCTGTTATGAAACGTGGTTGTGATTGGAAGTTTATGAATTCTGACCCTGATACGTGTTTTTGTGAATGGCAGGTGGTGCACAAGCGTGGACCTGTGCTCCAGGGTACAAGGACTGTGACAAGAACTGGACCCTCAATGCCTGCGAGGTGAACATCCAAACTGATGTCAACAACTGTGGAGACTGTGGAATCAAGTGCGGAGCCCTGTGCGGTGCCAACGCCATCCCAGATTGCAAAGCAGGAAAATGCGAGTACTCGTGCAAAGTGCCGTACCTGAACTGCGACCTCGACTGGAAGAACGGCTGCGAGGTCGACGGCAGCCAGGACGTGAACAACTGCGGTGCCTGTGGGACCAAGTGCATTGCGCCTTCGAATGCAATCGCCGACTGCAACGGTGGCAAGTGCGAGTACACGTGCAAGCCCGGGTACAACAACTGCGACGGCGACTGGAGCAACGGATGCGAGGCGACCTGTGGCTCGGACGCAAACAACTGCGGTGCTTGTGGCAAAAAGTGCCCGGACGTCCCGTTTGCAGTGACAAAGTGCAATGGTGGCAAGTGTGAGTACTTTTGCAGGCCCGGGCATGCCAACTGCGACGGCATGTGGTGGAATGGATGCGAATGCCAGCCGGGTACCGACGTCAATAACTGCGGTGGATGCGGCAAGAAGTGCCCATCGCCGAATTACGCCGGTGGTGAAGCCAAGTGCACGTAAGCCACCTCCCTCAGATTGATCTTGCAAAACCGTTTCCTAGTATCTTTGACCAGCAATCCGTCTGTACGTTTGTATGCCTTGTTGGCATTGCCTGAAAAGTTTTGAATTTGAAGTTCGGAAATTTTAGTAAGTACCAATTTGATGTGAAGCAGAGACCTCTGCTAACTGGTTGTGCTTCGATGTGAACAAGCGCCTGTGTGAGAACATTGAAATCCTGACATAGATCTGACAGAAGCACAAATAGGCAGAATAGCTGTCGAATAGCTTAGAGGCGTTTGGAGTCTTGAGCTGGTGATTCTATTTTGATGTAGCGCTTTTTACTTGTCGAGATTGTTGAGTTGAATGTTTGTATTGTTGATGGCAGCTATGGAAAATGCGAGACACAATCCTGCAAGCGTGGATGGAACTGGGAGAACAAGAAGAGATGCTGCGTGAAGAATTGTTTCTTCTTTGTCTGTTGGTGAAGGTAGTTTTGACAGCGTAGGTGAGACTGTTGAGGAGCAAGGTTTATGAATGGATTTGTGATTCTTTTCATCTTGCCCACATGATACCACTTGCCAAGGAGATGAGAAACTTGTTTGTTAGCTAGTATCATGCTTGGAGCGGTATAATTGAAGTTATAATAATGGCAGGGATGTCCGGCAATAGGTGCAACGCTAGGAAGGTCAATTTATCCTGCATGCCCTTGAGTGAGTAGTAGTTTTGGCGCAGTCAAGGAAAGAGAAGCTTGTTTGATTGTGTGTGGTAGCACGTAGTGTTAATCTTGTAACACTTGTTTTGTGGCTGAAACGGTACCATGACCTTGTGTAGCGAGTTTCTTCTTTCATTACCAAGTTTGCTATTTTTATACACTTTCCATCAATTTGTGTTGAGTCCCTTTTCCGCAAGTAGTCACTTAATTAGTTAGTTTCTCCATGTTGTTCATGGATTTTTGTGGATAGAATGGACTAAGTTGGGGGAAGTGTTTTGTTGCACTATTGAATAGTGTCCGTTACCTAGAAGTGGGTGGTTGCAAGTTGATTTGGGGGACACCATATTTTTGAATATAGTATCCTCTTATATCATGGATTCATGGTACAAACAATTTGAATTCCATTTTTTATTGAGCTAATATAGTTAGGCATAAGATCTTGGCTTTTTGCGTTCAAAACTAAATGACAAACTTAATCAAATCTATCATTGTAAGATTCTTAATTCAATATAGTTGACATGGTTTACTACTTGATGCTTGATGGTACGTGAAGATGTTTGTTGTAGAGAGCTCTGTAATTTTCATGTATCAACCCTAAGAAATGATGACAAGCAACTAGTCTTGTGTCTGTAACCTTATTCACTAACACGACCTCCTTGGGCATTGGTATGAGGTGGCAGTGGCAATTGTGCAATACATTTGGGTCAAAAGAAAGGCACTTGGAAATGTTGAGCCATTTTATTTGACAATCTTGCTAAACCTTCTTGAGTCTTTGCCTATGAGACTATGAGAGTGTTCCAAGATTCAATCTTTCCAACTACTTGACAGCAAAAAAATACAAGGTCAGTAACTCTTCGGCAACCAAGAAATTTTTCAATAACGAACCTAGAAAATAGTACTTAAGAAAATGGCTTTTCGGCAACTTGTTAGCTGAAAGCAGCTAGTATAGGAACCATCTCGTGCTAGTGTAGGAACAAATTCAAGTAGTTTCAAGGTTAGTCTAGAGTGTTGCTAATAGGGATCCTATGAGCTACAACTTTGTCCTTTATTACAAATAAATTTACAATATTTTTTTAAACAAAATTACATTTCAAGGTAGCTTGTTGAAAGGCTAACCCTACAAAAAAATTTCTTGAAGTTTTAAAGACCTTGAGGTACCCCAAAACTTTAAATGGTCAAGTGTGGGTGTGCCTACCTTAGAGCATATGCAGCGTTGTCCTCACATTTTTAGATACACTTTAAACATGAATGATAAGTGCTCCAAAACCAATTTATAGCAATCCGTCCTAGTGTGTCAAGAATGATCCTTCAACACAATATTCATCCTAAATTTAGTGAGCTTTATCCGCTAAGTTATCCTGAATGATCAAATGATTGTTTACGAGGCACATTTGAAGTGTAAGAATGGAGAACAGGAGTTTCAAAGGCTATTGAAAAATAAATGTCATCTCTTGGAGTGTGTAAAAACAGTACTAGATAATGATGGGTTCTTTGCAAGATAAACACTATGCCACTACCGTACACAATCATAAGAGCTTCACTTCCCTGATTGCCACAAAACCACCATTTGGAGGCAAGACAAAACAACCCTTGCTAAAGATGCACTGAGCAGCCTGTCTCCCCGCCATTATTAAGACTACAACACTGCTTTGTCCATGATACTAGATGACAAACAAGTTTCTCATCTCCTCGTCAAGTGGTATCATGAGAGCAGGATGAAAAAATCACAAATCCAATCTTAAACCCTAGTACCCCTCGATTCCTCTGTGTCGCAGTTGACCGCCTTCAAAAACAAATAGATAAGATACAGGTCTTCTGTGCAACGTCGACGCAGCACCTCTTCTTGTTGTCCCACTTCCACCCGCTCTTGCAGTATTGAGTCTCACACTCTCCATCACTGCCATGAAAATTGCAAACTTTCAGTTTAATGATCACCATTACCCACATTACCATGTCAGATAAGATCATAAGCATTCACAGAGACGCTACTCAGTGCCTAGTCCTAATGATTAAGCATGTTACGTACAATAATGTCTAGACAATTTCTTGAAGTTGGACCAATTTCTTGGCCTTTAACAAAAAGCTCCACCAACAAAAAAAAACACATGGAAGATGAAATCAAAATATTCCACTTTTGATGTGCCGGATAAAGCCATTAAAACAATTTCAAGAAACTGGTGACCTAAGATGCTAGAAACTACTGGTTTTGCAGAACGAGTACTCAGAGAGGGGCTTACGTGCACTTGGCTTCACCGCCGAAGTATTTCGGCGAGGGGCACTGATTGCCACATTCACCACAATTATTGACATCAGAATCCAGCAAGCTTTCACATCCGTTGCTCCAATCGCCGTCGCAGTTTGCATACCCGAGTTCACAAGTGTACTCACACTTACCACCATTGCACATCGTCTCTGCATTAGGGACGTCGTCGCATTTGTTGCCACATGTACCGCAGTTGTTCACGTCCGAGCCACACAATACCTCGCATCCGTTGCTCCAATCGCCGTCGCAGTTGCTGTATCCCGCCTTGCACGTGTACTCGCACTTGCCGCTTTTGCACTTCGTCACGGCGTTGGGAACGTCGACCTTGCATTTGATACCACAAGCACCGCAGTTGTTTGCGTCTGAGCCACAGGTCGCCTCGCATCCGTTGCTCCAGTTGCCGTCACAGTTGTTGTACCCGGGCTTGCAACTGTATTCGCACTTGTAGTTGTGACACTTGGCGATTGCATTCAAAGGCGCATCACACTTGATTCCGCAACCACCACAGTTGGCCGGGTCCGTTGCAATGCAAGACTCGCAACCGTTCACGGAATTTTTGTCGCAATCGGCGTAGGTCGGCTTGCAGGTGCTCTGGCATTTGAAGTTGTTGCATTTGGAGGTGGAGTTAGGGGCTATGGAGCATTTGCACCCGCAACCGTTACAGTTGTTCACGTCCTTGCCCACGTCAGTCTCGCAGCCATTCTCCCACTTACCATCACAATTCTTCCACCCGGGCTTGCACGAGTACATGCATTTGTGATTGTGGCACGTGGCAGTGGCGTAGGGAGGAGCGACGCACTTGGCCTTGCAAGCTCCGCAGTTGTTCACGTCCTTGCTGACGTCCACCTCGCAGCCATTCTTCCAGTCTGAGTCACAGTTCTGGAACGGAGCTTTGCAAGAAAACTTGCACTTGGCGTCTTTACAGACCGGGATTGCGTTGGGGCCGCAATGGGCATTACACTTGCATCCACAGTCTCCGCAGTTGTTGAGGTCGGTGTGGATGTTGACCTCGCAGCCGTTCTTGTAGTAGTTCTTGTCACAGTCCTTGTACCCTGGAGCACAGGTCCACGCTTGTGCAACACCTGCCATTCACACAAACAAGCATCAGGATTAACAAATCTCAAATACCAATCACAACCACATTTCAATACCAGCGACTCACATTGATCCACAATAGGGAAACTAATCATAGTTCAAGCACATGCATGCGCAGATCATCACAATCTCTTAATCAGATCGAACAGACTATCGAACCTCGACCAGGTATTGATCGACAGGCCACATGGAACATTGACAAGGAACATGAACATGAATATGCCAAGTACCTGCAAAGAGCAGCACCACCAGTAGTGCAGCAACTGGCATGATGGCAAGCTTGGCCATGGCTGGACTGGCGGCAGGTGCAAAGAGTGACACCAGATCAGAGAGGGTCAAGTGGAATACTATAACAATGAGTAATGCTGCTTCTCCTAACTCCTTATATACAAGAGTTTTCTATCGTCTTTGACCTTGGAATTTCTTCACATTTACATGTTACGGTGGCTCGGTTTAGTAAGCTGCTATCCGTTCTATTCCCGGGCATCGCCATATCGGCAATGCGAGAGTTGTCGGATTGTGCTAGAGATTTTGTATGTGTGTAGATTTCAACAACCGGTATACCAGGGAGTTGTTCGGATTGTGTTAATAGAGTTGATTGCCATGATGAGCTGGGTATGAGGCTATGTGAGCTGCACTTGCGAAGCAATGACACCAGATATGATTTTCACTTTTATAAGCTCAAGTGGCTAACTAAAAAGCTAAAATTATCAAATTTAACACTGTGAAGTGCACATTTTTTTAGCTGGAGTGCATAAAATTTTTGGTAGCAACCCTGCAAAGCTTTTATACCGGTTCAAAGACCGTTGCTGCGAAGTTCATTGAAGAGAGCAACGACATATGCATGCCTGCAGGTGATTAATCCTTTATACCGGGTGGCTTTGTCCATCCCTGCCTAAAACCAATCGTCAGCCCGTTTTTCCGTACTTATCAGGGAGTACCGGAGTAGTGGAATGGCAAAATTAAATCTTTAATGACTGGGCAACCAGAAAGTGGTTGAAATCCTAGTGTTTACCATACATGTGGTTCTAAATAGTTGAATACTAGGGAATTTTGATGGATAAGGTAGGAACACCCATAAGCGTTAGTGTCCCCATAACCGTCACTTCTAAAATTTTGGAAAATCTATAGAAGTAAATAGATGTAGTTACAAGAATGTACAACATGTGAACATGAAACCTTAGTGTTGGTTATGGGTGCAATGGCGGTTTGCTTTTCAAAAATTCACGACTTATTCTCACAGTATCCAAATAATACATTCAAAAGTGCAAACTCATTATTTTTTTGTTCCTAATAGGATCCTATAATTTGCTAGATGTTTATTAATAGTCATCATGTTCAAAAACCTTAGTTTGACATTTATGGGTGCTCCTACCTTACCCTTGGCCCTGAAGTTTGCAATATTTGTAAAATTACCCTTAGTTTTTCAGAAATTACATAAATATTCTTGTATCATAATTTTCAGGCGTTTGTTCTATTAACCCCTAAAGAACCAACGGTGTTTTTTGAGAAAAAATCTCAGAAATTGCTAACCTTTAGTGCATTATCCAAAATTGAAAATAAAAAATTTTCTTTCTCAAATTCAACTATACAAAATTGTGCAAAACCGATAAATAAATATGTGCAAAAATACTCAACCCATTTGACAATGCAGATTATAAGATTATAACGTTTGAAGAAAGAAAAACAACTTTTTTTCATTCTTGCAAAACATGTCAGCATACTTTGAGCCTTCCTAGAGTAAAATTTTTGGTTTACACAAAAATGAGTTTTTTGACCATTCACAAGTGTATGATGTTAGGTTCACTCATGAAAAATTTCAGATGCAAATATAGAATCTAGCTTTTTCTAAATCACCTTGCATTGCAAGGAGGTTTAGTGAATTTGCGATATATTAGTCATTCTCTCACAATATCTTATGCAATGAACAAGTCTAATTCATGAAATCTGTATAGTGAAAAGTTAGAGACAAACATTTGGAAAACGTGAAAAAACTTTCAAGAGCTTTAAATTTATAAATTGAAAATTAATAGAGCTTGAAGTTAGAGGATTTTTTTTTTCTTCTTGAAATTGCCTAAACATAGTTATCAAAGTTTGACTCCTTTCAAAATGTGATGTGAGAGCTCAATTTTTATTTTTTATTTTGACAATTGTACACCATGTTTTCTAAGTTACATACTTGCCAAATTTCAAATTTTGATAAGAGTTTTAGCATAAGATTTTCCAAAGATGCCCAAACAACCCGTGCTGCCCAATTTCTTTTGGGCAACATAACCTTTGAATCGGGCATCCAATTGAGGAAAAATTTACATTCCCACTTGGGGATACATATTTGTACTATGTAACAATTTTGAGAACATCCAATAAAAATTGACTATGTATGACTCTACTTGAGTTCTCAAGTGGTTGTTGAACAAGCACTTGGTCCTTTTGGGGTTAAACATGCCATTTTCTTGTCCTATTGTGTGCATGCTGCAACCTCCTTGTAGTTGCGTGTGATAAATGGGAGAAGCCAAAGTGACTTGCACCCAAATTGGGTGCCTTGGGCATTTAGGGGTTAACCCCTAAAGGACCAGACCACCTTTTTTACAAACATAGCAATTTTGGGCAGGTACTTGTGATTGGAGCTTTTCATATTTTAGGCTGAAACTTTAGTCAAATGCGGGGACAAGGTTTACCTTTCATATGCAATAAATTTCCTGACATTTGAAAATATGGGTAAAAAGTTATGGCCTAATATGTTGTTTTTTACATTTGTTGGGTAGCTTGGACAGATTTTTAAAAATCACTTTTTTCAAAAACAAAAATTTTAAATTGGTTTAGGAGATTTTTGTGAATGTAGGAAGCTTTGAATCATTCCATTTGGATCAATGAGATGAAAGTTATGAGGACTTTTTGTTTGCGGGCAATTATGGATTCTCTACTCCAAAATAAACTTTGAAGTCCTTTATTTTACTCAATTTTCAACATTTTGGAAAAAAATCAAAACCAAAGGATGTAGATTGTTTATTGCAACATTATGACCATTGGGATTGGCATTTTTCATTTCCATAATTATATTCTTAACAATTTAGTGTTTTGAATCATTCTCTACTTCTTTTTACGTACTCATTTTTTTCCATATGTTATACAACTCCAAATGATTTGAAACTTTTTTGGCATGTACTTTGCTAAGGTGGAATAAGGAATTTAGAGAAGCACCACCCACATGGCCTTTTTTCCTTAGAAATTTCACCTTCTAAAGGGTTGCTGCCCAGCTTTTCACAAGATGTGTTTTTGAATATTCAAACCATTCTAACTTGCAATCCACGTGGTGGAAAACTCTGAAATTTTTTCCACATCTTCTATAACCATTCTTTTACAAGATCTTATGGTCACATATGCATAAAAGTGTTTTTGTTCTCAAATTTGATTGATGCTCTAAAAATGGCAGTTTTGAAGAGTTTTTGGTGAAAACTTTGCTTGGTCCTTTAGGTGTTAAAGTACGTTGATAAAAACACAAAATCCCTGGTGCTGTTCCTACAGGATATGTATGTATTCAAATTTTATCATTAATGTTTAGGTTTAATGCCGACGATGAAACTACACCAAATTGCACTAACTATTATTTGGGGTTGGTCCATTGGTAATTGTTGAGGCCGGAAAACAATAATGATGGGCATGCGTTGGTGAAGTTGGTAACACTTACTATAAACTGCTCTAATTATAAGCCGCAATTAGTTATGGTTTATTGATCTCTGAACAGTAAGGCGTCTCATAAGTGATGTGTTTGGTGTAGTACCTACATTGCAATATGGTTCCAAATTTCACTTAACCCTTTAAGGATCACGCGACCATATTTCGGTCGCTGGGAGTGGTTTTTGGCCAGTAGGTTGAAATTGCTCAATAATTTCAAATTTGGTCTTGAAGTATACATGTGATCACAAGAATTTTGCATCTATCTAAAAAAGTAACAATGTAATTGGGTATGTGAGTTGATAAATAATGGTGTTTATACGGCATGACTTCAAAATATGTATTCAATTTTTGTCAAAGACGGATCAAAGCAATAACACAATACATCAAGTATGCAAGAAAAATGTCAAATTTCAATTGCACAATTCTAAAAAAAATCAAATTGCTTAAGAAATATGCTTGTATTGTTTTCATATATGGTAGTAGTATAATTGTAGTATTTGAAAATCTACTAAAATGTTGTTGTCATTTTGGCTTTAAAATTTGTCATTCTACATTTAAGGCCAATTCTTGATTGTTTTCACCAATTGGATTTTCTAGAATAATTATCAAATTTCTTGTAAAACCGTTTTAGGGTAGCAAAGAAAGTGGGTTTTTTGACCATTTTTGTCCACTTAGCTACACCTTGTGATTGCTATTGTTGTCTATCTTATGTGAAACTAGTCTTGTTGGAAAGGTGGGAAACCCTACTTTTTAGAAATGTAAGGCTCTTCTCATTTGAAACTTGCATGAAAGGTTAACATTCAAAATTAAACAAGAATGAAACACAAGAGATTTTCCCCATACGGCTCACCCAATCGCTATAGTATTTCACTTCCAACGGTAAATCTAGCTGAAATTTTAATACTTTACAATGAACAAGGTGTACTTCCCATTTGTACGGTTGGATTATTGAAAATGAGTTCATATTTGAGTCAATTCCAAATCTAAGCTTACATCCCCTGTTTTCAATGGTTTTTGTGAAAATGGGTGTGATCGTTAAAGGGGTAAGGAGTTTCATGTCAACTTTAGATCTCAATTTGAAGGGTTGCAAAATTTTCAAAAAGAAATCCTACTTAAAGATGAAGTTTTCTTGGTCTTTTTAATTTGTTTGGAAAACCTATCTTATACACGATATTTGTTTTTTCAAGTGAGAGGAATGTAGGCTTAATCTTTACTTCTTTAGGATTATATCTTTGGACTGCTGGGTGTCTCAACTTGGACCTGCTGGTATCTACACCTTCCAAGTATGTAAGGTAGGAGGCTCATGAATCACCCACGTAAGGGAAAGATGGCATCTGTGCAGAAATCAGGCCAATTTAGCAATCTGAAAACATTTTTGGTGGAAAGTCAAAGAAGAAACAATTTTGTGGTCATTTAAATTGAATTTTTTTGAGTTGGTATGAATCAACTACAATTTATCAAAGCAAAAATTGCATATGTATCTATTCTTGATCATAGGTGGTAGCATTTGTGATGCAAAGGCGGCGTGTAAATGGAGGACATGAGTCCTAAAAGCAACCACTACAAAGCCAAGAATGCTCCAATAAGGCTCTTAAAGTGTGCAAGCACCGATTCCATATTCCAATGCTCAAATCATGATTGAGAACATGTTTCATTTATTTTTTAGTATGACATATATTTATATTTTATTGAAAGACAAAACTCAACACAATGATGGCCAATAAGCACACTTAATGGTAACTCATGTCACTCTCTTGAGGTTCTAAAACCGTGAATGCACAAGGACAATTCCCACCCTAGAAAGTGCAGTCTATTTAACCCTTAAAGTATTATGACTATGTTTCACCAAAAAAACACTCAAAATGGGTAGTTTTTGATAGTTAAGGCAAAACAAAATTGAAAATGAAATCTTGGTGCAATTTACTACAAGATCTAGTAGTAAACTACTTTATTGTATTGTAGTAAAAAAATGAAAGATGTTAATTCCACAAATTGTGAGATTATAAGGTTTGAAGCAAGAAATAGCTTTTTTTTGAGGACATTCAAATTTTGGGCTGCTCTAGTTTGGGGAGGCTTTTGCACCATGAGATTTTATTTTTTGAATGTAAATTTACAAATTGATTTTCATAAGAGATGGTCATATGCCCAAAAAAATGATAACATTTTGAATTAAGGAACACGTACTAAAAAGATTGAATATAAAACTAGCTTCAAGAAAATTCTCATACAAAGCCAGTTATCCAACAACTTTTAGTTTCCACATGCAATGATATTTTTAAAATATGGACAATATTAGTTTAGATTTTAACTAGCTTTGGAGGAGGGAAAAATATGAAATCACCCAAAAATTGTGGCTTTGACAAGCTCAATCAACATAGGGCCATTTTTAACAAAGGTGAAGTAATGGTCAATAAGCAAAAACAATTGCCTTCATGGAATGAGATTGGGTCAAATGTGACAAGGAAGATTCTTTGCCCCTCAACCTTTGGGCAAGATCCCAAAATTTCAGCAAAAGTGTAAAAAATAAGCCTTTGTTGCTCTTTGAGCAAATAAAACTATATATTCTATCATAACCTTTTCTCTATAAATAAAAATGGCTTTAAATTTTATGCATTGGAAAGCTACCCCTTGAACACACATCCTCTAATATTTTCATGAAAATTCATCTATTATTTTACAAGTACTAGCCTACCCAAAATTGCTATGTTGCCAAAAAACAATGTTTAGGGCTTTAGATTTTAAAAAAAATCTATGCACTATGTTTGACAATTCTATATGAGAGGTTCTAAATGCCTAATTGAAATTTGATCCTCTTACCTTAGTAGGGCATCCTTACATGCTAGCCTGGTGGCCGGTGAAGGTAAAAATAATCGACCAATATTTGGTTCGATCAGATTCTAGAAAAACCGGAACCCAATCCGACCAATTATTGGTCGGCTATTTTTGCCTTCACCGGGTACCAATCTAATATGGAAGGATGCCCTTAGTTAACTCTACATCTCACAATACATACTAGTTGTTTCCATACTTTATGTATTTGGAATGCATGCATTAAAGGTAGTGACACAAGAATTAGAGAAGTTGAAAGAACATGCTCAAATAACTCAATTTCAAAATGTTTAACTTTCCACATTCATAAGCCATAATTAGAAGAACTACCTCCATGGCTTCAATGTACTTTAATTTTCTAATGGTTTTAGAATTCAAGTTACTTTCCTACTTTTATAATATAACTTAAATAATGACATTACAAGATTTCAAAAAGCTATTCATTTGCCTATGAATTTTCTTTAATAGAGTAGTTTTTTGAGAAATTTGGTGTTTTGGGTAAGAGATTTCTATATATTATGCAATTCTATATTTTGCCTATTGTAACTATCAAGTAACCCTAAAACAACTAATTATGGCTTAAGCTACCGTGACATAGGGATTATATAAAAAAAACTTAGAAATCTTCCTATGCAAAAAACACCATTGTTATTTGAATTACCAGTTGAGTTTTTGTCTTGGGGTCAATGTGTAAAAAAATAAGGGGTTAGGTGCAAACACCAAGTATTTTCTACGGGTATTACTTTTATTTTAAATATGTTATCATTATGTAATTTTTTACTTTGGGTTATTAGAGAAGGGGTTTGCATTACTCAAAATTCTAAATTGATATGAATAAATGATACGGTAATTTAGAATTTAAAAATATTCTATTACAATTTTTGTCCAACATTAAGTTTCTTTCAAATTTTATTTTTCCCCCACTGATGCCTACTTACAACTAAAATTTAATAGAAAATTGTAATCAATACTAAGTCTATTGAGTCAATACTAGTATTGTATCTTTAACAGAAATTGTCAGTGACACTCATTTACTAGGAAGGTTTAAATTATTGCACACTTTGAATATGCCACTCACAAGGCAACATCATTTAATACTTTTGGCCTAAAAAAAGAATAAAAATGAGGGTGTTCTAGGTCTAACGTTTTTCAAATTGGACCTATTTTTCTATACCCTATAGTAGTTTGAAGACATGTCATGGCATTTTTGTACCCTATAGTATAAAAAAGAAAACTATCATTTTTATCTCAAATGTTTTTTAGGCACCCTATCATTTGTTTGCACATAATTTTCTACTGCTACTGCTCACTACCCTCCCAAAGGTTTTTGTTTCCAATACATTCAATTATTGAAGCAAAAGATCCCCCTTCCTTGATGCTAATTTTTTTAACAAGTATTTCCATATTGGCATTTCAAAATGACTTGAGCTTGAAGACTTTGGACATAGTGTGAAGTTAACCCCTAAATGCCCAAGGCCTATATGAGCTTCTTGAAATTTTCATTAAACTAAACAATCAATCAATTTTTTCATAAATCTCATAAAAAAAAATTCAATTGTAACCATACAAACTTAAACCAAATGTGTTAGAAATTACATGGGAAAAGGAAACACAACAATATCACTTATAGTTTGAAAGAATATAATGTTTGAACATGAAGGTAAAGTCTTCTAATCCTCATTTCACATGTCAAATCAAAAAAGTTAGTCACCAAAAAAAATGAGGTTTGAAATCATAGCAAGTCTAGCTTTAACCAATTTACGACTTTCAAAATCTACTCCCATATTTTTTTTAAATGGATTTCTTATATGGATTTTCCTCCAAGCTCTAGGGTATTTGAGACTCCTTTTCAAGATCTTCCAACATTAGAAAACTCAAGATTGTAGTGGACAACCTTGTACAAAATCTTGAGTAGAAAAATCATCAACTTTCATTTTAAAAATCAAATTTTTAATTTTGAAAACAGAATTAAAAACAAGTTACTTATATTGAAAAAATACTGAAAATAGTGATTTGATAAAATTTTATTCATCTTCAAAGTTTTATAAAGACCCAAATGTGGTTGCTTGGGCATTTAGGGGTTGAAAGAGCAAGTTTTCAATCTCTCAAATTTTAGCTTCTTAAGTCTCATCTCTAAAATTGGAATAATCATGAATCATAGCTTTTTCTTTGGGAAAAATATTCCCTAGACTGCACTATGTATACATAATCCAAGTATCCAAATATGAATGGGCCAGAAACATAGATTTGTAGTGCTATGAAATCCAAGAATGAAATCCAAGAATACATAAATTATTGGGTGAAATCGCCAAATCCAAACAAAACTAATATAATATTCATCCTAGCTAATGGTTTTCATTCAAGATAGTCTACATATGAATAACAAATGCACAACTTTGTGCCTTCACCACAATCTTTATGTATGTCATTCCAGCATTCTCTAAAGGGAATTGTACCACACCCTTTGAACTATTGTACCACACTCAGGGGGTAAATTTTAGATTTCTACCATCAAAAAGCTGGATTTGAGAATTTGGAATTTAGATTTGGACTAAGAGACTATGATGTAGTCTAGAACCACAAAAAAAGCTGTAGTTCAACAACATTCAATGAAAAAGCTTATCTTTTTTTACAAACAAAAGTAAAAGTAACACTTTTCTCTTTAGCTAAACTTTTTCATTAGGTGTTGCTAAATTGCAACTCTTTTCATTGTTCTAGACTAAATCATGGTCTCTAAGTCCAAATCTAAATTCCAAATTCTCAAATTCAGCTTTTTGTTGGTAAAAATCTAAAATTTACCCCGGGTGAGGTACAATAGTTCAAAGGGTGTGGTACACATATCAATTCCCTTCTCTAAAACATGAAAAAGGTGGCTAGTGGTGGCGGGGGAGATTAAACATGATATTCATTAGTTTAGAACAAAATACAACTTTGGGACTTTTAGGTTTTATGTTGTTGAAATAGTATTTAAAAAATAATCATACTAAAACATAAAACCTAGAAATTTCAAAATTTCATATTTTCCCCAAATTAATTAATACTGTGTTCTTCATAAACAAAATCTTGCATTCCTCATTTTCAACTAGTTTTTTAAGTGCATGCACTAGATATTGCCTATATACTCACACTAAAACTAGATTTTTCTCAAAAATCTATCCAGTTTTTATCCAATTGATTTAAATTTCAACCAATTTTTTTTTGACAGTTCCTTTGCCGATGTTCTATTGGTTTTTGGATCTGCCCGTTCATTGGGCTAGAGACTCCATACAAGAGAGTAAAATGTTATGTTGCTGTTCTGAAGAACGCAAAAGCTGGTGACTCCTACTTATTTAAATCCGGAAGACTAATCATTTTATACTAACTGGTTGCATTCTATCGTAATCAGTGTTTTTTTTTTTGGGCCTCATGAGGTCACCCTGTCAAAAATTGAACTAATGTTCCTCTCTCCCTCTCCAAATTCTCCATTTTTGAGATGGTATGTAGAGTATAGTAGGTGCAAAAAAACATTAGTTGTAATGTTTTGGGGCCAGATTCTTGTGGATGTGGGCTTAGTTATTGCAGATAAAGTAAGAGAACCCAATAAGATAGAAGCACCTAAATGTGACACTTTTGTTACATCAATTCATCAAGAGTATGCATGGAGATTTTGAGATTGTAGAATGGTTAGGAAACTAGCAGAGAGTGCTAAAAAATTGTTTTTGGAATTTTTTGAGATCATATGAATAAACTACAAATTGTTGGAGGCAACTCCCTAGACACACCTATTATGGACACTAGACCCTCATTGAATTGCTTGTATTGAAATGCAAATGCGACATCAAAAAGACCATGCCACATGTTGCCACCTACACAATTTTTGTTCCAATACTCAATTATGGTGACAGCTTTAGCTGACTTGCATGTCGAATTTGGGTATGTGATGGTTTAGATACGGATTCATTTATAGGTGTCCAAAAACAAATAGTGTCATATCAAGGTGCTTCTACCTTACCAACAGTATACTTAACCCCAAAACAACCCTGGAATTTCTTGAGCTTCTAGGAATTTGCTCTAATTTGAACAAAAAGTCAAACATTTTTATAAGTTGTATCAATTCTTTTTGAATTGTAATTGTATAAAATCAAACTAGACATGGTAGAGATTGCATTAGAAAAGAAAACACAACAATATCTATTATGGATTGAAAGGTTATAATATTTGATCATGAGGGTGTTAAAATTGTGAACGGTACTTGAAATCTTTCAATCCACTTTTCACATGTCAAATTTAAAAAGTTGGTCACCAAAAAAAAATGAGATTAAAAGGGCCTAACACACATAATCCCAATCATTTTATGACTTCTCAAAATCTACTCTACCATATTTTTAAATGAATTTCTAGTGTGGTTTTTTCTCAAAGATCTAGTGTATATGAGGCTTATTCACAAGAGCCCTCAACACTACATAAAGTCAAGATTGCAATGGACACCCATGCATAAAATCTTGAATAGAAAAATTATAATCAATCATTTGTAAAATCAAATTGTTGAAGCTAAAACTAAACTTCAAAAAGAACTTTTCAAAAATATAAACTACTAAAAAGACTAAGTTGATAAGGCTTTATTTAACTTCAAAAATTGGTTGAGGACACATTTTGTCCTCAAGATCATTTTGGAGTTAATGGCATCACTTTCTACACAAGGTGGTCATTCTAAAACTTAAATCTAGGTAAGTTATAGATAGCTTATCATTTTGGTTGATAACAATACGCTATTTATGAATCACCTATATTTTAGTTTTGGAATGACCACCTTGTATAAAGAGTGACGATGTTAGGTACACTGTTAGTATTGGGTGCTCCTACCTTATAGGGCATGACATTAGGGCAGAAGTTGTCACTGCGGGCTAGATATAGTTAACCCTTAAATGGCCCAAAGCCCTTTACGGCCGTGTATATGGACATATATACATACGTATTTAAGCTGCTTTTAGGGGTTTCCAAAAAAATAATGCACCCATCATCATACAACCCTTTAATATGTATGGTTGTAACACTTAATTTCTAGCTGATTCAAACTTTCAAATATTGGTTGCGACTGTGTTTGATACGGTAGAGCCAGAGTCCAAGGGCCCTTCAAACTTCAGGGGTCAAGCTTCAAGGGTTAACAAACATGATAAGCAGATAGACAATCCAGAGAGCAAGGATGGACATGTCCACTCAATGTCACATTTTAGGGTTTTTGACTTAACCCCTAAAGCCTTGAACAACGTTTTTTGGCAACACAGCAAATTTGGGCAGCTCACTACAAATGAATTTTTCATTTTTTTTCTTTGAAATTTTCACACATGATGTGCCCAAAGAGCACGGTTGTCAAAACTGACGAGACGTGGGCTTTTCAGGTTCGGATGTCATGATGCGTCCGTCATGATGCATCCTGACCTGTTAGGATCCGTTTGCAATGCTGACGGTCCGTCCAGGCCGTGGATGAAGTCCGTTGACTTGAGTCGTCCATTGAGGTATTTTGTCGACCAAAACCATCCAATGCGACGTCCGTCCAAAGGTTTTTCTCATTTGTCGTCGACGGTTTCTGTCGACAGATTCATCCTGACGGATGCCGGGGATGCATCTTGACGTTTGGACGGACATCTAGACGTGACGTGATAGGGACAACCTTGCCAAAGAGTAGCTTAAAGGTCCAAAATTTTCATAACTTTTGATTACATAGTTCAAAAGTTATTGCATAATATGTCATTTTCTTTGCTTGTCAGACAGCTTGGGCAGCTCAATTTTATTTTATTTTTTTAATTTATTTTTTTGATTTTTTGAAACTGGCTCTTTTGATTTATGTGTACATGGGAAGCTTTTAACTATTCAATTTTTATTAGGGGATGGATATATGCACCCCTTTTCAACTATTCTACCACACCTACTATATGTGGCCAATATTTACAACATTAAAATAGATGTGGACAACGGGAAAGACATCACTAATTTGAAAATACAACTTGACATAGAAATTGCAACTTAATTTTATTTTTTAAGCTTTAGACCCTACGCATTGTATCAATGAATAAAATTAAAAATAAAACTAAAACTAAAGCATAATTTAGATTTTTTAATTGATATTATGAGTGGCTAAAAAACAAAATTAAAATGGAAACTTTTATGTCAAGCTCTGTTTTCAAATTAATAATGTTTTTCTCATGGTCCACACTTACTTTATATTGTAAATATTGGCCATATATAGTAGGTGTGGTAGAATAGTCAAAAAGGGGTGGTACATATATCAATTTCCTATATATATATATATATATATATATATACATATATAAAATTGAGCTGCCTAGACTGCTTGACAAGCAAAGAAAACTACATATTATGCAATAAGTTTTGAACCATGTAATCAAAAGTTATGAAAATGTTGGACCCTTCTCTTTGGGCACATCATGTGTGAGAATTTCAAAGAAAAAAAATGAAAAAACCATTTATAGTGAGCTACCCAAAATTGCTATGTTGCAAAAAAGAGTTGTTCATTGTTTAGGGCTTTAGGGGTTAAAAAAGAAAGTTTTGAATTACTTTTTCATTTTTATTACATAATATGGTTTTAAATCTTTGTTCTGACTTCATGTTGGCAACAATGTTTGTAACAAGTATGTACGAGGTAAGTTTTTTTATCATTTGTTAAATCAACTATGAGTTAAATGACCTCATTAGACAAACAAGAGCTCAATTAGGTGTTTCAATAAGATGGTAGGCAAAAGAACAATCTGTCTAATGTGACAACCAAGAGAGCTTTTTTACACTAGTGATCAAGGACCGGTTCATGTTTAGCTATTGGTCACAGCTTTTGGTCAAGACTACTAATTAAGAATCAATTTATTGCTCAATCCATTGGTCACCTCAATAGTGTAAAGTGAACTTAGACAGTCCCTTGGAGATTTAAGCATTTATTCTACGTTTTTCCATATTTTCTCTTTTTACTCTCTCATCCATATCACTTGCGGTTGCGGCATGTCATTTTAACATGTTTTAAACTGGACTCTGGAACTAATTAAAGATGGTGAGTTACACATTTTTATCTAAAGGAGAACAAAATGTGACGCTTGCTATATAAAAGAAAAAATGCCTACAAGGGCCCAAGTGTCCCCTCAGGGGAAAAATGAAATTTTGGGCATCTATTTGTGGTTAAACTACTTTGTGTGATTTTCTGAAACTTTTATGGAAGATGAGGAATTCAAAGATTTGTGAGGGCATTTAATTTTTCTTCATTTCAACATTTATTTAAAGAAGTTAAAAATGAATTCTGAAAAATGGGGGAGGGCGGGCAGTCCAAAAGCTTCTTTAAAATATGCAATTTAAAAATAAATAAAAATTGAGGTTGGTTCTTTACACTTACATGTATGTGGGAAGTTTTGAATCATTCAATTTTGATTAATGAGATGAAAATTCTGAGAAGTTTTAGTTTGCGAGTAGGCATGGTTTTGAGATTTTCCACATCTACCTGCAAACTAAACTTCTCATAACTTTCATCTCATCAATCAAATTTGAATGATTCAAAGCTCCCCACGTCTATATAAGTCTAAAGAACCAACCTCATATTTTATTTTAAAAAAACGCATATTTTAAAGAAGTTTTTGGGTTGCCCACTCTCCCTTGTTTTTTTAAAATTTCATTTTTTACCTTATGCAATAAATGTCAAAATGAAGAATAAGTTAGATGCCCACACAAATCTTTGAATTCCTCATCTTCCATAAAGGTTTCAAAAAATCACACAAAATAGTTTAGCCACATGTACATGCCCAAAATTCCATTTTTCCCCCAAGGGGACACTTGGGCCTTTAGGGGTTATACTAAAACACTTGAACTATGTATTTCAAAAAACTCTAGAGAATTATTATTTGTAGCTCAAAAAACATATATATATATATATATATATATATATATATATATATATATATATATATATATAAATATACATAAAGATTCACTTAGGTTTTTAAACGTAGGATCCTGTCGTAGACTACAAGAACAACATGACCAAAGAATTGCAAGTAGAATTTCACAACATAGATTTTAGAAGTAAAAACAAGAAAAAGAAAAAGATGTATACCCGATGTTTAAGAAATTATTGGTAAAAGACAACATTTATTACTTTCAAATTCTTCAAGAATTTTTATAGGAAGCATTTGGTAGAAGACAGTTGCCAATGATAATAATGTGTAAGAAACTTCATAAATACAAACTTTCTCGAAAAAGGATAGTCATTTAAGTGGAAAGTAGGCATCCAAAAACAAGTGTGTATTAAAAAGCTTCCTATGACAAATTTGAGTGATTAGTAGTTAGTCATTAGAAAATGATCAACACTCCATTACAATTCATTCGATCTACTTTTAAGATTAGGCATAGATTCAGGATATTCACCAACTTCACCATTGCCTCTTTTAGACTTTTTGCATTATTCAAAGTATAATATTTTGAAATCCAACCAAACTTAGAAGTTTTTGTTTATTTCGAAACAAAAACACCAAAGCTCACCAAAAAAAACCCCATTCTATTAGGTAACTACGACTCAATTTAAAATCACTTATTTTAATCCTCAAATCATACTTCAAGCCAAGGGACGTATCCAAAGTCAACCATTGAATTTTTACTTAGTTTTCGTTTTGAGATGCAAGTTAGCCTCAATTATAATTTTGATGCAGCTTCAGTACTCTAGTTTTTATTTCAGATTGAGTGATTGAACCTCTAAAGGCCTATTAAAATTGCAGTTATCATGGGCTCAATTCCCAACAAAGATGCAACAAGAAATAAACGGCTGTAGACTCATAGTGAAAGGTTTATGAGATTAGACACTTTTAAATGTCTAAATGGTTTTGGAAAATAAAAACCGGAAGATTTCGCAGGTAAGAGAATGACGTTTAGGTTGCCCCACTCTAATTTCTTGACATTTTACACTATACAAATAAATGTTAATACTACAATAATTTTCAGCAATTATTATTGTAATAAACAGGTTTAAAGGACTTGGTAACAATAGCAAAGTTGCAGAAAAACAAACTAGCAACTTCCACACTGTATATCATGTGAAATCCTAGTATATAAGGAGTTGCATGAGCCTCCAAGTGGCCAAGCAATGAGTCACAAGATAACTTTCCAAAATAAGACAACCTAATAATTAAAGCAACCTAAGTGTAATATTTAGTGGAGACAGCCAATGAAAAAATGTTTATGTGTGTTTGGCAATGATCCTTAAAATGACCAAATTTTGCAAGATTTCTACCAAATTTTTTTATAATTAGTAAAAAGCATGTGAACTATACATTGTTAAATTTGAAATTTTAGCTTTTTAGCAATGTTCTCAACCATTTGAGCTAAAAATGAAAATCATATTTGTGATCACCGGTGCTTGTATTAGTTGTAAAGAGAAATAAAAATACCAGAAGGAGAGTCTAAATCCCCTTGGATAGACCACCACTTAAGTAAGGTAGTCGGCTCAAAACCGATCAGTCATTTTGATCCTACCATGTAGGGTTACAAAAACAATGCACAGAGGTTCTTGAATGGGTCACATTTTTTTATGTTCAAAACTTGTACTTGTGCATTCACGGTTTTAGAACCTCAAGAGAGTGACATGAGTTACCATTAAGTGTGCTTATTGGCCATCATTGTGTTGAGTTTTGTCTTTCAATAAAATATAAATATATGTCATACTAAAAATAAATGAAAACATGTTCTCAATCATGATTTGAGCATTGGAATATGGAATCGGTGCTTGCACACTTTAAGAGCCTTATTGGAGCATTCTTGGCTTTGTAGTGGTTGCTTTTAGGACTCATGTTCTCCATTTACAAGCCGCCTTTGCATCACGAATGCTACCACCTATGATCAAGAATAGATACATATGCAATTTTTGCTTTGATAAATTGTAGTTGATTCATACCAACTCAAAAAAATTCAATTTAAATGACCACAAAATTGTTTCTTCTTTGACTTTCCACCAAAAATGTTTTCAGATTGCTAAATTGGCCTGATTTCTGCACAGATGCCATCTTTCCCTTAGATGGTTGGTTTACGAGCCGACTACCTTAGGATGAGAACAAAAAAGAAAGGGTACCAGTGTTTCTTGCAACTACCCTGCGGCCTGCACACGCCTTTTGAAAACTACAGCCAACTAATCAGAAGTGTATAAAGGCCATGTACTGTACAAGGACACAAATCCAATTAAAAAATGGGCTAGACTTGTCACGTAGTACAAGAGCATTAAATTTTCTGGTGAGAAAATGACTCGTGTGGAGTACAGGTTTGGACAAGTAGCATTCTTCCACTGAAGCCATTCACCAATTCACCCTCTCCTCTCCATGGACCATCCCAATCATTAAAATTTAATCCTTATAATAAAGTCTCATTTATCTCATTTCAGTTCTTTTTATTTATTTGTTTGCTTTAGGACGTGCAAGAAACATATACTATGGTGTCATGATTCCACATTCAAATAGGCCTTATTGTACCTAGGCCTTCAAACAGACTGTCTTCTTTTGGGTTTTCCCTGTTCTGTTTCCCAAAAGCCACTGGACGTAACAACTCCACGCTCCTGCAGAGTAAATGAAAGCTTTGTGTCAGTCTCAGAACAAAACAGCTTCCATATCATGACATGCTAAAGTTGCAGAATTCATCATAAAATAAAACAAAGTACCTTGAATTGTTGGACTTTATAATGTTAGAATCAGTATTATACTTTTCAAACAGTCTAAACTAAGAATCCATTTCCAGCCAATTCAAGATAACTCTTTCTGTTTTTGAGCCACCATCTTACGTGGCATCCTGTCATTCATCAAAGATATAGACAAAACCGAAGAAGATTTCGGTGCAAACCTCAAAATCCAGGAAAGGCACAATCTCCGGTATCACTTTCATAGCTACAGAAAATACGTGAACACCAGTGTCAAGATTGAAATTTTGTAGCACTTGTGACAGTGTTCTTATCCAAGTATGAAAAGTCACATTTGGGATTATTGCTGTACTGTACAGGCATAGGAAATGTCAGGTATTCTCATTCCACAAATGAATTTTTGTCATAAGAGAACCTAGCTGGATATGTGTGAACTACCAGCGATTCTTGACAAAATTCTCTGGTCGCTGCAAAAGTCAGGCACATGTGGATGTTTAATCAAAATTGTCTAGCTAGCCTCATCCACTAGCAAGTTTTCTACCTGGGTACAGAGATAGAACCATTTTAATGACCCATTATGAACTCTACCCACTTGGTGGTAACCTCTGAAGGTACTACCCAATCATAGTCCTTGCAAAGACCAGAAGCAAAAGAGAGACTCACACAGGAATCGCATATAAGACCCATGTAGGTACAGAAAAGGCCACACCTTTGTAAGCAGCTCCATGGGTCGATCAAAGGCTTCATTTTCTGATGAATGCAAAGCTTGAGAGCACTGGCAAGTTTTTCAGCAGGGTTCCCAAAGCTTGAGGCTTTTTAGCTGGTTTAGTTGAGGCTGCAAGCCATGTTCATCTGGCAACTGCGATACTCGTAAAACTAGTAAGTACAGTTGATGTAGTATTTTCGGATAGTAAATAGACTAGTAATTGTTTGAAATTTGCACGTTAGCCGCTCCTGATCGATCCCTTGCAGCCAAACATTGCAGGAAGGAGGCGGGTGGCCAATCTCAATCACAGCTATAAATCATGCTCCTCAATTGAGAGAACTGCACCTTACCAAAAAGCAAAGAAGGAAGAAGAGAGCGACAGGAAACCAGAAGCCAGTAAATAATTGTTTCGAATATTGATTGAAATCAATATTGAAGGGTTAGGCGGAGTTGTCAAGACTCCACCTCGTGATTCCCAACAGGCAGAAGACACGGCAGTTTGTGATGAAGCGCCAGCACCAAGCTCGCTTGAGTTCAATGTAGGAAGTTTTTGAGAGAGCTTTCGTGTTAGAACACTATAAGCAAACTTTTTAGAATTCCCCTGTGTCATTTCAGGAATTCTTCACATTTTCCCTGTGAGTTGTTAAATATTTCTGTATATTTCTTCTATTATTCTTCCTAGTCTCACATTTCCCTTTTGAGACACAGGGAATTCATATGCAAATCCCTTGAAAAGTTTTTGCTCTAGTCCGAGCGATCTCGTTATGGATCTAGTGGATTCATTGGAGGAAATGTTCCAATGGCAAGCACCATTTTGCTACACCCCTCTAAAGGATGTCATCAGTTTTGAGGTGGCCATTCCTAGCCTGGATGCCATGCTGGTCGATATTGAGCTTCCAGATATAAATATGGTATCTAAGAGGACCGTTGCTGCTGCGCCTGAATCCATTCCTCTCTCACCTTTTAATAGTATTACAACCACCCCAGTAGTGAACTCTGCGATACAAGAAGCTTCAGCCACCGAGCTTAGTTCTGCGCAGAAAGCGTTTGAAATTTTAGCTCCAACAACGTTGCCTTTGTCTTCTTTTGCACCGAATACTCCGCCAGTTGTGAAGCCGAAGAGATCACGTGTCGGTACGAAGGCGAAGAAGGATTCAGCAAGTTTCAGACGTGATGCTGCGAAATCAAAGGAGACTACTCGGGTGCCCACGAAAGCGGAGCACATCATTCGAGAACGGCAGAGGAGAGACGACATGGCTGCCAAGTATGCCACTCTGGAGTCCCTGTTGCCACCTGCTTCCAAAGTATGTAGCTCCCATCTCAATAACCTCATATTGAACTCTCACTCGTCTATATATATATGATAGGTTGAGATTGTATTAGCTGTATCTGTAGGTCAAGCGATGTAAGTTATGAGCATGATTAAGCATGGATCAAGAGCTCAGTAGTGAAATTGAGAGCTCAAGTCTTGCAATTGAAAGCCCAAGTCCTGAATTTATTTGAGAGCCCAAGTTCTAAATTTAAGAGCTCAAGGCAAAGGCTATTGTGGCCATGGGACACGGATCATACTAGTAACACCATATTAGGTAAATTGGGTAAAACATAGGGATCATTTTTGTACTCCACCTTAATCTTACATACATGTAGTAAATTTAGGCATAGGTGCAGTAGCTCAAAGTTGTAGTTATTTGAAATTCTTGGAGGCAATCACTAAAACTTCACTATTGTACAAGAAAGTGCACGCTTGTTTTTTTGTAATATGCTAAATTGTACATAATGACAGAAATAGTGAAAGTCCCAGAATGTATTGTTTTCCCAATTTACCTAATATCTACAACTCATAGAATTTCAAACAAACTTTTGCTATGGCTTGAGACATAGGAAAGTCTATGATCATGTCTAATTTTCATGTGACAGTTTAGTGAGTTTTGGGTTGGCATGCAGAGGGAGAGGGCAGTGGTAGTGGAGGATGCAATCTCGTTTGTGGCAGCTCTGCAACAAAAGAAAGCCCAGCTTCAGAAGAAAAGTGCCGACTTGAAACTAAAAGCATCCTGCAATCAGTCACCCTGGGGCAAGTCTAATTTAACAACATCTTTAGCTACCTTACCTCAATCTTTAGGGACTGTTGACAACCCTTCACCCCCCTTATCCGCTTCCTCAAACGGTATCATAGTGCACGCTGATCCTGTATTTGCCACGTTAGCAGGTCCCCGTGCTAGTGCAATATTAAACGCCATCAACGTGCACCTTGGAGAGGGGGAGATTGTGATAGAGACGGTGTGGAGAAGGCCTCGTCCAAATTTCCAGAGCGCTCTGCTTCTAGCTGTGGAGTCGTTGGGGTTTGACGTGACCAAATGTTGCATCCTTAGAGTGGGAAATGATTACATGCAATGCGTCATCACCTGCACCAAGGTACACAACCCATCTGAACCTCTCAGCATTTTACATTTTAACGTCATATTAGGTAAATTGGGAAAACAAAGGTACCATTTTGTTTTCCACCTCAAACCCAAAAAGTTATCTCAAACCAGATTTAAAAGTATCAGATTCAATATAAGCCACTAAGATTTTTTCCCTCACAAATTCCTCCTCTTAGGTGAGAGCACGTGTACAAGAAAAAATGCTGGAGCTCAATTTGGGGTGATCACCTCAAACCCAGAAGTCCCTAAATGTCCACTTTCATTCAATCTACCTAATGAGGTTTTTTGCAGAATTTTTATCATAAGAAACTCATTCCAATTGATTCAGGGGTGCTGCATCTAGTGAGGCAGGTCTGTCCATTTTTGCAAGCACCCCTTCTGACGATATCTGGGTATACACTAGAGTTGTATCTTCCACTGATCAAATCAATTAGAATCAAGTTAGAAATATGTCACTCTGGAACTTTTCGTACTGAACTTCCATAGTGGCTGTGAGAGGTGGGGCACCTGATAGGATAATGTGTGAAAGAGTTGAACCTCGCTCCACATAGTTCCTAAGAATGAAGCTGCACACACACAGATTGAGAATGATATGAATCATGATCCATGATTGGTGCTCATCGTTTGGGGTATCGTGTAGTCAACCTTTCTATGACTACTTGATTTAATGAACTGCTCCAAACACCATATTAATTAAATTGGGAAAAACAGTACGTTCCGGGACTCACTATTTCTGCCATTATGTATATATTAGTATATGACAAAAAAAACAAGCGTGCATTTTCTTGTACAATAGTGAAGTCTCAGTTGATTACCTTCAAGAACTTTAATAATTGCAACTTTTGAACAATAGCTATGTCTACATTTTATTTACTTACGTGAAACTAAGATGGAGTACAAAATAGTCCCTCTGTTTTCCCACTTTACCTAATATGGCATTTCCATGTTATATGCTCTTAACGCCATATTCGTTAAATTGGAAAAAACGGAGGTATCATTTTGTACTCCACCTTAAACCCAAAAAGTCACCTTAAACTAAATTCAAAAGTATCATATTCAATATGAGCCACTAAGATTTTTTTCCCTCTCAAATCCTTCCTCTCAAGTGAGGACACGTGTACCCAAAAAATACTGAAGCTCGGATTAAGGTGACCACCTTAATTCGACCACCTTAATTCGACCACCTTAATCCTTCAAAACTCCCAAAATGTACTGTTTTTTCCCAATGTAACGAATATGGCGTTTCTTGCAGTTACAGGGGCTGTCGCAGAGAAAATCAGAGATACAATCTTCTTCGATCATGATTAGCAGAGCGCTGAAGGATGTGCTTACACTGACTGATTGACTCTAAGGTATTTTCAAATTTTCTGGAGTTCTCAAATTCTTCACATCCGGAGGGAATCATGTACTCATCTTCCATGATAAATTTCTCTTCCTGGTCATGCATCCTACGAGGCATCATCACGAAGAGAAATTGAGCAGCGACATCAATTTGTCGAGGTTCAATTCCTGGTTCAATTGGTTCGTGCCAGAAAAAGAATGATCGTCTTGTGATTTTTGCAGCAGTAACTTCTTGAAATGGTTGATAGAATCAATGGTTAGTTCAAAAAACATGATGAGATGAGAGATGTACCTGTAGATTTTCACGAGCTGGTGTCAAAAGTCTTGGTGCTTGAAAAGTGTTGTTATTCTGTTGCTTGTGATCAAAAATCGGCCTGTAAGCTCCACATATTGGTTACACATAGACCTCTGACACGTCACAGCGTAGGCCTGAGATCATATGAAGTTTTGTAAATTAGTGATAAAATACTCGCAGGAATTTGGTGAGACAAGAGAGGATGTGATGTTACAGAGGTCTGTATGTTCATCCTGAGTCCATTTGTTGTGAGTCTATGATGGAAAGCAATGGAAAGCAATTCTCTTGGCCGTGTCAATTGGACTTCCCCTGGCAGTTCTCCTCCGGCAAGGTCAAACGGAGAGGGTTAATGTTGAATGAAAATGAAGTTATATGGATGAGTGCAACTTGCTGGTGGGTTAAGGAAAGAATCCAGCAAGGAGCTAATTCCAATGCAATCAGACCTAAACTCTTGACAACAGATAAGTTGCAAGACAGAAAGAAAAATCAATCTGCACGGTTAATATAACCTCTGTTGCATGTATTAGGAACATAGATCATGACTATGAATAACCTGCATATCGCAAAATGCTTCTGGGGAAAGTTAATAATTAAATTTTGAGCACATTTTACTTATATGTAAGATCGAGCAAAAACAGAAATCCCATGATTGAAATCATGCACAATACAGAGATACTTGTATAAGGTCAATGCCTCAGGCTCATAACATAAAAAAGAGAGTTGGGCTTGACACTAGCCAAATGTTTCTCTTATCAAGGTTGATCTTCTCCAAGCATCATTGTACTACTTTAGTAAACTGCATAATATAATCACGTGATAAGGAAACTACACCTACAATTGTTTAAATAATCATTTGAGCATGATTTCCTATAATAATAGTTTCATGATTTTTATAGAAACTTGTTGGCTATTAAAAAGAATTTCAAATCCTCTGAGTATGTACTTTGTGAACTATTTAACTAAATATGAATTTCTAAAGTGTTTAAATGTATCTCAAATCAACCCTAAGCTCAAGGACTATGTTTTTGGTAGAAATCTCTAGGAACAAGTTTTGCTACTGGTAGCGATTACCTTCCTCTTGATTCAATAGCCAGTGGAAGAAAGCTCTGACATCAAGAACATATGTTTCAGGAAATAAAGCCCTTGTCTTGAACATCACATAGATTATTGCATGACATGGAACACACCAGAGTTGTACACGGCTGGGCTATAGAGGATGAGTTCATTGTTCATAAAAATTGAAAACAACAAATGGGCCTTCAGTTGCTTTTTCCATTTGCTCACATTGAATGCTGGAAACAGCACAAACTTTCACAACAAATAATCCACCCATACTTTAGGAGACTCAATCAAAAAAGAATCTGAACGTAATGCACAAGATCATTCATTATTAGTGCATTGCTATGAATTTATGCATCTGCCAGTGGATTGCAAATGCTTTGCCAAATACTACCAATCAAACAATCATGTCATCAATTGTTGTGAGTTCTTTAAACCTACCAACCATTTTCTAACATCATAAAGTGATTACTAACAAATCCCTTCTACTTACTCTCAAGCACTCCATCACTTTTCTTTTGAGAAAAACCCTTTGATCCATTCTAGGTGATTGCCTACAATGAAAATCATAGGCTTGACCACTCAATCTTGTCTCCTTGAAAAGAAAAAAAACCACCATTTGATAAAGAAGGAAATAGTTGTCTATAAGACTCTTCCCAGAGTTGACCATCCAAAGCCTGATCTGCCAAACAAAGTAAAGGCTAAAGAGTTTCTAATTGCTAGAGCTACATTTGTTGAAATACATGTGATTTTCAGCTAAAACCAAACGTGATACATCAAGATGCTATCAAGCCATCAGAAATAACTTGCAATATTTCAATGATTGTGGAAATTTAAGCAACACTTGCATCTCAAAAGTAAGCATCTAGCAGCAGATACCCATGGAGAGGTGCACAACAAACCATCAATTAAAACACCGACCCATATTTTAGAACCCTAAACAGATGATACTGGTGGGGAAGCAATCGGCAGTTTTACTCGACAAAGGTCTTTTGACTCAATTTAAGAAATCGTCATTCAAAAGGATTCCTAAACTTCTAATTGAGCTCAAATCATCTCACAATTTAGTTTAACTTGCAGAAAGGAAACTAGGTTTCAATTGAACGCATCAACATTTTGTCAAGTAATTAAGGACAAATAGTTCTGAATTGTGGCTATGATTAAAACTAGATATTCTTCTAGAAAAAGCATTATGGTAGTATAAACTAGCGAATACACTTCATTGCACTTATTTCAATGATCGAAACAACTATAATCATGGACGACTTATTTTCTGATTTGGAAAGCCAAGAATAGTGCAAACCAAAAGGACAATTGTACATGCTTACTACTTTAACTTCAACAAGAGCTACAACTAGTACAACACTGATGCGATACCAATGCAACATCGTGCAAGGTTATGGAATGGAATGCAGGAGAAGAAGACCAAGGACTTTCACATTTGTCTCATCCATTTTATCAGTAATACCTCCAGGAAAAAAACACACACGTCCCAGTAATGCAGTAGAGGATGAAATTCACAACATCAATTGAGCTATCAACTTTCAAGAAACTACACTATCATACATCATTTCTTTATAGTCTTGTACGTTATCCCTTGTTACACCAAAATGTTGAGACGTACCATTCTTTGCCAACTTATCTATTAGCCACACATTGTCGAGGAGTACATCTAGTTTGATTAGCTATTCAACTTCCAAAAGCACTCTTGTTTTTCAAGTAACACAGTGCAATTTACCTGAACAAGAATAATCTCTCAAATTAGGCAACAAGATACACCATCTGAAACTAAATGCTTTGTGCAACACATCAACCAAAAGTTGTCACAATTCATGAAAACGTAATCATACAATGCCATCTTACTAATCACATCGACGCAATAGCTAGATCTAACCTACCTAACCTAAATATTGAAATATCCATCTAAAAACCCAATAATGACCAGCCTAAAATCAGCATTCAGGGAGCACTTTCATCTGCAATTATACTTTGTATCTCATATTCAACAGGTTTACTCCGGCTATGGCCTCTGTTAAATTAAAATTAGATCACTTTTTGAGATTTTTCAATAATTATTATAATTATTATATGACCACCTAATTCTAGCTATTTATGGGATTCAGTGCATGAATGCATGTTTACACATGTTTGCGTGTGTATTCTATAAATTCTCATTTATAACCAACATATATTTTGTCACTACCAAGACTAAAGGGATATGCAGTCCTTGTGTCACACTCATTGTTTGCCAACCTCAAAGGTCAAAGTTACTTCTGTTCTCTTTCTCATTGTGTCAAAACATGGCAACGTTGTATGTAAAATTGAAACAAGAAATTTAATTGAAGTTTCAAGGACTATGATGATGGTCAGGACCTTTTACAACTTCGTTGAACCCATTCTTGTGACGTTTGTATGCAACTTTGTAGTTGACCTTTATTTCTACGGTGCTTTGATTTCTAAAGTCAATGGCTAGTCCAGGTGATGGCATTTAAAAATGAAAAAATCTGTAAGTTTAGAGCCATATCAATTCCAGCTACGTCCAAAACTTTGTAACCAAAAGAATGAGGTTTCGGCCTATAAACGAAGGCTCCAAATCCTTCAGGGTCCTTCACAACAACCGTTTCATGAATGTAGCTCATTAGCAAGGCATGATTGAACAACTAGTACTGCAACACGACCAAAGAAAAACTATGTTTCTGCAACGACAGGTCAGCTATGAAAATAACAGCAAGTACTCACAAAATGTCCAGAACTTGTGCACCTAACAGGAGCGTTCAAACTTAAATTCAATGATCTCAGTCATCCCTACATCTCAGTAGATGTCTCCTGTCCTATTCCTGCACTTATCGATAGTTATCAAATAGATGTACTGAAGCCAAGCAACATTTTCGCTTTCCTAAGAATTAACAGAACCTGAAACGCCAAAAATTATTGGGTTCATGAGGTCACTTACACGAACGCACAGCTTACAATGCAGGTTACCAATCTAAGGACAACGCCTATCTACAGATTGACCCCGAAATTTTGCAGTCCCTTAACAAACCCATGGTTAATGTGTTACTAAATATAAGATCAACATGCCTCCTTGGAACGCAAGGTCAATGTCTCTCTCTCCTGTGCAGCATGAACGGACAAAGCTGGCACAGGAAAAACTTTTGCAAAAACCTTGTGCAGTTGCTGAATGGAAGAGCTGTCAGGGGCGCTTCTCGACCTCCAGGCTACATGTTCGTCTGGTCGAATCAGAATTGCACCAGTATCAGGAACACAACACAGGTCCCACCACTCTTGATCGACTTCTGCATGGATAGCTCTGCATTCCCTTGTAGAGGCCCACTCTTGGACAGAGAGCCATTCTGATTCTGCTGTATTTCCTTCACGGCCCTGTGAACCGTCTCGTTGCGGGAAACTGGCACGTGGCCACATGAAAACTATTTTCACTGATACATCCGATGACTTAACGGCTGTTAAAGCAGCCTCAGCCCATGCGCAACCACTTTTGTTTCCCCCCACGATGAGCACCGGGTAGATCTCGCTTTCACTGATGAGGTCCAATGTTGAACAGCTTGTCTGAAAACGACAAAGCGACAAGTAGATAAGTCTAAATAAAACAGTTACTTCGATTATGCTGGTTCTGAGGTTAGAGTTTGATAAATCAAGAATATGATGTCAGAAGTATCAATTACATACACACAAGAGAGATATGCACATACCATGGACGAATAAAGAGGATCCATATCTAAAAAGTTAGAAAAATGATACTGGAAAACGAAAGGCTTCTTGGTACAAACCTTCAAGGATGACAATGGAGCTGAATGATGATGGATGTCGATTGGAAAATGTGGCAAACGAGCACCAGGTTCAGATGATGGTAAATATTCTTGCCTTCTTCCTGTAGGGGCCATTTTTTGTTTTTCTGATGAGGTTTGATCTATTTCTGAAACCAAAGCTCCATCGATATACCTGCGTGTTACAGAATCACATCTCATTCACAGTTAAATGAAGATGATTACGAACGTAGTCTCCTTCGCACAAAGACTCCAAAGCTTAAGTATCAGACTGAATGCATAAGGGCAGAATTCCTGATATGAACACTAAGAATTCGACTGTTTTGTATGCAATCAAGCAACAATTTAAAAATTAGAAGCTGTTATTATACAGTAAAAGCGGAAGTACTAGTGACCTGAAGCCAAGATCTTCTGCAGGAAATTGGAGCTGGAGGCTGTGACCTTCTCTCAGTATTCTTTGCAGTTCTGAAAGTCGAGTCAAAGCAATGGGGTTGGTGCCACTAAGGAAAACTGGTGACACTTGAGCTCGTCCAACTGCAAACAAGCCTTCAAGTACTGCACTCTGAAGCTTTTTAGGAAAAAGCATGCCAACTCGACTATTTATAGCTCCATGAACAAATCTGCAACCCAAAACCGCAACACAATAACACTCCAAAGCATGAACTTAAGTGGACACTCGGCACGTTGCTCAACATCAGCGTTGGATAGGATGAGGTGCTTCGTAACAAACAAAGTGTATTTCAAAAAGTTAGCAAAAAAGCTGATGAGCGTGTCAAAAGGAGCGGATGAGATTCCTGTTCATACAGATCGAACAGAGAACAGAACGAGACCTGGCAGCAGATGGTTCAAGACCAAGCGCAGATGGAACTGCCAAAGCTGCATTGAAATTTGCAACACTCAATGCTGTATTGACTTTCGCGACCTGCACATATGTCAAAGAGTTTCAGATGAAAAGACAGAATTAGCTCTGAAACTCCGTTTGATTGGTGTTCAAGCAGACTCTGCGGCAGGACCTAGATAGGAGCAACAATAAATAGGCAGTTCAAAATCATGACGCACGATCTGAGCATCCTGACAATGCCCAGATTACCGGCTGACGCTCCACTTCATAGGTAGATATCAGAGTCTCGGATGCATGTCCCTTGCATACAGCAGCAAGTTTCCAAGCTAAATTGTGAGCATCTTGTACACCGGTGTTCAGACCTGCAATAGCCAAAAAAAGACGTTCAAGCATCATCATGAAGAAATAGATGTCATTTGAAACAGAGCACCAAGAATTAACTTTGAAATACAAGCAGTCCCTAAAATTATAGACTATACACAAGAATCGCACATTTTGACAAGACATCGTTAGCACCAAACAAAAAATCACGCACTAATCTACATATAAATCATCAATACAAACGCGAGACAGCTACGAGGCAATGGACAACGAATTACCAAATCCCCCTGCTGGAGGAAAGCGATGAGCAGAATCCCCGGCAAGAATGACTCGCTCGTGCTTGTCTAGGAAATGGTCCGCCACCTGAGCATGCATCACCCATTGCTTCACAGTCTTGACTTCGACTGCCAAGTCTTTCCTTCCAGCCACCTCCAATATAATGTCACGACAGACCTGTAGCCGCAAATAACAAAAGAATGAATACATCTTATCTCAATCACTTTGATTATGACAGAATGGATATTAAATAGAAACAGTCCACAAGATCGTCTAAACAGCGCACTGCCCTCCACCCCAATGATTCAAGTGAACCTGCTGCATATTATCGAGGAAGGAGTAAGGAAATAGTGACAAACGAGGGCAGTTTCACCTCAGTCGTAAAATCTTCAAGCCGCTGCTGGGGTGGATAGAATGGAATCTGCACGAGGATCGGACTTAACTCAATAAAGTTCTGAGTCTGACAAGTTGATCCCTCCTTAGTCTGACTTTATACTGGTTACTCCCTGCAATAAATCCTTTTCAAAGTTTGTACAAAGATACTTCAACTATTACTTATGTTATTGCTACTGTTAATAATATCAAAGCCGGCAAAACATGACCTACTTCAGCTAGGCCCTCGATGAAAGAATGACAACAAAGAATTGATTGAAAAATGCACTAAAAGCAAAATGTAAGATAATATTGAGATCGATACCTGCGCTACAAATTCACCAGCCTCGAGATTATGAGCGACAACAACTGCGATAATTTTAGAGTTGAATACAAAATACAACATGCCCGGTTCAGAAGATCCCAACAGCAGCTGGCCAAGGTCTTTGCTGAAGAAGTGGACACTGATAAGCTTCTGTATTTCCGCTTCTCCTTCCATTGCCACTCCTATCATCTTCCTGATGGGACTACCAGATCCATCGGCAGCAACAACATATTGGCAAGCCACATCGATAACCTGTCTAGAGGCTCCCTGCTACAAAAATGCTAACATTAGAATGCGTACACCTGGTTCTAGCACACTGAGTTAAAGAATTCCTAATACATTTCCATGCAGCAACCATAGGACTGTAGAAAACATGTTCACAAAGCGATTGCAAATGCCTTCGGCAAAACCTGTGAAGCAGAAATTTTAGCGCTGACTCCCTTAGAGTTGCTTATGATCGAGACACACTCATAGCCCATCAATACAGGTCCATACTCTGGGGTAGCACTAGCGCAGTGACTCCAGGAATTGCTCTTATGCACTTTCTGGCCAAGACGTTGCGCCCTCTCGTACAGAAGTGGTAAAAGGTGATGCTGAGAAAAATGGGCGATTGATACTGGACTGTGTCGCGATGCAAAATCTACAATAAAACAAAGAATGTGATGTACTTACAGAATAATCCATTACACGCCAAAATGACGAACCAAGACACAACATTACAGAATCAAGTCTCTAAGTATAAATTGATACGTGAACAACAGATTCATGGGATCCAAACAGCTAAGCAGCTCACCAGTAATAGTACAATGGATATTGACCTTAGGGGAAATTACAAATAGGGGCATGAAAATGAAAAATATTACATATAGGGGCACAATATCAAAATAATTACAAATATGGGCGCAATTCAAAATAATTACAAATATGGGCGCAATTCAAAATAATTAGTAAATTTTTGTAATTTTTTTTGGTCTGGACATTGGTTGATTTAAATGTATCACATCAGATGTTAGCTAACTTCCAAAAAACTTAGAGGTCTTTCTAAAAATTGCCATCCCCTTTGCTAAAATTTCTTTATTTAGGCTTGATTTGGAGAGGCCTTTAAGTTTTTCGGAAGTTAGCTAACATTTGATGTGATATATCTAAATCAACCAATGTCCAAACCAAAAAAATTCACAAAAACTTACATAATTGTTTTGAATTGCGCCCCTATTTGTAATCATTTTGAAACTGTGCCCCTATTTGTAATATTTTTCAATTTTGTGCCCCTATTTGTAATTTCCCCTTGACCTTAACTACATTGCTCAAATTTACTGAAACATTCTGTGAAAGAACAGCAACATGCAGGAGACAGAAGAAATGATGCATTACCCTCCGCTCGCAAATGGTCCACAGTCCCAAGCACGGGACCAGAAAGGGTGATGCAGTACACAAACCTGCGCCACTGCTCCACCGGCGGCTGCTTCGCCTCTATCTCTGCCGTCAGTCCTTCCATCTTCCTAAATATCTGCACTCAAAACCAGCATTCACACAACAACAACGATTTGACTCTTTCCGATTGTTACCAAAAAAACAACAAAAAACCTTTCATACAGTCTCTACAACCGGGATACCGGAAAACGGAAGATACATTTCAATACGCTTTTGACTGCCTTAAAGTGCATTTTATCCAATTCTGTTCGAAAAACTCTGTTTTTCGAAGCTGTCAGTACCTTACAAAGACTAAAAGAAGCTAGAAAAACATCCAAATTATCACTGCACTAGAAATTGGAAAAAAGAAGCCTTGGACTGTGTTTTTTTCCGATTCATTTATTAAACACTCTGTTCTTAAGCTGTAAGTACACATGCAAAGATTGAATAACTACTGTATTCAAATCATTCAAACTGATACTACTATAGAAATTAAAGAGCAAAATAATACGGATTAATCTGGTTCCCAGTATCTTCACTCCAATCGCCTACAGTCTAAGTAATCAATGCCGGATTCAAAAGAACGTTAAAATTACACAATGACACACCTCCATGGTTCGATTGTTAAGAAAGTGAGCTTGCGGATGCTCCGACAACCGTCGCCGCTTATCCACCACAACGGACGGTACTCCTGAACAAAATCATTACAAATCAGATTATGGCAATGTATTCAAAATTTAAAGCGGTGGAGAAAAGTTAGGGTTCCGAACTCACCATACTGAGACAGCAAGATGGAGAGCGTAAGTCCGACTGGTCCCGCGCCAACAATGAGCACTGGCAGAGGAGGCGCAGGTAGTGGTGTAGAGCGAGTGGAAAGAGCTCTTCGAAGACAGAAGCGGAAGGGCAGCATGGAGGCAGAGTGGCTTAAAAGATTTGTAAAGAAGAATAGTTGCTGGATTGCAAGAATTCCTACAACAAATGCTTAACAACAATGAAATAAAATGTTTCACAGCAATTCAAAAGAGCGTAAGACTCGAGAATGAATGATCGAAATAAGACCTAGAAGCAGAGCTATTGGAATTGATGCAAGGAGAGTCCAGATTGAGTAAGTCGGACTGGTCCCGCACCAAGAGGCAGAGTGGCTTAAAGGATTTGTATAGAAGAATAGTCGCTGGATTGCAAGTATTACCACAACAAATGCTTAACAACAATGGAAAGAACTGTTTCACAGCATTTCAAAAGAGCGTAAGACTCGGGAATGAATGATCGAGATTAGAATTAGAAGCAGAGCTACTGGAATTGATGCAAGGAGAGTCCAGATTTGTAATGAAATGCTTGGAAAACTGAAGTTCATGCGACGTGACGGTGTTTCAATGGGAGTGAAGCGGGAGACGAAGGAGCCTCCGTCGTCCGAAGAAAAGAGACACCAGTAAGGTTATGTACTTTGGAAAGTTCATACGTGATTAGATATGATATAAAGTCAAGGTTTAGGACAACTAACTACATGTGTAAAACAAAGATTTTTCATTACTCAAGGTGATCTTATGCAAAAGAAATTATAACTAACAATGAGGTTAGCAAAGAGCAACAAAGAGCATGCTACTTTTAGTCTTGTCAACAAATTAACTTCCACCATTCTCGACTTTGGATTGAAATTTCATATTAAATTAAATTTTTGTTGCCATATATGTTTCATACAATATATTAACATTTATACATAATTCAATCTTGTCATTGTTCCTTTAACACAAAAGAGACACCTTATTAACGCCATGTTACACTTGATGCAAATTTGATTTTTACAAACTGATCTGCTATTCATACAATCTTTGCAAAATTTTCGATATCATATCTATTATTTAAAAAGGGAAAATTAAAAATAGGACATGAGAATGAAATACATTACAAATAGGGGCATAATTTCAAAATAATTTTGTAAATTTTTGTAATTTTTATTGGTTTGGACATAGGTTGATTTAGATACATCACATTAAATGTTAGTTAACTTTCAAAAAAACTTAAAGGCCTCTTCAAATCAAGCCTAAATAAAGAAATTTTAGTAAAGGAGATGGCAATTTTTGAAAAGACCTCCAAGTATTTTGGAAGTTAGCTAAGATGTCATGTGATGTATCTAAATCAACCTATGTCCAAACCAAAAAAAATTACAAAAATTTACAAATTATTTTGAAATTGTGCCCCTATTTGTAATGTTTTTCATTTTCATGCCCCTATTTGTAATTTTAAAATCTTACAAATAAAATTTGCAACTTAAGAAAAACTAAAAATTAAAAATCAGATTTTTTTACTTTTTACTTTACTTCATTTTGACTAGTGCTTTTAATTAGAAACTTCCACATTTTAATATGAGGCTCATAATGAAATTAATGTCATTTGAGTGTAATGCAAGTATCTATCATTAAATTTAAAAAGGTTGTGTGTATGTGCATGTGTGTCGATTTGATGAATCCATTTTTAGTTTGATGAATTTGTTTTTAGTTTGATGGATCCATTTTTAGTTTGATGAATCTGTTTTTATTAGTTTGGTGAATCTGTTTTTAGTTTTATGTCCACCTAATAATAAAAAAGAGTAAAAATTCAACTAAAGTAAAAAAATTAGTTCAATGTTAAAAACAAAGTAGAATACAAAAATAAACGCGCAAAAGTTTTAAAAATGGATTTTTTTTTAATACAAATCAACCTATGCTAAATGAAATCACCATTCTTCATTTAGTTTTGCTAAATGGGATGACAAACTAGTTGCTATATAAACTTCACATGGCAAACTACAACAACAAAAGCCTTCTTTCAGGGCCTGTTTCCGGGTGATATTTTGAAACTTCGTTCCGTCCCTCGTAGCGCGCACGGTATCACGGTTCAGTAGCAGGTGTCCGTTACCTTTGTCAGGGATTAGGGTTTAAGGTTCTAGAACCTTCAAGTCATGCATATATGAACCCTGCGACCCTGCCTCGTTCTTCATCTCTTCACTGCTTGGTCGTGAGTCGAAGTCTGTGATTTCTTACAGTTCCGTTGCGCCGCAAAGCCCGTGGCATGCATGTGTTTCGCTTTGTACTTTGTACTTCTGTGCACGTTAGGGTTTGCAATGTTACGTTTGTTATTTTACTATTGTCGATGATGATAAAATTCTAGGCCTGTTTCTCAAACATTCGCAGTGGCCGCCTCAAGCTTTCGCCCTGCCGGGCTTGAGAGCTCATGCAGCTTCCTAACCTTCCTTGGATATCTGAGACTTTCTCACTGTTTCGTTCCTACGTTTCTTTTTCGGTTTCTACGGCTTTTTCAAAAAAAAATCGACTTTTTCGATGTCTTGTAGTTTGTACCGTTTTGACAAAGTCAGGATATGAGGACACTTTCCCCACATGATCGACACTGATTCGAGAAGTACAATAAAGCTCGCAAGAGCCAAGCCAGAAAATCTGATCCTTGACTTCCTGGTAATCAAGAGTCTAGGGTTTCTGCGTTCCCCGTCTGCTCAAAGTTGTTGCAATGTTGCGTAGTTTTTGAAGGTGGATATGCCAATTCTCTGTACGAGTAGGCCTTTCTCTAGAATTTTCGTTTGTGCTAATTATTATTTTCCCAAAGCTTGTTTGCTTTTTTTCACCTCTTTTTTTTGTACAATTGCTTCAGGTCCAGTTTGGCTTTTCGGATCTACTGCTGAGAAGCTTGAACATGGCTGAGCTCTTCTAGTCTGTCAGATTTGTATAATCATAGTGAGTACAATACTATGTAGCTGTTCGTCTATGTTTATTTGATCCGAGGTCAAAATCTTCTAAATGAATCATCCTCTGATGGTTCACATACTGATTTTAATGGAAAAGCTCACAAACGTCCTATTTATATTGGTTGCTGGATGTCAGTGATGATAAAACTCTAGGCTTGTTTCTCAAACATTCGCAGTGGCCGCCTAAAGCTTTCGCCCCGCCGGGCTTGAGAGCTGATGCAGCTTCCAAACCTTCCTTGGATATCTGAGACACCAGCAACTCACTTCTGTTCATGTCTGTCTGTCGATTAGGAAAACCAGTCCTGTTTTTCACATGAATGTCCTGGTTTTTCAGTTACCTTGATTCAATCTAAGTCATAGTTTGAGCAATGCTGTCTGTAAGCATTGACAATAAGCCATCTGGTTGAAACCATCATAAAACAGACTAAACGTCTAAGAGTTTGAACGGGCTTTGGAATGAGAGTGATATGTGAGGATGTGAGGCAAATTGACCAGAGTCACTTGTGTGCTTGCAATGGGTAGCACATAGAGCGCTGAAAGTTGCCAAGAGGAAGGATGATGGGCAGCTGTTCTACCTTGACCTGAAGAATCTACCTGGGCAGGAGGAAGCTTTCACCAACATTTTGTAATTTAAGGTAGGAATGATTGGCTTTGAAATTGGTGTTGAAAAAGATTTTGAAAAGATGCTATTTCCTTGCATTTGATTGGTTCGAACTTGTTTCAAAACCAGGTTCTATTAACCAGGTTCTATTAGAGGTAGTTGTTTATTGTTTCAAAACCAGGTTCTATTAGAGGTAGTTGTTTAAGATGCACCTATGAATCGAGGATAGGTCAAAATCAAGAATCCACATTTAAAAAAATTAAAAATTGCACTCTTCCTTATCCTTATTTCTTGTTTCAAGAAATTCCCCATATTTTACAGGCTAAAGTGGCTTATTTTAACCGTTCATGGTATTTCTACCTTACTGTCTGATTATGGCAATCTTGGAATTTGCCCATGTAGTGTCAGTCCAATGGAAACGTTAAAATGAGAATCAGTTGCTGTCGTAGTTCTGGTGCAAAATCGTTTTTAGTACGACGATTTTATCTCCACACCCCAGAGGTTTGACATGGAGTGTTTGAATCTCTGTAAGAGTGCAAGTAAAGTATGGGGACGTCCGCATCCTTCCAAGGTTACATGGTACAACTTTTGGAACAGAATTTCAGTTTGAAGGAACGTTTTTGAGATTCCTCCACTGTGGACATGCACGCGGGTGGCACCATAACATTCAGCACGACTGTGAGTTGCCGTGGAGGGTGTGGAAAATTCCACGCTATCCCAGTCATGGGATGGAAAGGTTGGATGAAATGGTGTGGAATATTCCACACCCATCTTTAGTTTTGGGGACACTTGACTGAATTTGTCAGAGAGTCTATGAAAGAGAGGTTTAGTTTAGTGTACATACGTTGATGTGGGGGGCAATCATGTTAGAAAAATTTAAAAAACAAAAAAAACAAAAAAACAAAATTTTGTGTATGTGTTAGTATGAAGTTCGTGGATGATATTGAAGAGAGGGAAAGGTAGCCTCTCTTTAGGCTACTGAATGTTATGATCATGTCATTCCAACATTCATTCAAAAGTATTCTTTCTCACTTAAGTTAGGTTGGAAAGGTTTTCTTTTCTCTGAAGTGTAAGGTAGAATACCGTAAACGGTTAAAGTAAGCCACTTGGCCTCTTGATAAGATATGGGGAGTTTCTTGAGAAATTAAGTTCAATCTGTACAACAATAAGGATAAGGAAGAAAGCCAGAAAAAGAAAATACTCAAGAATGAACACTTTATGCAATGCAAATGTGGATTCTTCATTTGGACCATATTCTTGTTTCATAAGTGCACCTTCAACAACTACCTCTACAACCTTGTTTTGAATCAGGTGTGAACCAATCAAATGCAAAAAAATAGCATACTTTCAAAATCTTTTTCAGATCCAACTATTGTAGGTTTCCAAACAATCTACTCTGTCATTAGAAGGGGTCACAGTTTATCCCCTAAATCTTAGGGCCTTTATTTTGTCAAAAGACACTTAAAATTTCCATTTCTATTGCAAAGTGTAAAAAAGTTTGAAAATTGGTCTTTTTGCATATCTAACCGTATGATCTTGTACTAGACTAGTATAAGAATGTGGAAATAAAAATTCAAAACTTTGACTGCATAGATTGCAAGATATTTGCTTTCAAAATGTAAAAAACATACTTTTTTACACCTTGCATGACTAAACTATTTGACTTTGAACTTTTTTAACTTAAAATTTTTGCAACACAAAAATTTGAGGTTTATTTTTGTATGGTGGGAAATTGAGTTGAGAATCTTTGGAAAAAAATCAAAACAAAAAATACTTAATATTCATTCTTAAAAAAAATTAGGTAGAAGAAGGTATGAGATTGAACAAAAACTTAAATTGTTAATAACCTTGCAATGGAATTGAAACTCAATAATCCCAATGGTGAGATTGTTCTAGCAAGCAAATTTCACCCTCTCCAATAAGTTTTTTTGAAAAATTGTTAAAATTGCATTCGAAAATGAAGTTTATAAGTTATTTTTTCAAGAAAATGCTTAAACTGCCCAAAAAACAAGATTGTCCATAACTTTCTCATAACTAGTCCAAATGGAATGGATCAAAGCTTTAGATGTAGACAAAAACACAACCTATGAGGGAAAAAACAAAATAAAATCAAGTTTTTGTAAAAAAAATTGCTGCCCAATTTGTATAATTTTTTGCTTATTTAGGCATAACTTTTGCTTTTGGGCATCGATTGGAATAAAAGTTAGATTCCCCAAAAGCTAATGTGTTTTCCTATCTTCAAAAAAAGTTTCAAAAAATCAAGACAAAATTGAGGCTATAGGTACCTGCCCAAAATCCCATTTGTCCCCCGAGGGGACACTCAAGGATTTAGGGGTTATTGTATTCCTACATTAGATTCAAAATTCAAACTTCAAGTGTAAGAGCAGGAACCATCGATTTGAGAGTATGCACCTTAACCCCTACAGAACCAAGGGTGTTTTTTGAGGAAAAATCTCAAATATTGTCAACTTTTAGTGCATTGTCCAAAATTGAAAATGAAAACCTTTTTCTCAATTCCAATAGTAAAAAAGTGTATCAAATAGGTAAGTTAATATGTGCCAAAAAATTCAGCCCACTTGACTGCATGGATTGTAAGACTATAATGTTTGAAGTGAGAAAAATAGCTTTTTTTCATTCTTGCAAAACAAGGTCAGCAAACTTTGAGCTTTCCTAGAGTAGAATTTTTGCTCTCCACAAATTTGAATTTTTTGACCATTCACAAGTATATGTGGTTAGGCTCACTCATGAAAATTTTCAAATGCAAAGATCAAATCTAGCTTATTCTAAATTACCTTGCACTGCAAGGAGGTTTAGTGAATTTGCAATACATTAGTCATTCTTTCATGATTTCTTGTGCAATGAGGAAGTGTTTTATTTGAAATCTGAATGGTGAAAAGTTAGAGACAATCATTTGGAATATGTGAAAAAAAGTTTCAAGAGCTTTGGATTTATACATTGAAAGATAATAGGGCTTGAAGTTAAAAGATTTTTTTTTATTGAAATTGCCCAAACATAGTTAACTAAGTTTGACTCCCTTCTATATGTGATGTGAGAGTTCTTTCCTTTTTTTTTTGACAATTGTACATTATTATTTTTTAGTTACATACTTGCCAAATTTCAAAGGTTATTGAGAGTTTTGGCATAAGATTCTCCAAAGATGCCCAAGTTGCCCAAGTTGCCCAAATTCTTTTGAGTAACATAACTTTTGAACCAGGCATCCGATTGAAGAAAAAAGTACATCTCCACTTACAAGATACATTTTTACGCCTTATGTAACAATTTTGAAAATATCCAATAAAAATTAACTTCATATCAACTTACCCAAATTCTCAAATGACTATTGAACAGCCACTTGGTCCTTTAGGGGTTAAAAAACTCTTACATCCGAAGACTGATTTCCAGCATTGCCATGTCCAATAAGTTTGTATCTGGAGGCAAGATGAGGTCACAAACATGCTCCTGATGAATATCTTAATTCTCACATTTTGCCTCGATGGAAAACCCGAAACTCGTCTCGGGGTTTGTACAGTAACTTAGTCTATTTAGTGTTTGTGTCAGAATAATGTTTGCAGGAAAAGTGGGAGACTTTTGGCCAGGTTTGTTAGAACACGGTTTTGAAAGATAACTTCTTCTAGAGCGGGAGGCTGTGTTCAGTGGACACGCCTAACAATCTCTTAACCCCTAAAGGCCCTAAAGGACCAAGCAAAGTTTTCACCCAAAACTCTTCAAAACTGCCAATTTTAGAGCATCAACCAAATTTGAAAATAAAACAATTTTATGCATATGTGACCGTAGGATCTTGTAGAAGAATGGTTTTAGAAGATGTGGAAAAAAAATTCATAGTTTTCTATCGCGTGGATTTGAAGTTAGAATGGTTTGAATATTCAAAAACGTCTTGTGAAAAATCGGGCAGCTACCTTTCAGAATGTGAAATTCCTAAAGAAAAAAGGCCATGTGGGTGGTGCTTCTCTAAATTCCTTATTCCACCCAAGTCAAGTACATGTCAAAAAAGTTTCAAATCATTTGGAGTTGTATAACATATGAAAAAAAATTAGTAAGTAAAAAGAAGTAGAGAATGATTCAAAACACAAAATTGTTAAGAATATAATTATGGAAATGAAAAAAGGCAATTCCAATGGTCATAATGTTTTCATAAACAATCTGCATCCTTTGGTTTTGTTTTTTTTCCAAAATGTTGAAAATTGAGTAAAATGAAGGACTTCAAAGTTTATATTGGAGTAGAGAATCCATAAGTGCCCGCAAACAAAAAGTCCTCACTTTCACCTTGTTGATCCAAACAGAATGATTCAAAGCTTCCTACATTCACATAAATCTCTTGAACCAATTTAAATTTTTTGTTTTTGAAAAAAGTGATTTTTAAAAATTTGCCCAAGCTGCCTGCCAAACGTAAAAAACAACATATTAGGCCATAACTTTTTACTCATAATTCCAATTATCATGAAATTTAGTGCATATGAAAGGTAAACCTTGTCTCCACATTTTTATAAAGTTTGGCCTAAAATATGAAAAGCTCCAATCACAAGTACCCGCCCAAAATTGCTATGTTTCTAGAAAAGGAGGTCTGGTCCTTTAGGAGTTAACTAAGCTTGAACATAACATTTAGTAGCACAACTGTGAGCCGCCCTAGAGGGTGTGGATTATTCCACACCATTCCATCCATGGGATGGAATGGTTGGATGAAATGGTGTGGAATATTCCACACCCATCTTTTGCTATGGGGATACTTGGTTGAATTTGTCAGAGAGTTTATGAAAGAGAGGCTCAGTTTAGTGCACATACGTCAATGTGGGGGCCCAACCATGTCAAAAAATGAAAAGAAAAGAAACTTGTTTTTTTTTTGTTTTTTTATTGTCATAATGAAGTTCATGGATGATACTTGAAGAGAGGGAAAGGCGACCTCTCTTTAGGCTACTGAATGTTATGAAGGAATGTATGTACATGATCCTAAAATTAAACTTCCAAAACATATAATAGGGGACTTCAATTATGGCATTTCTTGCTAATTTTATTCAAGTGAATAAGATTTGTGAAAAACTCAACCAAGTCACTTAATAAACAAGCCATGACGACCTCTTGATGTTGTGAATGCGTATTTGCGGGTGAACGACCACTCGTTCATGAGCATTTGCTCACTGATTATTTCAGATATTTGAACCCCGTAATAATTCTTTGGCAACTAAGGCTATTTTAGAGTCTCAAATGTCCTAACTCTTGCTCCTCGTTAGTTATTTATTTTAAGTCAGTATCAAGGCTTTTAGTAAGAATCAAACATGAAGTGTTCGAAGGATATTTATGCTTAGTATACACTATTTTGTTATTAGGATAAAAAATTCAAGAGTTAAACTTTTGAAGAATAGTTGCTTTGAAATTCTAGTCGAATTGAACCGAAGCACACTTATTTCATAAAAAATGCATATTATTGAATTCTTATCTTGGGATAAAATTGAAATCTCAGAAGCTATAATTGATCTCCTATATGATTATCTCCTCTCAACAAAGTTTTTACGTTTTTTTGATTTTGCCGACTTTAGACATGAAAAAAAACAAACAAATAAATAAACATGATATGCTCTTTTCTAAAATAAGTGCTTGATGCCTTTGTTAAGGTCTGTTGCCTTTTATTAAACCCTTGATGCCTGATGTTTTTTTGAGCTATTAGGAATTTGCTTTAAATTGAACAAAAATCAAACTTTTATTAAGTTGTGTTAATTTCTTAAAATTATAAGTATTCAAATTCAAACTAGATATGTTAAAGATCAAATAGAAAAAGAAGTCGCAACAATATCACGTATGGATTGAAAGATTATAATGTTTGATCATGGGGGTGTTATAATTGCAAAAATGACTTAAAGTTTTTCAATCCTCTTTTCACATATTAAAACTAAAACATTGGTCACCCAAAAATTATGATGTTAAAGAACGTAACATACATAACTCCAATCAAATTAAGATTTTTAAAATCCTCTTCTACAATTTTTTTAAATGAGTTTCTCATGTAAATTTTCCTCCATGATCTAGTGAATTTGAGGCTCATTTTCAAGAGCTCTTAAAATTATGGAAAGTCAAGATTGCATTGAAATCTTGCTCAAAATCTTGAATAGGAAAATCAAAATCAATCATTTCAATATGAAGTTTTTGTTACCAAAACTACACTGTAGAAATAATATTTCAAAAATCATAAAATATATAAAAAATAGCAAATTAATTATGCTTTATTGAACTTCAAAGTATTGTCAAGTGTTGCTGACACCAAAATTTGTTGCCTTGGGCATTTTAGGGGTTAAAAAGCTAACAAAATCTAATTTCCAAGTCATAACTCAAATACTGCAGACAAATGTTTCGTCATGGTACAAAGCAACTAGACTAAACACTAATCCCTACAAGATCAAGGATTCTTGGTAATAAAAGAGAGTTTCAAAGTTTTGGAAAAACCAAACTTTCTGAAGGAGCTGTCCCCACCAAATTAACGGTTTTCTTAAGAGATTCAAAACTACAGAATTCCTTTTAGCAAAAGTATGTTCGGACTTGGAAATGCCTCCTTGATTTTTTTTGTAGTTTGGGAAATAAGATGATGGTTTATGCAAACACGTCGAGTCGAGTCTTGACTCTTGATTGTAGGAGTGAAGGATTGTCTTATAAGGAACTAGTATAGGCACTTGTCGGTCCGGTGGGACGCAAAATAATTTCAAACCCAATTATTCAAAACATTTTTCCCATAAGAAAATAATTTTTGTTTTCTATTTGAGCATCTCAATTTCAAACTTCATCCATGCAATAAAAGATTTATTTTTATTTACAAAACATACTCTTGCAGTAAAGTATTTTTTGTTCTATATCCATAGAGTATTTTTATCCACGCAATAAAATGAATGTCATTGTTTTTTCATGCAAACAATTGATTCTATTTTTTATTTACACAAACTTTTGACCCACATAGTAATTACTCACATATTTAAAAAAAAATGTATGCTTGTTTTACCCAAGCAATTTTACTTGCGATTTTTTACATTTTTTATTGTTTACCCACACATTTTTTTACACATGCAAATATTTACCTATATATATTTTTCTCACGCAAGTTTTTACCTATGCAATTTTTTTTACCCAAGCAGGTTTAGTTACCCACACAAGTTTATTTACACACAAGATAAAAAGATCGCAGTAAAAAATAGCCATATTGGTAAATCTTGTTCTGTTATATAGATAGATAAATATATAGTTCCTTAAAATGTGTATTTGAGTACGTGAAGTGTATCCATTGTACTGTATCCTAAAGAAAGAGTACACAAGTCCTTCCTATAAGATTCAAAGAAGTTTGTACTATAAATAAATTAGATTTTGGCAAAATAAACATATCATCATGTTTGAAGGTACAAATTTAATGACAATGTATGAGTCAAGTAACAAAAATTAATTTTCATAAAGAAATATATATTTTACTAAATTTGGTCATAATCACCCTAACATTATAATCTCTATAGAAAAAAAATTGAGTTTTTTTAGAAATGTTTGTTTGAAACAAAGATATGCATATGGATGTCTCCTACATATTCATGAAACCAAATCTCAAAAATTCATCACCAATGTTTTTTAATCTGTTTTCTTATAAACCATGATTTTGACACAAAACAATTTACCAAAAATAGGCTTTTGGTTTTTAGTAGCTGAAATTTGGTATGCTTGATTATGATTGCACAATGTTCACATACAAAAAATCTGAGGATAAAATGCCAATTATATTCTTTGTTATACCAACTTTTATGGATGCCATGAGAGGGACTTATGTACTCTTTCTTTTGGGTACTATACAGTACCCAAAAGTAAGAGTACATAACTTCTGGTTTTGTGCCTAAAGGCTTAATTTTGAGTTCACATTTAGAGGATGATCCATTGCAATTTTGAAAAAACGTTTTGAACAAAAACAACTCAAAATTTGTAGGAGAACAACTTTTGTTCTTGGCCAAACAGCTTATTGTGCATTTATAGTGAGTAATTGATCAACAATGTGGAAAATTGTAGGTTCAAAGGTAATTTTTTCAAATCGCAATTACTACACCAGTTTCTAACATTTCAAAATTACTTTCTAAAAGGAAACAAGTCAAAACCTACACAAGAATAATTGTTGGTTTAGGCTCAAGAGCTTATCATGCATGCGTGGTTCACAAATTAAGCCCAAACAAGTGGACCAAGCAGGAAGTATGATTTTTTTTTTTGTGGCTGTGCAACTCTCACTCTTTTGTAAGCTCAATCAATGAAGCTAGTCCAACTTGATCAAGTGCAAGTGAAGGTTGTTGAAAACAATGGGACACTTACTTAGAAAATGGCTTGCAAAATTTGGAAAAATCAACACTAGAAGATGAGAGATTATAACATTTGATCAAACAACATATGGTGGCAAAATCACATTTTTTGGTATGTAGTTGTTGTTTGTTGATTCCTACAAAATCTTGTAGGTCTCTATTTCACCTCAACTCTTATGAATATTGAGATTAGACATGAATACATACTTGTGCACATTATTGAAGGTTGAACTTCTTTTAATGATAAGTTTTGAGACTTTACACTACTATTGCACATAAATAGGCACAATTAGTGATGGTTACCACAATGAAGGTTTAGAACATGTTTAAATCCCCATTAGTGGGTGTCAAACCTGGTCATTTTTTAGTTTTTTGCACTTGATAACTTTGGCACTAATCACCCCATAACTCAACTAGCAACTAGTTATGGCCTCTCTTTACAAAAGTTATCAAGTGATCTTGTAGCTCTCTTCTAGCATGCTAACCTCCTCTCACTACTAAATCCTAAATTCTAATTTATGCAATTTTGTGATATCAAAGAGGATAGGATGTGATACTAAAGAGGTTAGGGGGTGATATTAAAGAGGTTAGGGTTATGATATTCAAGAGGTAGGGTGTGATATTAAAGAGGTCAAATGTGATACTACAAAGGTCATTGTCATTGTATCCATAATATCACAAAGATTGAAGATGTGATATTAAAGAGGTTAGGATGTGATATTTTAGAGGTAATTAAGATTTTAGTAGTCTGATTAGTAGTAACACTAACCTCTTTAATATCACACCCTACTTTTTGAATATCACCCCTACCTCTCTAATATCACACCCTACCTCTTTAATATCACATCCTACCCTCTTTAACATCACATCTCCATTCTCTATGATATTGTGGATACAATCACAGTGACCTTTGTAATATCACCTCTTGACCTTTATAATATCACATATGTCCCTTTATAAAATCACACATCAATCTTTGTGACATTGTCCCATACATACGTTATGAAAACTTATTGAAAATTTTATCAAAAAGTTTATGAAGCTTTGCAAAGGTGATAACTTTGCAAATTTTGGTTCAGCCACTACCCAGTAACTTAAAAAAAATTCCGGATAGAGTTATCCCAAAATCTTAAAAATGAAAGGTTTGACACCCACTATTTGGTACACACAAGGAAGGCTGCAACAAGTGTTGATTGTTTGCAACTTCTCATGTAAACCATCTTGCCCCATACGGTGTTCCACTCAATTGAGACCTTTGACTTGGCTTTGCCATTACACCACTTACATGAAGCACTTGAATACCTTCATAACTGATGAAAATAGCAAGGTCAAAAAATTAGATCTAGTACCTTAAATTGGCGGCATATAAAATCAAGTGAGGACACTTTTGGTCCTCTAGCCCCTAAAGGCCCAAGCACTATTTTTTGGCAAAATAGCAATTTTGGGCAGCTCACTACAAGTGGAATTTTTATCTTTTTAATTTGAAATTTTCACACATGATGTGCCCAAAGAGCAGCTTTAAGGCCCAACAATTTTCATAACTTTTGACTACATGGTTCAAAAGTTATAGCATGATATGTTGCTTTTAAAAAAAATCCGGGCAGCATGGGCAACTACAAAAACTTCTTTAAAATTAGTTTTTTTTTGAAGATTTTTTTTGAAATTGGTTATTTAGACTTATGTGTACATGGGGAGCTTTGAATCTTTTGATTTCAATTAATGAGATGAAAGTTATGAGAAGTTTTAGTTTGTGGGTAGGTATGGTTTTGAGAGACTCCATACCTACCCACAAACTAAAACTTCTCATAACTTTCATTTCAACCATCAAAATTGAATGATTCAAAGCTTCCCAAGTACACAAAAGTCTAAATAACCAATTTCAAAAAAATACTTCAAAAAAATTTAATTTTTAAAGAAGTTTTCTTAGCTGCCCATGCTGCCCAGAGTTTAAAAAAAACAACATATCATGCAATAACTTTTAAACCATGTAGTCAAAAGTTATGAAAATTGTTGAGCCTTAAAATTGCTCCTTGAATACAGCACATGTAAAAATTTGAAAATAAAAAGATAAAAATTCCACTTGGAGTGAGCTGCCCAAAATCCATTTTGTCCCCCGACGGGACAAGTGGGCTTTTAGGGGCTAGGAGCGTTTCGGGGTTAAGATAACATACAAAACATTTTATTGGATATATCAATTTCCTGACCACACCTTTGAACCACCATATTGTAATTGCTTCCGAAAAATGAACTTTCAAGTTAAGAAATCAATCCTTGTGATTACGAAATGCTTTACAATATGGCTAGGCTGAATTATAAATTACTTTTTTTTCCAACAATCCCGTTGTCATTTCTCTTTAACCCCTAAACTACTAAGGCCATTTTGTTTGCCAAAAACTACTCAAAACTGTTCTTATTGCTGCGTTCATCAAAAATTTCATCAAAATAATGTTCTTAAAAATCTAACCACAGGGTCTTATAATGCACTTGTAAAAGAAGAAGTGGTTAAAAATCTATGACATTTAATCTTACAAACTGAGAGTTATAAGCATTTGAAGGGAAAAGTTTTTTTTTTTTTTTTTTTTTCCTTAGTGCTCGAAAATTTCAGATGGCTTTGACTGACATTTGTACATCAATTTTCAAGGCAATCAAAGACATCGAACACATCTAGAAAAATATTGCAATGCCACTATATGACAAGTTTTGTGAATACACTATGACATTTTTGAGTGAAGTTTCCCACCACATATTTAGAGATATGGAAAAATCCAAACTGTGTGGTTGAAGATGAACATTTACTTCAAATGTCAAAAAAAAAAGAAGTTAAAGAACTCAAAAACTCTAAAATTTAGAAGCTCCCAAATCCCAATTTGACCTCCTAATTGGAAATGAAAGGGGAAATAGTGGGGACCACTAGAGCAACATGTGGCAACCCCTCCTTGCTCACCCCCCTTCAAAGTCAATATTTTCTCCCTTGCCCAAGCTGCCCCATTGAACTGCTTTTGGCCAAAAAAAGCCCATAACTTGTGAATCGAGTGACGTAATGACATGATTTTTTGCATCCAACAAACCTTATACATTCCTACACACTCATAAAAAGTTTCAAAAAATCATACAAAAATTTGAGATCACACGAGCCTACCCAAAATCCCAAAAGTCCACGGGGAGACTTTGGGGCTTTAGGGGTTAAAAGTGCAAATTTCGGCTTCAAGCCTTCAATTACATGTTAAACTTCACATCCACCATCTCATTAACCCCTAAAGGACCAGACCTCCTTTTTTAGAAACATAGCAATTTCGGGCGGGTACTTGTGATTGGAGCTTTTCATATTTTAGGCCAAACTTTATAAAAATGTGGAGACAAGGTTTACCTTTCATATGCACTAAATTTCATGATAATTGGAATTATGAGTAAAAAGTTATGGCCTAATATGTTGTTTTTTACGTTCGGCAGGCAGCTTGGGCAAATTTTTAAAAATCACTTTTTTCAAAAACAAAAAATTTAAATTGGTTCAAGAGATTTATGTGAATGTAGGAAGCTTTGAATCATTCTGTTTGGATCAACAAGGTGAAAGTGAGGACTTTTTGTTTGCGGGCACTTATGGATTCTCTACTCCAATATAAACTTTGAAGTCCTTCATTTTACTCAATTTTCAACATTTTGGAAAAAAAACAAAACCAAAGGATGCAGATTGTTTATGAAAACATTATGACCATTGGAATTGCCTTTTTTCATTTCCATAATTATATTCTTAACAATTTTGTGTTTTGAATCATTCTCTACTTCTTTTTACTTACTAATTTTTTTTCATATGTTATACAACTCCAAATGATTTGAAACTTTTTTGACATGTACTTGACTTGGGTGGAATAAGGAATTTAGAGAAGCACCACCCACATGGCCTTTTTTCTTTAGGAATTTCACATTCTGAAAGGTAGCTGCCCGATTTTTCACAAGACGTTTTTGAATATTCAAACCATTCTAACTTCAAATCCACGCGGTAGAAAACTATGAATTTTTTTTCCACATCTTCTAAAACCATTCTTCTACAAGATCCTACGGTCACATATGCATAAAATTGTTTTATTTTCAAATTTGGTTGATGCTCTAAAATTGGCAGTTTTGAAGAGTTTTGGGTGAAAACTTTGCTTGGTCCTTTAGGGGTTAATGTCCAGTGATAACATTTCAGTATTGTATGAAAATTTGGTATTTGGTCAAAGTCATCGAGCAATGAATCCTTTCCACTGACCATTTTCAACCAGGTATCCATGTATGTTGTACCACACAAGTTTTTAGGGTCATGGTCGCATTTGGACACACGTGCACAAAGACAACAATCCTTATTCCTTAGGTGACTTTTTTAATAAACCCTAGGTCAACCTTCATCTATTCTTTAAATTCTTCTTTCCCTGTATGGGAACTCCAAGATGGAAATGCTTTGTTTTATATTACTAACAAGACAAACAGTAAAAATCGGCTCCTCTTTAGTACTTGTTCATAGTTTCCTAATATAATCCCTATAAACTAGTGAAGGATCTTCTTGTCCATAAATTGATTTAAAAACTTCAAATTTGGCCACCTATTGTAGGTTTCTAAGTTCTAACGTTTTCTACCAAGCAAAAACTTTGAATTTTTGTTCACCTCAAGGTTCACTTGAAGGAAAGAAGAGATTTGAAAAAAGGTGAAAGCGTATTTTGCATTTATGATAAAAAACCACCTCCAAATTGTTTCAAAAGCTCAGGGTATACATTTACTCTTTGGTTCTCCATTTCCTTGCTCTTAGGTTATCCCTCGTATTTTGGTTTTTCTTTGGTCAAATAACATGCACCCTAGTGTGTACGCAAGTAGGGATAAAACAACACATAGAATCTTTCATGTTTGCACATTCACCCTTAATTTTAGATAGCATGAGTAATTCCCAGGGAATAGAGCCTTTCTTGGCATTGTTGCTTGTTTGTTTATTGATTTGTTCAAGCCCACCTAAAAAATCCCAATAATTTTTTATCCTTAACATTTGGAATGATTAATTCCCATGTTCACTTGCCATTAAGCCTTAAACATCAATATAGGTCCTTGTGAGTAGCTCTAAGAATCACAAAAAGAACAAGAAGAAATACAGAGGCCAAACATGCATGCATGACTAATAACAATAAAGAAATAAGCACATGAGGTATTAATTGACTACTTGGGCAAAAAATCAAATGATCCTCCATACCTTTCATGTTCTCATTGCAAGAAAACACGGAACTTGTGAAGTTGAAAGTAATTACAATGGATGATTAACATTGAGTTGAATTGACCAATCTCTTGCCCAAGCTACCACAACTAAGTGGTTCTCTTGCACAAAGAAAGATTACGTGAATATTATGCCCCTTAGGTTGGGTCCATTGTTTAACCCCTAATGGCCCAAGTATTCCCTTGGGGCAGAAATGGGATTTTGGGCATGTACTTGTGGCTAAACTACTTTGTGTGATTTTTTGAAATTTTTATGGAAGATGGGGAATTCAAAGATTTGTGTGGGCACCTAATATTTTCTTCATTTTGACATTTATTAAAGAAGTTAAAAATAAAGTTTTGAAAAATGGGGGAGGGCGGGTAGCCTAAAAGTTCTTTAAAATTTGCATTTTTCTGAAATATAAATTTGAGGTTGGTTTTTTAGACTTAAGTATATGTGGGAAGCTTTGAATCATTCAACTTTAACCGATGAGATGAAATTTTTGAGAAGTTTTAGTTTGCAGGTATGCATGGTTTTGAGATTTTCCACACTCACTCGTAAAGTAAGACTTTTCATAACTTTCATTTCATCAATCAAAATTGAATAATTCAAAGCTTCCTACATATATTTAAGTCTAAAAAACCAACCTCAAATTTTTATTTCAGAAAAATGCAATTTTTAAAGAACTTTTAGGCTGCCCGCCCTCCCCCATTTTTCAAAACTTCATTGTTAACTTCATCAATAAATGTTGGAGTAAATAAAAAGTTAGATGCCCACACATATCTTTGAATTCCCCATCATCCTTAAAAGTTTCAAAAAATCACACAAAGTAGTTTAGCCACATGTACATGCCCAAAAGCCCAATTGTCCCTTGAGGGGACACTTGGACCTTTAGGGGTTAATCCCTTAATGCCAAGGGTGCTAAAATTTGACTACTTTCCAAAAAGATCTCAAACCAAGGTTTGGGAAGGATCTGAACTTCCTTAGCAAAAATCACACATTTCTCATTTTCAACCATTCTTTTGAATGCTTGCGCCAAATATTGCCTATATATCTATATAAAAATAAGTTATCCAAAAGGCTAGCCAATTTTATGCGGTATATTCAAATTTCAACCCCTTTTTTTTACATTTATTTTAGCTAATTTTTTATTGTTTTCGGATCTCCCTGCTTATTGGCTTGGACGTTGAGGGATTAAGGGTTGAATAAGGAGTTTCCAGTGTTGTCATTTAGCATGATGATGTCACTACAAGAAATTGTATCTGAATTGACTAAACGTATCCAAAATGACAAAAAAAATGTCAAATTGGACAATTTTTGTAGATTTGACCATGTTAATTTGGACATATTTTTGTCATTTTGGACAATTTTCCTTGGCATATTCCACAAACAAAAGAAACCCAAGAAAAATTTGTTCAATTATTTAGGTTGGCTACTCACCTCCTCCAATGGACAATGGCTCCATGTTGAAATTGTCAAGTTCTCTCTCGTTTCCCATTTCTGCGGTCCAAAACCAAGACCGAGGCCAAGACCAAAAAGACTGTAGGTGCAGGTCATTGGACCTAACCCCCCATTCCCCAACCAACCTGGTTGGATTCTTAAGATTGAGGGTATTGTACCATTGCTTTTCATCAATCATTGACGAAGAAAGGATTCCAAGTTTTCGAAGCAAAAATACACGAAAATCGATAGTGAAATGTTGGCTTGTTGGTGTAGCTTTCGAATACAAGGAGCTGTTCACATGATGTCCCAAGCCCCAAAACCTGATGAATACTTAAATCTTGATTATTGAACCTGAATTAAAGTTAACTTTTCATTATGTCCTAATTCCAACTTCTTGGATTGCCTGGATGCCTACATATATGATAGCATTTTTGGAAGTTTTTGGTGCCAAGAAAGTGGGATTTGCAGTGGGTGTAGTAAAAAAAAAAACCCAAACCAAGTCTCAACAATTTTTGTGTATGAGATACTCAATTATCTTTTGATGTTTTGTTTTGGCACCTTACAATCCAATAAAATTGGGATCGATATGAGACCTGTAGACATGGCTGGGGCTAGATGGCATGCCACTTTGGCTGGGGTCTGCGCCTGACACCCTGCCCAACCCTCTGAATTCTGGTCTTGTTTTTTCAATTTTCAAAACTTGTAATTTGAGCCCCTTCACTTGTTGTTGTAATCCCTTGAATTTGGTTAGTAACTAGTTCATGAGCACATCAGTGAAGGAACCAATTACTAACCAAGTTCAAGGGATTACAACAGCAAGTGAAAGGGCTCAAATTACAAGGTTTGAAAATTGGAAAAACAAGGCCAAAATTTAGAGGGTCGGGCAGGGGCTTGGGCAGGGTGTCAAGCATGGGCCCCAGCCAAAGCGGCATGCCATCTAGCCACGGCCTTGTAGACATGGGACATAAAGTAATATTGCACTTGGGTTTACATATGGATTCTCACTAACTCCTACCAAACCTTGTGCAAATATATACAATTTAAAAATAAGAGCCTATAACCCATTTTGGATACACCTATAATGAGCACTTTGAAGATTTAAGAATTGAGGTAGTTTGTACCCAAAAAGTACAAGCTCAAAGAATCTAGAATCCTCTTTCAACTCCCAACGAGAACCAACAAATTTTCCTTTTTATAATCGCAAATTTGCAACCATCCAAGGATGCTTATATGGTCGGTGTTATGGGTAGATACCACGTCCACTTTATTGTTGAATAATTAAGATTGATGCATTTATTCAGCTTCCTGTCTGGTTTGAGCTTTGATACCAAAAACAAAAGACACGATAAAAAAAAAAATCCTTAAGAGTAAGACTTCGGAAGTTGAGCCCAATGCCAGCTAAAGTACAAATAAAGGTCAAGTTGACCAATTCCATTTGTTTGCTCTGTTCGTGACAAAGGGAATCCAAGGAGGTCCTGGTATATTCGTATTTGACCGACCAAGCAATAACCCCTACAAATTACCCGGGGTGGGGGCGTGGGGCTAAGGATGTAGATATGGACTTTCTGTGGTAAATTAAAGTTAGGTTAAGGAAGATTCCATAGATACCATCTTCATTTTCGCAAATTATTATTTTTATTACATCTTAACCCCTCCAGACCCACTTTTTTTTAACCCTTAACCCCTAAAAGACCAACTGTCCCCTTGGGGACAAATGGATTTCGGGCATGTATCTATAGTTAATCTACTTTTTGTGATTTTTGAAATTTTTATTGAGGATGTGGAATTCAAGATCTACGTGGGCATTTAACTTTTCTTCATTTTGACATTTACTAAAAAAGTTATGCATGAATTTCTGTAAAAGAGTGAGGGCGGGCAGCCCAAAAAAAATTCAAAATTGCAATTTCTTTTAAATAAAAATATGGAATTGGTTCTTTAGATTTTTACAAATGTGGTAATCTTTAAATCACTCAATTTTGATTCATGAGATGAAAGTTATGAGAAGTTTTAGTTTGCAGGTAGGTATGGGACTCCCAAACCTCCATACTTTTTGCCTCTTGTAAAAAAATTTGCTTTCCTTTTTTGAGTACTTTGTGTTATTTTTTTTACTTTTTTTTTTCCAAGTTGTAGTAGATTAAGATTCCTTGGTTTTCACCATTTGGATTAAAGTAATTCAGATTTCTAAATTCTACATAAATCCTCCAATTTTGCCTAGCATATATGCAAATTTCATGGCCTTACGGCATTGCAGGATTTTACAAAGTATGATCCACACCTTCAATTCATTTGAAAATTCTCCCACACATACCTAACTTGGTCTTCTACATGGAAAAAAAAAAAACCTCAACTATGCGTAGAGCAATTTTTTTGACAAAGGAGCCGTCAAAGGCTTCTGAAATTTTTGGGCAGCAGAGAAAAAAACTTTTTTTCCCACTTCAAATGTCAATATCTCACTCCTCTACATTTAGATTGCGCTGAAATTTTTCCCACAAGTACCTCCCATAGTCTAAGGCAAGATCTTACGGTTGGATTTTCAAAAAATACTTTTTTTCCTACCATTTTACTCATTCCTCCAATTGTGGCAGTTTTTAGTGATTTTTACAGAAAAAAGGGCTTGGTCCTTTAGGGGTTAAAGGACTAACCCTGAACCCGTGACCAACCCGGGGCTCAATTTGAGGAGAGTGCACTGTTCACGGGCAGTGAACAGCTTGTGGCATGTGTCCAAGAGAGATAACCTTCTCCTCAAAAGAAGGAAAAGTCAATAGTGCATCCTGCCCTCACAAAAAGGGCAACAGGGACCTTATACATCTCTTTACAAATTGGTGTTTTAAAAAATATGAAGGCATTGAAAGCAGCTATTTTTGGCATTCAGTGATGTGGCACATCTCTTTGACCACTTTCAAGAAAAAAAATTGAAAAAAAATCTTTTTCCACCCTTGAGGTGTGTTTTCAGCATTGAAAGGCAATTTTTGTCCTCTTGGATGGTTAGGGGTTAAGCAACATAGCGATTTTGGGGCAAGTACTTGTGATTGGAGCTTTTCATATTTTAGGTTAAAATTTTAATTCCTAAAGGCCCATGCCCTTTTTTTGTGAAAGTCATTCAAAATTGCCACTTTTGGGGGAATAAGTAGAATGGTAGGGAATAAAGTTTTTTTGGAAATCCAACTATGAGATCTTGCCCTAGACTATGGGAGGTACTTATGGGATTAAAAAAATCAGCTCTTTATAAATGTATGCAAGTGAGATATTGACATCTAAAGTGAAAAAAAAAAAAAATCCCTGCTGCCCAAAAATTTCAAAAGCCTTTGACAGCTCCTAAATCAAAAAAATGCTCTTTGCAAAGTTGAGGTTTTTTTTTCCCTTGTAGAAGACCAAGTTAGGTATATGTGGAAGAATTTTCAAATGAATTGAAGGTGTGGATCATACTTTTTAAAATCTTGCAATGCCATAAGACCATGAAATTTGCATGAGGCAAAATTAGAGAATTTATGTTAAATTCACAAATCTGAATTATTTTGATCCAAATGGTGAAAACCAGGGAATCTTAGTCTACTACAACTTGGAAAAAAAAAAGTCTAAGAACAAATACACAAAGAGCTCACAAAAACAAAGCAACAAATTTAACAAGGGGCAAAAAAAATAGAGGTTTGGGAGTCCCATACCTGCTCGCAAACTAAAACTTCCCGTAACTTTCATCTCATCAATCAAAATTGAATGATTCAAAACTTCCAACATACATAAAAATCCAAAGAACCAATTTCAAAAATGTTATTTAAAAAAATGCAATTTTCTTTTGCTGCCCGGCTCTCCCTTGTATTTCAGAAATTCATGCATAATTTCTTCAATAAAGGTTGGAATGAAGACAAAATTAGATGCCCACCTAGATCTTTGAATTCCCCATCTTCCATAAAAGTTTCAAAAAATTACATAAAGTAGTTTAGCTCTAGTTACATGCCCAAAACTCCACTTGGCCTCCAAGGGACCACTTGGGCCTTTAGGGGTTAATAGAGTGTGGGAACAAGGTTTATGTTTTCATATGCACTAAATTTCATGACATTTGGAATTATGAGGAAAAAGTTATGGCCTAATATGCTGTTTTTTCACTCAGCAAGTAGTCCGGGCAGATTTTTAAAAATGATTGTTTTCAAAAACAACAAAATTAAATTGGTTTAGGATATTTATGTGAATGTAGGAAGCTTTGAATCATTCCGTTTTGATCAACAAGATGAAAGTTATGAGGATTTGTAGTTTGCAGGCAGTAAACTTTGAAGTCCTTTATTTTACTCAATTTTCAACATTTTGGAAAAAGAACAAAACCAAAGGATGTAGATTGTTTATGAAAACATTATGACCATTGGGATTGGCATTTTTCATTTCCATAATTGAATTCTTAACAATTTTGTGTCTTAAAGCATTCTTTAAGTTTTAACTTACTAATTTGTTTCCATGTGTTATACAATTCCAAATGATTTGAAACTTTTTGGACATGTCCTTAACATAGGTGGAATAAGGAATTTAGAGAAGCACCACCCACATGGCCTTTTTTCCTTAAGAATTTCACCTTTTGAAGGGTAGCTACCCGGTTTTTCACAAGACGTTTTTGAATATTCAAACCATTCTAACTTCAAATCCACGCAACAATAAATTCTGAATTTTTTTCCACATTTTCTAAAACTATTCTTCTACAGGATCCTACGGTCACATATGCATAGAAATGTTTTTGTTTTCAAATTTGGTTGAAGCTCTAAAAATGGCAGTTATGGAGAGTTCTTGATGAAAACTTTGCTGGGTCCTTTAGGAGTTAACATGAATTGATTTAGAGCTTTTGGACACAAGTCATGTAGTGCTCAACTATCAAATAGGTCGCACAATTGAAAAATAAACAACAAGAGTTTCCTAAACATACTTGGATAAAAATTCACAAAATGATTGTAGTTAAATTCGTATGATAAAAACAACTGATGCTCTATAAATAGTGCAACCCATTGGCCTAAAACCCTAAAAATACTTGAAAATATTTGTACGCGTTTTTTTTGGCAGGAATTTAGTATTCTATGTCTTGTGGATGGAGGTGTAATTACTCTATTGCAGTAAAGTCCCTTCACCCATTCATCAATTTCATACACCAAATATGGGAAGCGTGTGAAACCATTCATTGTCCACATTTCGGGCGCCCTCACTTTTGGGAAACAATCCCTTTCTTTTCTTACATTTTGTGGAGCGCTAGAATTGCAACACACATAAGTGCACATACATGTATATGTATATGAATGAGAAGCCACACCCATTTACATGTATTTCAAAATGAAGATTGAGCTTATGGACATTATGAACTATTAAACCAAAATCCACTGTTTTCAACTTTCATGTTTGTTTTATCAAACTTTTCTTACTTTTGAATTCTTATGTGCTGAGTTGTTGTACAAAAATTACCAACATTATAGCAAGTAAAAGACAAACATTGAATATAGTGCACATGTAGAACAAGTAGCATTAAACAATTTTATGAGCCTAAGTGGTGTACAAAGCACGCAAGGATTTTGGTGATAGGTCTCAAATGAACAACCTTTAACCCCTTAACCCTTTAGAGACCACCGGACCATATTTTGGTTCGGGAGAGTAGTTTTTGGCCTATACAGTAAAATCGCTCAACAATTTGGAAAATGATTTCGAAGAACGCTTGTGATCACAAGAATTTTGCATCCAACCCAAAAAACGACAATAGAATTGGATATGGGAGTTGATAAATAATGGTGTTTATGCATCATGGCCTCAAAATGCAAATCCATATTTGGTAAAAAATGGATCAAAGCAACAACGCAATATATCAAACATCCAAGAAGAATGCCACATTTCAATTCTGCAATCTTAAAAAATTTCAAATTCCTTAAGGAACACTTTTGTTTTGTTTCTCTATACAATAGTAGTATAATTGTAGTATTTGAGAATCCATTGAAATGATGCTATCATTTTTTATTTTAAAAAATTCATTCTACATTTAAGGCCAATTCTTGATTGATTTCACCGATTGGATTTTCCATAACAATTATCAAACTTGTTATACAACCATTTTAGGGTAGCAAAGAAAATGGGTTGTTTGACCCTTATTGTCCACTTAGCTACACCGTGTGATTGCTATTTTTGTCTATTTTGTGTGAAACTAGTCTTGTTGGAAAGGTGAGAAACCCTGCTTTCTAGAAACGCAAGGCTCTTCTCAATCAAAGCTTGCATGAAGCGTTAACATTTGAAACCACACAAGCATGAAAAACTAGAGATTTTCCATATAAGGCTCACTCAATCATTAAAATATTTCACCTCCAACGGTAGATCTAGCTGAAATTTTGATACATTGCAACAAACAAGGTGTCCTTCACATTTGTACAGTTGGATTATTCAAATTGGGTCCATATTTGTTTCAAATGCACATCTAATTTTATGGCCCTGGTTTCTAGTGGATTTTAGGAAAATGTGTGTGGTCTTTAAAGGGTTAAATGCTAAGGAGGACGTTTTTTGTCCTCCAGCTCCAAAAAAAAGATTTTGTACTATAAGAAAAAGTTGTTTTTCATTTGCACTTTTTTTGAGAAGTGATCATAAACACATAACCCATCATGGAATGTAAAAAATTATTTCATTAGATGCACTCATGTTTTGGGTAACTCAAATTGTGAGAAGATTCAAAGACACATTGTTAGGTCCCGAGCTGCCCTTCTTGCAATTTTCATGAGGGACATTGCTTTGTTGACTTCTGCAGCATCAAGAAATAATATTATAATTGTTGGGCACTTGCTATTGCTATAGAGACAATTGTAGCCAAGCTAGTCACAGTGACTAGCCTAGCATTTAACCCCTCATTGCCTAAGGTCCAAAGAGGGTTTAATGCATCCTTGTTTTTCAAGTGTTGTAGGTCTCATTGCTAGTGGATTATGAAAATCTCAACCACACAATCTTGTAGTGTGCATGTTGTAGATGATATGGATCAAATTTGGGGTCATTTGACCACATAGATTGGAAGGTTGTAATGTTTTAGTGCTAATAAAAGATGCTGAAATTTTCCTAAAAATATATTTGGAGGTGGAATTTCATTTCTAAACCTACTCAAATGAAAAAAAATCAAAATGCAAAGTGATTCAAACCAATGTAAAAACACCTTGGTGATAGAAAATATTAATCAACATGCTCATTTTGTTTGCAAAATTGTTTTGAAATGTTAAAAAACAATGAAAAAAATACCAAAAAGTCACTTCTATGGCTAAACCCCCCTCTACTAAAATGCTTCTCTCATTCACTCATAACTTCTTGGATTGATATGAAATTTTAACCCCAATAACTAGACTAGTATGCGCACCTTTTCCTATAACAAATACAGAAAACAAAGTGTCTATGAAGAAGTAATAAGCCACCAAAGTTCATTATAATGCAAGAATGTGTGGATTTTGAACTTTGAGTTGCTCCCAAACATTCAAGAAAACTTGGATTGACATGAAAATTTTACCACAATTTCTAGGCTTTAAAGGGAAAAAAAACCCAACACATTTTACTAAAAACAAACATTTCATGAAAAAGAAACAAGCCTTCAAAGTTGCAGCCATCACAGTGTAGTGTGGTGAACTCAAATTGACCTTGTGAACTTTGTATGGCTCTCACAAACTCAATACATCTTCAAATTAATCTGAAAATTCTATCATAGAAACTAGACTAGTATGCGCAACTTTGCCAACAAATTTTAATAAATTTGAACAATCAACGCAAAGTTACAGCACTCCAAGTTGTAGTGATGAGTTGCTAGAGGACAGAAATCGTCCCTTATTTGATGAGGGGTTAAGGGTCAATTCACATTGATTTGAGAAGGGCTTGGGTTTGTGGGAGTCATGCAAAAAAGGACTTAGGAAACTTGGGAATCATGAAAAGGGGCTTAGGGAACTTGGGAGTCATGCAAAAAAGGGGCATGAGTTTTTGGGAGTCATGAATAAAAAAAGGGGGCAACTACAGAGAACGCATTTCCAACCATCCCCAGAAAGCAATCAATTGTGTGTGCATGCTACTGTATCCTTTTGGATGGACTACGGACTGGGAGTGAGAGGTGTGAAATGTGAATGAGCCTTGCTTTGCTGCAGGTAATTGACGGCACTGGTACCCCAACTGTACTGAACTGACGCTGGCAATAATGTTGTTGGCACCCCCAAAAAACTGATCAGCATGAGGACCCAAGCTCACATTGTCATGTGCTTTTGATGATTGTAAGGAACAGGAAAAGTGAAATAAGAAAGAAAGAAAAAAAAAAAAAAAACAGAGGTGAATTTTTTGGCACACCTTGTTTTTACACTGGCTATCTCAACACAAAATAGCATTAACCCCGGATCGAGCGATCATTGTATGTAGATGTATGCTATCATATAACTGGCATTTGCTACCAACAAACAATTTTAATTTGGGATCTTGACTAGCTCACTAGAACCGCATTTGTCTATATTCTAACTTTTGTGTTGATATCAAATGTAGTAAACGTGTGGATGCATTCCAAATACCACTTATACAGCATTATACATAGTATGCACAATGGTTGCTTGGTCCTTTAGGGTTAACCCTTGAACGACCCTTACAATACGGGATATTTATCTTGTAATTGGAGTGCATTCACACCTTTATTACATTTGAGATCAACAAAGAAGTTAGAATATAGATCAATGCTATTCTTGTGAGGTAGTCAAGATCCCAAATTAAAACTTTTTGTTGATAGCAAATGCCAATTATACATTAGCGTACATAGTATGTATTATAGTAGCTTGGTTGTTCAAGAATTAACCCCTAAAGGACCATTATCCCTTTGGGGGGCAAGATGGACTTTGGGCATGTACCTATGGGTAAACTACATTATGTAATTTTTTGAAACTTTTATTAAAGGTGGGGAATTCAGAGATTTATATGGGCATCTAGTTTTTTTTCATTCTAACATTTGATGAAGAAGTTATGCATGAATTTATGAAAATTTGGAGAGGATTGCTCGTCTGGGTAGCCCAAAAACTTCTTTAAAAATTATATATTTTTAAAATAAAAATTTGAAATTGGTTCTTTAGAATTTTTTATATGTGAGGAGCTTTGAATCATTCAATTTCAATCAACAAGATGAAAGTTACAAGGAGCTTTTGCTTGCGGGCACTTATGGATTCTCTACTCTAAAATAAACTTTGAAGTCCTTTATTTTGCTCAATATTCAATATTTTGGAAAAAGTAATAAACCAAAGGAAGTAGATTGTTTATCACAACATTATAATTGTCGGGATTTGGGTGTTTCATTTAAAAATTTAAGTTCTTAACAATTTAATGTTTTGACTCATTCTCTACTTCTTTTTACTTACTATTTTTTTCCCATATGTTGTATAGTTCCAATTGATTTGGAAATTCTCCCACACATACCTAACTTGATCTCCTACATGGGAAAAATAAAGAACAACTTGGGGTAGAGCAATTTTTTTGTTATAAGAGTGATCAAAGGCTTCTTAAATTTTTGGGCAGCATGGAAAAAAACTTTTTTTTTCACTATAGATGTAAATATCTCACTCCTCTCCATCTAGAATGAGGTGATCTTTTTTCCCACAAGTACCCCTTCTAGTTTGGGGTAAGATCTTATGGTTGGATTTCCCAAAAACAAAACATAAAATCCCTTTTCACTAAACCTCCTAGAAGTGATAGTGTTTAGGGATTTTCACAAAAAAAGGACTTGGTCCTTTAGGGCTTAAAACAAATTGTGTGAAAAGATGGATGAAAAAGTTGAATTTATCTCAAACATTAGGTGCGTCAAGTTTGGGATGGGAGTTACTAGATGACGTTGTTTTGTAAGCGTAAAATGGTGAGTCCATGAGCGGTGAGCCAATATTTTGTGAGTGGGAACTAATTTTGAGCCCAAAACCAATGAAAAATCTTGAAAAATAGCAAGTTTTTCAAAAGATGAACAATTGCAAGGCTCTATATACACATTTATAGGTGAAATTTAATATTTTGACAAAACAAAAATCAGCTCACGGCTCACAACTCATGGCTCATGTATCCTTGCTCACGATTTAGCATTCCTTTGTAGCAGTGTTTTCCTTTTTCAAGTATGGTGCCTACTCAAACTTCTAGAGCTGATAAATAGATTGTGTTACATCTCGTGGAGCTTTAAACATGACAAGTTTCAGCTACCTCATTTATACTTGCTAAGTACAATAAAGTTGGCATGATAAACACTAAATGCCACCATGTATTTACGTGTACAATGGTGCTTGGAAAAAGGTCAACCTCTGGAAGAGAAACATTTGGATAGTGTCAATTGTCAAGGCCCCCACTCTCTTTTGGTGTTTTAGATTGGTTGAGTAGAATGTTTTTTTCACAGTTCATGCTTGGATATGATCCAACATTTTTTTCTCTCTCCCAAAGCATTGAACTTATCCAAACACCACTGTATACATATGTCCACATGCACACATGTATACGTGCACACACATACATATATGATTATTGTATTAGGGAATTGATATGTGTACCGAACCCTTTCAATTACTATACCACACTCCGGGAAAAATCTTAGATTTCTACCATCAAAAGGATGAATTTGAGAATTTTGAATTCAGATTTGGGCTTAGAGACCATGATTTAGTCTAAAGCCATAAAAAAAGTTGCAATTCAACAACACCCAATGAAAAAGTTTAGCTAGAGAGAAAAGCGTTACTTTTACTTTTGTTTGTAAAAATATATAAAAAATTTCATTGGGTGTTGTTGAATTGCAACTTTTTTTACGGTTCTAGGCTAAATCATGGTCTCTAAGTTCAAATCTAAATTCCAAATTCTCAATTTCAATTTTTTGATGGTAGAAATCTAAAATTTTCCCCGAGAGTGTGGTACAATAATTGAAAGGGTGTGGTACACATATCAATTCCCATTGTATTATTGTCTTAATGTTTATTCTGCTAAAAATAAATTTCCTACTCAACTACGACCGTAAATAAAATGCCCAATAAGATTACATGATACATTTTACAACAAAGAACGTATTTTGTTACTAGTTGGTATTATAGCTTTAATGCCCAAAAACAAAAAAATCTTTTGTTTAAAGCAAGTCATTGATACAATTCACATTTACATTACTCCCATTTAAAATTCACCTTTTTTATTTTTTTTATTTGTTTTTGCTCATTTGTACAAGTACGTGTTCTCTACATGAGCATGTGAGTTGTTGTTCATTGTGAGACCATGTGAATAAATGCAATAAGGTAGGAGGCTCTGATTCGGACCATGCTCTAATTTGGATCAGCTCTAGGAAGGGTTTACATTTTAGATCAAACATTTTAAATCAAATATCTATTACTGTCATTGATGAGTCAGGTGAGTTTAGCAAATTAGCTGAGCTCACTTAACTCATCAATGACAGTAATAGATATTTGTTTCAAAATGTTTGATCTAAAATGTCAGCCCTTCCTAGAGCTGATCCAAATTAGAGCATGGTCCGAATTAGAGCAAGGTCCAAATTAGAGCCTCTACCTTACTTCATTGCAACTCAGGGGACTCCAACTTTTTACAACATGTCATGAAGTGCAACCGAATTTCGTGGAATCATGAAATAAGAGTTGGTTTTTTTGGACAGAATTGTAGAACAAATAAAAACCGCTGCTGCAAAATTGTCCTTTTGACTGAATCATGAACTTGTTTGAATTCCTGCCACGTAGATATTTTAAGCACAAATCAGCCTTCGATCAAGTTTCCAAGCGGGCCTAAGGAAAGGAAATACCAAAACATAGATAAACATATAAATTACAATACAAACTTTTTGGTTTCTTATGAGTTTTATAATTTGAGATTAGCAAGAAAGGTTTGCTTTTTACAGCAAGAAAACTTCATAAAAATCTTAAAAACAAATGGTTGTTGGATAAGAAAGTTGTGTCACCTTGTTTGCTGATTAGGTTTGGATTTTGAGAAAATTGGCTTTCATTAGTTTGTGAGATCTTATATTATGACTATGATTGACAATGACTTAAACTTACTTGTAAGTATCATGGTGCCTCAAATTTTGATTGGTCAAAGACCTTTCTTTTCTACCCTTGGCCTGCTCGGTTTCTTCTTCATTTCAAGCACAACTAAGCATAAATCCAAACATTCATAATTATCTAATTCATTTTTAAAACTGAATTCAATTTAATGGATGGGCATTTGGCAATAAAATAGCTTAGAAGGTACTTGAAACTTCAAGATATTCATGTCAAGAGGGGTCCATGTTAATAGAGTCTAGCTTGTGCGTTGGCAAATGATCGACATTGCAATTGTGTATTGTCATGTCTATTCATGTACCTAATTTTTTTTATAATCGTTGAAAATTAAAACAAATAAAATCTAATCAAAATTTAAAACCCAAACTTGTTGATACTCCATGACATGTACTATTGTTATATCTCAATCCATTATCAATGTGAATATTACTATTGACCCTCCAATGTACAAAATGCTTATGCATCTATGTTTAAAGATACACATCATTAACACAAGAAGGGAGTATTAAGTAATGAATTATACTAGACATGTTCACATGTATTCCCTAAAAGTGCATGCGTCCATTACATGAACAATGAATGGTTTTAAATTCTTATCTATTGTAGGAGCTATGTAAAATGAATGAAGTACATTCAAATTAGCTTAGAAAGCTGGTACTGTTTGTTTTTCAATTACTTGTTTGGTATGATCATTGGTTGCTTCATGATTCTTGTGCAAGGTTTTAATTAGATTCATGTAGAAATAATAGAAGAAACAAAATGCACAAATAAGTATCTTATTTTTAGAATCTCCTTGTTCCAAAATTCCTTCTGCCTCAAAACTTCAAATCTACACGCTTCTCACCCCACCCCACCCCCCACAGCACACGTACAATTTGTCATTTTAAAGTTCGTTATAAAAAAATGTGCTTTTTGTCAATCATTGGGGGGTTGTATACCAAGTTCCTCTATTTTACCAAAATGATGACCCACAAGTAAAATTTTGTTACAAATTACCCTTGATAAAGCCCTTGAGTCCCCAAACACAACACTCCAATCTCACAACAACAAAGTCTCAAAATCCACATAATAATTCACCCCCTCTATTGGCAGACAGCCTTTTTTTTTCCAATAATCCCCACAAAAGTTTCCAACGGAAATTCCGCCTTTTGTCTGGCAACCCACATCATCACATACATACAACGGGGGCAGTTCACCCTATTTTCCCACGTCCCAATCTAATCGGCTGAGACTTGAAAATTGGGACTTGGGCAATTCGCAAAATGTCCTAAATCTCACGTCCCGGAAAATGATAACATGACATCACTGTATGGACATTTTGGCCCCAAGAAGAAGCATCTTTGTTCAAGAGTTGAATCAAGCAAAAAAAAATTGAAACCCCACTATCAAGGTCAAGTTCTACCAAAAAAAAAAAAATGCTTAAAATATTTAAGGTTTTTTAAGGAAAAACTTTATGATATCCCTGAAGTTTGTCATACTAGTATAGATGCCTCTAGTTTTCAGAAATTGCACAAATATCCTTGGATCATAATTATTAGGTGTTTATTTTATTGTGCATGTCACTTCTTTCTCCCTTATAAGCACATTGTTTTTTCCTATTCTATTGAACCCCTTGCTTTAACATTGGTTATGAAGGAAGTAGTGTGCGAAGTAAAACAAATGCTTGAAAATTATAGTCCAAGGATATTTTGTGCAATTTCTGAAAACCCAAGAGTATCTATACAAATATGGCAAACTCCAAAGGTATCCATACAATTTCCCCTGTTTTTTAATATTTATAGTTTTCTTTTTTATAATCCACCAAAGTTGTGGTCTAAAGTTGAGGTGCAGTACTTGCAAAATTGGGACATGGGATCAAGTCAGAGTAAGTTAAACTGCCTCAAACTCTTCAAGGAACGAGTGGCATGTGATGTTCATGTAAATTGATTTTCTTTTGGGAAACTTTGGCCAAAAAAATCCTTCAAACATCATGTAAAATTAGATGAAAGCTCCAAAACCTATTCCAAAAAAGACACTAAGTTAGTTAACGTTCATACAAAAGCTACCGACAATACTCAAGTTCATGGTTGAACATACACATGTGGATGATTATTCCCACTTTTCTTTCTCTATTTTCCATTTTGTCTTTACATGCAAGCACTTTGATGTGAGTGTTTCTCAAAATAACTATAGTACAGTAACCTTCAACAAGTTCTTTGAAACTCATATTATCATTATTTCAACTTCGTCAAACAATGTCAAGTCTCATAGCTGGGCTAGTATTTTTTCCATTTATACGATTTGTAAATTGGTGATTTGAGATTAATAGCATTTGACATTGTGGGATTTTATGGATTCTAAAATGTTCAATTGTTGTTCTTGGTTACATCAAATAGTGCATTTTAGATTGCCTTAATAATTAGGTTGCATTTCCTTGGTAAAATCACCTCATGACTTACTCTAGGCCATCTAGAGGCACATGCAACTCTCTTTATGCTATGTTAATTCTTGATTTTGTTTAACCCCTAAAGGACCATTGTCCCTTTGGGGGAGAATTGGGATTTTGGGCATGTACCTATGGCTAAACAACTTTGCGTGATTTTTTGAAACTTTTATTGAAAATGGGGAATTATAAGATTTGCCTAGGCATCTAATTTTTCCTTTATTTTGACATTTATTGAAGAAGTTATGCATGAATAATTGAAAAACAGGGAAGAATTGGGCTGCAAAAAAAAAAAATTGCAAAATTTTTTCAATGAAAATTTGAAATTGGTTCTTTAGATTTTTATGTATTTGGGAAACTTTGAATCATTCAATTCTGATCAATGAGATGAAAGTTATGAGAAGTTTTAGTTTGCGGGTAGGTATGGGACTCCCAAACCTCCATTCCCTTTCCCCCTTGTAAAACATTTTGCTTTACTTTTTTGAGCTTTTTGTGTATTTGTTTTTTGACTTCTTTTTTTTTCAAGTTTTAGTAGACTAAGATTCCTTGGTTTTCACCATTTGGATCAAAGTAATTTGGGTTTTTGAATTTTACATAAATCCTCCAATTTTGCCTAGTGTATATGCAAATTTCATGACTGTACGGCATTGCAGGATTTTACAAAGTATGATTCACACCTTTGTTTCATTTGAAATTTTTTCCAAACATACCTAACTTGGTCTTCTACATGGGAAAAATAAACCTCAACTTTGCGTAGAGCAATTTTTTGATATAGGAGCCGTCTTAGGCTTTTGAAATTTTTGGGCAGCAGTGAAAAAAAAATTTTTTTTTTTCACTTCAGATGTGAATATCTCACTCCTCTACTACTAGAATGAGCTGAAATTTTTCCCACAAGTACCTCCCATAGTCTAGGGCAAGATCTTAGGGTTAGATTTCCAAAAAATCTTTATTTCCTACATTTCTATTCATTCCCCCAAAAGTGGCAGTTTTGAGTGATTTTCACAAAGAAAAGGGCTTGGTCCTTTAGGGGTTAAAGTTCAAGCTTCCCTACTTCATGGTTTTGGCCATTGTTGCTACACCCAACCTTTGCTTTCTTCCTCCATTGTTTACACCATTAATTGTTGACAAAGATTCCCTTAATTTTAATAAATTTTGAAATAGTATGAAATGTTGAGAAATTAGTATAGAGCAACCTAAATGCACTATTTGGTGTAGTGGTTACTATTTAGCCAAGTTTTAAAGAGAACTTCTATGAGGGAATTATATATTGAGAAGCATTATCCATATAGTATAAGGTAGAATCACCCATTCCCAATAATTTAAGCTCCTGCACGACACCACATTAGAGCAACAATGCGGCACAAATTTTTCTTTGGCGGCTTCATATGAAATATTGCAACACGAAAATTTTCAGAAATTTTCATGCAAAACTGAATTATATACAAATTTTGAAGTGCATTTAGTGTTTGGAACCCATACCCAATCACTAGACTCTCCAATTCCCCATCATAGCCAAAACACTTCTTGCTCACTACTTCCTCCTTTCTTTTGGGACACATGTCATGACCTCATTAGTCTTAATCTTGAAAAGGGGAAAAATACGCATTCCAAGGCTTGAAAATAGGTGTTGGAAATAGCACACCCTAGACTGGTTGAAAATAGGTGGTTCTACCTTAGCATTGACTCACTCTTTTAACCCTTGAATGGCTTGAAAGCCCTTTGTGGCCGTAAGTATAATCATATGTACAGACGTATTTGAGCTGCTTTGAGGGCTTTCCAAATTTTTTTATGCACCCATCATCATACAACTCTTCAATATGTATAGTTATAAGACTTAATTTCCAACTTATTCAAACTTCTAAACATTAGTTGTGACCGTATATGGTACCGTATCTCCAGAGCCCAAGGGCCCTTCAGGGAAGTAAGGTATCCACCATAACTTCCTCAGAACAACTTTTCTAAATCAAAGCTTCCTCCAGTCCTCCCCTGCCGTCCAAATCCAATAAATTCCAATTCATATACGGACAATGTACGCCACAATACGTACAAATAATCGTATAATCTCCCATACTCAATGGTATCTAGTAGGGTACTGTATTATTAAGATAGAGAGGTGAGCCTACTCTGTAAAAAAAAGGGGGGGTTAAAAGCATTAAGAAGAAAAAGGTGAAAAATGTGAAATTGAGGTTACCCCTCCATAGCAAGTGAGTGACTGGCTTCCAGAGTCAGCCAGGCTGTCCCCAAGCAAGTGGGGATCCCTTGGGGTTTCGATGGGTTTTAATTATAATGGATACCCTTTGATTCCACCATCCCAGTCATGCCTCAAGGACCTCTATTATTTGTGGCTTTGGCTGGGATGTCATTCTAATTGGGAATTATTCTGGGTGGCATTTTCAAGTGGCCAGGGGGACTGACGACTGTCCGAGAAATATTTGAGTTTGACCAGTTGATTTTCTTCAATTCCCGTACTGAGCCGCTTTATGAAAGGAACTATTGCAGTTATTTTCTATTTCATACTGTATTGTACAGTACCATTTAGTGTTGATAGGTAGAACCTATTTTGGCATTCCAAAGAAGTTTGTATAACAAAAAATGTAAAGGTCATTTCAATCTCATATTTTTGGTGTATGATTCTTATGCAATCCCAATTGACCATACCAAATCTTGGTTACTAAAAACCAAAATCCTATTTTTGGTAAGTTGTTTTGTGTCAAAACTATGGTTTTACAAGAAAGTTGATTAAAACACATTGGTGATGAATTTTTGAGATTTGATTGCATGGATAGGCAGGAGACATCCATAGGCACATCTTTCCTTTTAACTAACATCTTCAAAAAGTTCAAGATTTCTTCAATAGAGGTTCCAATGTTGGAGTGATCATGACTAAATTTAGTAAAATAGATAATTCTTCATGGTAGTTAAATTGTGCTATTTGACTCATATGTTATGATTAAATCTATACCTTTGAACATGATGACATGTTTATTTTGCCAAAAGCTAATTGAAAAATGGAGATATTTATCTTACTAAATTTAGTCATAATCACTTGAGCATTTGAACCTCTATTGACAAAATTTTAAACTTTTTGAAGATGTTTGTTAAAAGGAAAGATGTGCCTATGGATGTCTCCTGCCTATCCATGCAATCAAATCTCAAAAATTCATCACCAATGTGTTTTAATCAACTTTCTTGTAAAACCATAGTTTTGACATAAAACAACTTACCAAAAATAGGATTTTGGTTTTTAGTAACCAAGATTTGGTATGGCCAATTGGGATTGCATGAGGATCATATACCAAAAATATGAGATTGAAATGACCTTTACATTTTTTGTTATACAAACTTCTTTGGAATGCCAAAACAAGTTCTACCTATCAATACTAACTGGTATTGTACAGTATCCTAAAGAAAGAGTACACAATTCCTTCTTATAGGATTCAAAGAAATTTGTCGTATAAATTAATTAATTTTTGGCAAAATAAACATATCATCATTTTTAAAGGTACAAACTTAATCACAATGTATCAGTCAAATAATAAAAAAGAATTTCCATAAAAAAACATATATTATACTAAATTTGGTTATAATCACCCTAACATTACAATCTCTATAGAGTTTTTTTTGAATTTTCTTGGAAATTTTTGTTTGAAACAAAGACGTGCATATAGATGTCTCCTACATATCCATGCAACCAAATCTCAAAATTTCATCACCAATGTTTTTTAATCTATTTTCTTGTAAAATCACAATTTTGACACAAAAAAATTTACCAAAAATAGGCTTTTGGTTTTTAGTAACTGAAATTTGGTATGCTTGATCATGATTGCACAATGTTTACATACAAAAAATCTGAGGATAAAATGCCAATTATATTCTTTGTTATACCAACTTTTATGGATGTCATGAGAGGGACTTATGTACTCTTTCTTTTGGGTACTGTACATAAAAGGTTTTTTGGCCAATTTTTATAAATTCTTAACAATTTTTTCTCATTTCAAGTGCCTATCTTTAACCCCTAAAGGACTGGACCTTTTTTTTTAGCAACATAGCAATTTTGGGAAGGTACTTGTAATTGGAGATTTTCATAATTTAAGCTGAAATTTGAAAAAAATGTGGGGACAAGGTTTATCTTTCATATGCTTTAAATTTCATGATATTTGGAATTATGAGTAATTAGTTATGGCTTAATATGTTGTTTTTTTCACTTGGCACGTAACTCAAGCAAATTTTCAAAAATCACCTTTTTCAAAAACAAAAAATTTAAATTGGTTGAGGAGATTTATGTGAATGTAGGAAGCTTTGAATTGTTCCATTTAGATGAACAAGATGAAAGTTATGAGGATTTTAAGTTTTTGGGGAGCTATGGATTCTATACTCTAAACTAAACTTTGAAGTCCTTTATTTTACTCAATTTTCAACATTTTGGAAAAAGAACAAAACCAAAGGATGCAGATTGTTTATTACAATATACAATCATTGGGATTGGTATTTTTCATTTCCATAATTGAATTCTTAACAATTTTGTGTTTTAAATCATTCTTTAATTTTTAACTTACTAATTTGTTTCCATGTGTTATACAATTCCAAATGATTTGAAACTTTTTGGACATGTCCTTAACATAGGTGGAATAAGGAATTTAGAGAAGCACCACCCACACAGCCTTTTTTCCTTAGGAATTTCACCTTTTGAAGGGTAGCTGCCCAGTTTTTCACAAGATGTTTTTGAATATTCAAACCATTCCAACTTCCAATCCATGCAATAGAAAACTCTAAAATCTTATCCACACCTTTTAAAACTATCCTACTACAAGATCCTACAATTACATATGCATAGAAATGTTTTTGTTCTCAAATTTATTGATGCTCTAAAACTGGCAATTTTGAAGAGTTTTTGGTGAAAACTTTGCTTGGTCCTTTAGGGGTTAAACTAGCGGCCGGTTTGTCCTAGACTTTGGAACTACCCCCCCCCCCCACTTGGATGAATGGTGCCTTGGGGTTTTGTCCATTGCAAATCCATGTTTTCAAGGCATGATGGCTTTGTAATTCTCATGCAAGAGTGAAAGTAATAATTTACCCCCTATTTTATAGTGTTCAACTATGTACTCCTTGTAGGTTCTAGGCAAAATCAAAGTTCGTAAATTCAAATGTGAAATCAAAATTCCCAAATTCAATCTCTCTAATGGTAAATTTCCAAATTCTCAAAAATTTTGAGAGGTAAAAAAGCATAACTTTTTCACCTTGACCACACAACCTCATAAAGCAGTTGACTGAGCTCTGCACTCCTATTCATCCAAAAAAAAAAAGTAATGAGAGGGTCAATTCACCCTGGCCCTTCTTCAAGTGGGTGACTGGGGTTGATGTTGTGATCCCCTGATTCCCCCCTTTTAAAACTGGTAGCAAGCTTCATGGGGGCCCTTGGTTCCTACGGCCGCCGCCACACAACCCCTTTCCAATTGCATGTTTGTACTAATTTCTACAAGTACATGGTTTTTGTTATTGTTGTACGGCTATAGTTCAGAACATTAGTTTTGGGTCTTTCCTTTCCAAGGCCATGCCAATATGCCATGCCACACTAAAACAAACGTTTTAAAACGGCCTTTTGTAAAAAACAGGTGGTAGCCTTTATGAAAATAGCTTTCTTGAAATTTCTCACACTCATTTTTTTGAAATGTTTCAAACCAGTTGTTTTGAGTCTTCACAAATCATTGTCTCCGACTTCGTATCCTTGAAATGGTGTGGAGAGGTTATCTTTGATAAAATGGCGCATGAAACCTAGAGGAAAATGTTTGTACCCCAATTTTCCAAAATTATAATTTATTTCTTCATCCGTTTCAAACCGACCCTGTTGTTTTATGTGGCCCTCGCATCAATGCTGCTCGATGAAAGCACAAGTTTTGATACAAATCAATGGAACCCATGGATGTAGGATGTTGCTCTCAACAAAATGAACTGGTTTCGATTATTTTTTTAAACGTATGGAATCCATGTGTATATGATGGTGCTCTCTCCTCCTTTTGAATTTGGGATTTTCAAGATTATGATTAATTTAATTTAGGTAGATAGTGATAAGAAATCTCCAATTCAATGATCTTTATTACATAAATAATCTCCAAAATATCTTGGATTTAAATTATGGGCACTTCAATCACATTTTTATAAATTTCAATTTTTTTTATATGTTAGGTTTTGGGCCATCATGAGATACTAAAAGAAAGGATAGCCCTTGTGGGATAAATTTAAAAAACATGGTGTCATTTTTTGTTTGATTTGTATATTCTTGGGCCTTGGATTAATGAATTGATCCATGGAAGAACCCAATTAGGTTGGATAATGTTGCTCTTTCCTCTTTTTTCTTTTGAATGCTTAATAGGAATTTTAAGGTTATTTTGTTTTTGTTTTGCTGACATGGCTACTGAAACTAGATTTTTCAAACATTGTTTGCTCAAAAATGTTATTTGAAGTGGGCTCAAAGATCATCAATATTAATGATTGTCACAATGTGATTATTTCTCAAAGTTACATAACTTTAGGTGGTAAATTGTGAATTCATGACCTTTTGACTTGGGACCAAAGGCAGAAGAATGTGTGAAGAAGTTGAAAAGGACCTTTCTTGAAAAGCAAGCTAGTGTTGAAGATCAAAATTTCTTACAACATAGTTACTTGTTTAGATTAGTTATACAAATGTACATTTACTAAGGATTTTCATAATTGGCTCAAGGAACTTTTCTTCATCTTTTCCAAATATGCTAGAACTTCAAATTTCTCTCTAACTACACAAAATATTGCATTTAGGTTGCTCTGCATTAATCTTGTCATCTTCCACTATATAAACACTCTACCATAATTTTCATCAATAATTACAACAACAAATAAGTTTTAAAGAACCCAACAACAACAACAAAACTTTAAAAGAACAAATTAACTACATCAAAAACGTAAATCATGTGAAATCCTAATATCTAAAAAGTCACATGCACCTCCAAGTGACCAAGCAATGAATAAGGAGGTAATTTTCCAAGGTAAGATAACTTAAATTCAATACCTACTGTATAAACAAAATTTGATAGAAGTTTACTGCAGTTAGCCAAATATGGGGTACACTGCTTGGAACACATTGTGAACCGCTCCCCAGCCGTTCTCCAGTTGTTTCCTAAACGCTCCCCAGTTGTTTCCTAAACGTTCCCCAGCAGTTGCTTTTTTGCACTCCAGTTTACCCAGCACGCCTTTTGTGTCCCTCCTGCCCCCAAAACAGAAAGGAAACCCAAATAAAAAGAAACAAAAATCGGTAAAAAGCACCGTTACTCCACACTGTAGAACAGTCTTCGCAAAACTAAACTAAATTTACCAAAACTTCCACCCATTTTCCATTTTTAAAACCTGAACTTTCCCAAAACTCTTAAAAAAAAAAACGTGTCAAAATTGACACTTTAGCAATAGCAATTAGCAACAGTGCTATTAGCCAGTAGAGCTAAAATCATGCAAAATCCCAGTACTGTAGAGAGCACTCAGAAAGCCAGTGAACTATACAAGTAGCGTAGAAATAGAATGCCACCTATAAAACTGCAGGCCCGGCAGCGAGCTGGTAAATGCTTTCCTAATCCCCATAAGAACTCGCCAGCGCGCTCTGCCACAACCGGCTCCTCTTCCGATCCCCACTTCTCTCTCTCTCTCGCCACTTCATCTCTCTCCCCCCGCCCCCCTCTCCCACGCAATTCCAGCCCCTCCTTTTTCTCCTCTCTCGGAATCCCTTTGCTGCATTGCTTGAATTGCTGGAGTGGCTTGAGTTGCTGGAGTTTGTGCAGAAAACCCACTTTTCGTTGCAGCAAATTCCACTACAGAGTCGGCAGTTTTGAGAGTCAGTTTGCAAGCAGTGCTCTCTCTCCTTCAAAGATTCCTGTTTTCCGTGCTGCATTGCAACAATTTGCAGACGTTTTCGCACCCTCGCTTTGCAAGAACCTTTGCAACCTCTCTGTGCAGGATTGTTTGCATTCTCGCTTTGCAGGAGTGTTTTTTTGGTATTCTCGAATCATGAAGGCCTTGATATTGGTCGGTGGTTTCGGCACGAGGCTACGGCCGCTCACGTTGAGCGTGCCCAAGCCGCTGGTGGACTTCGCCAACAAGCCCATGATTCTGCATCAGGTGCCCCACCCACCACATTCTCGCAGAAGAATTTGGCTTTCTCCATGTCGTGCACGTGTGTGTTGTTGCGGAAACGCTGCGATTCCGAACCGCTCAACCGCCACTTTTATGATTTCCTTGTGTCCATTCTGTCAGTTTCTTTTTCGACAACGCACAAACCGAACCGCATTCTTGTTCGAATCGTGATAGAATTGCGAAAAACGTTAATGTCTTTTCTTTCAATCTTTCGTGTTGTTGATTCTCGTCCTCAATCCGGTTTTCCGAGGCTTCATTCTCCCGAGTTCGAGTGTTTGTCATCGTCCGTGATTTCTTTGCTTCCGAGCATCGATCACCAGATTCTGATGGATTGGTTATGAATCGACCGTGTGGCAGATCGAGGCCTTGAAAGCGGTCGGAGTGGACGAGGTCGTGTTAGCCATCAACTACCAGCCCGAGGTACTTACTTAGCCCGTCTGTCATCGAAGTGTCGGTATCTGATTCGATCTGCACACGATCTACACTTGCGTTGAAGCTTTTTTGTTGAAGCAACACAACAAGCCATCTAACTTTGTGCGATGAATTTGACAGGTGATGATGAATTTTTTGAGAGACTTCGAGACGAGCCTGGGCATCAAGATCACGTGCTCGCAGGAGACGGAGCCCATGGGCACAGCAGGGCCATTGGCATTGGCCAGAGCGGCGTTGGACGACGGCTCCGGGGAATCGTTCTTCGTCCTCAACTCCGACGTCATCAGCGAGTATCCTCTGCAACAAATGGTCGACTTCCACAAACAGCACGGCGGCGAGGCCACCATCATGGTCACCCAGGTATCTATCTTATTCCACGTCACCACCGATCCCGCCATTGCCCTGTTCTGTTTGCCACATCTTATATCAAACCCTAGCATGTCTTGTCGCCGGTGAAAACATTTTGGATGAAGTGACCTTACTTTTTTTTTTTCTAACCAACCAAAAAATGGTTGAGTACCAAGGATGGCTACATTTTTTTTACAGATGTAAAGTTGGATGCTTTCAACCTTTCATCAAAGCTAAATCTCATGATGGGTTTGCAAGAAATTAGAATATTGCACTAGTACGATGACAGTGAGGCCACATCAAGTGGAACCTTGAAAACCACTACCCCATATTTGATCAATATGGAGTTGCATGTTATATATGGAGTGTATATGGATCAATGCAATGTCTAGTTACACTCTATCTATAACATGTAACTTCATATTGCTCGAATATGGGGTTCCGGGCTCCTACTTCCCCAATCCCAAACCAGTGTATAAAAGTTGGTTAAATATTTTACATTTTGGTTCAAAGTACGCTAAACATTTTACATTTTTTTCAAAAAATACTAAAGAACAATTACCAGCAAAATAGCGATAATTAGCACAAAATATATTTTTTCACTGGATTTGACGTTTGTAAGTTATGTCCATCAGGTGGACGAGCCGTCGAAGTATGGAGTGGTGGTGATGGACGAATCAAACGGATGCGTGTTGCACTTCGTGGAGAAGCCGCAGACATTCGTGGGCAACAAGATCAACGCGGGGATTTACCTGATAAGCCCGCGCACGCTCAACAGGATCTCGCTCCGACCGACGTCCATCGAGAAGGAGATCTTTCCCAGGATCGCCGAGGAGAAGGGCTTGTTCGCAATGGTGTTACCGGGGTTCTGGATGGACATCGGCCAACCGCGCGACTACAACATCGGACTGCGCCTCTACCTCGACTCGTTGCGCAACAAGGCTCCACACAAGCTCGCCTCCGGGTCGTCGTACCTCGGCAACGTCATCGTCGACGAGACTGCCACGATCGGGGACGGGTGCCTCATCGGTCCTGACGTGTCGATTGGCCAAGGGTGTGTCATCGAGTCCGGCGTGCGCCTCTCTCGGTGCACCATCATGCGCGGCGTGCGCGTGAAGAAACACGCGTGCATTTCGGGAAGCATTATTGGATGGCACTGCACCATTGGTCAATGGGCGAGGATCGAGAACATGACGGTGCTCGGCGAAGATGTGCGCGTGTCTGACGAGATCTTCAGCAATGGCGGCGTCGTTCTCCCGCATAAGGAGATCAAAACGTCTATTCTTAAACCCGAGATCGTCATGTGAGGACCGCCCCTCTCGCCCCGCCATAGCTCCTCCATCCATCCATCACCACAGCTCCACCACCTTCATGTCCTGTACACAAAAGCCACAAATGCCCTAAACCCTAATCCAATGTGACCAATGCCGAGCACTGCTTGTGGTAATCGCGGTCGAATTTTTGACTTGGAAGAAACAGCAACTATATCTCTCTTTTAGCAAGATTCCCGAATTAGGGTTTGAGGAGGGTGAGGGAGCTTTGGTGAGGTACACTATTCTGCTAGTGTGATCGTCACCGTTAGATCTGAATGTGATCGTCACCGTTGGATCTGAATAAGTAGTACGTAAACACAACGAAGAGAGAGAGAGAGAGAGAGACAAACGGTTATACACTTATACTAATATTATAGAAACTTTAGGTTTCTTACTGATTTTTTATGAAGCTTTTGGGCTTCTAGGGAGCTTGTGAGTGGTCGCTGGCTCATGAGTTTGCAATAATAAGTGTTTCAAAAACTCGCCTCAGTGAGGGGGAAAGATTTCTCTACTTTTCTGTGCATTTGTGTGGCATTTGTGGGTTCCTTGTTTTGTTTTCTTTTGTTGGTTCAAGTTTTTTTGTTGGGAGAGTTGGGGTTGTGGACGCACTGTGAGATTGGAATTTTTTTTGTTTCTTTTGAAGGTTTTGGGGGTCTTGTGATTTTGATTGGCCCTGCCAGCTCTTTTCTGTTTGCTGGTCACATTCCATGGGGAAGTTAATGGAGGGATGAGCCCACATTGGTGTAAATCCGTTTGGCAAAAACTGGTTTCATTTTGCCGAAAAATTTGCTCTATTGCTTTAAATACATTTTTGTGGTACTTATAAAGAGTATCATAGTTCATGAGGGAGTTTCTTTTTATGGTTATAGTGATCATAAAAGAGGTCTACGTATGTTCATTACTGGCTTTCAAGAGTGGAGTTCGGTTTATGTTGTTGGGTACTATGTGTGTTGTTTGTATGTTGTTGTAGGATGACAAACCAAGGTTGAAGAGAGCCATTGATGCCCGTAGAAAGCTCAATGGCAAAATCACAAGGGACACAACAAAAAGAGAATGGACTTGGAGGTGAGGGGAGTTGCGCACCATAAGTAATTTGGAGGTGAGTTAGTAAACTCCGGGCCCATCACTATCTTTCTCCAAATCCCTTCTTCCTTTTTATTTGAACCCAAGGTGGAAAAAAACTCCATTTATTTCAGCTAACAAGAAACATAGTAAAAATCTACCCCTACTTAGTATTCGTTCATTTTTTATACCCAATTCATTTGTTATAAACAAATTGAGTTCTCTAAATTCAAAAACAAAATCAAAATTTATATATTTGGCATACCATGGAAATTTCTAAATTCCGGTGTTTTCCCCAAGATGAAAACTTTGAAAAATTTCACCCTTGTCTTCTTTGAAAGAAATGAGGGAATTTGGAGAAAGATGAAGGCAATCCTTGCGTTTACTAAAAAAAACCTCATCTTTGGATTGCATCTAGTGCGCAATGAGAGAAAATAGGCCAAAACTAAAGAAGATAGATTATAACCTCACCTCCTTAACCTAATTTCTTTTTGCGTTAATTTGTAACTTGGCTTTCCTTGAAGGTACAAAGAACACTAAAACACCAACTTTTTTAGAAAAACGCACACAACCAATTCACCCTTGAACCTCCATCATGGTCAAACACTATGCACAAGAGTACGTTTTACAGTCATGTTTCCGAATGATTAAAACTTCTTAAAAGAAATGAAACTCCCTCTCAAAACCTTGTTCTTTTCATAACGAGAGGTTCCTTGATGAAGTGGCTAATTGTATTGAGATTGTTCATGTTGTATGCATGGTTTTTCACTAACATTTTTCAATAGCATTTTCCCTAACATTGTCTCTTGTCTTATGATAGATAACATGGGGAAACCCGGAAAATTTTATGAGATGAAGAGCGGATATGAACAGGGGAAGGAACTGGTGAACTTGAGGATGCTGGGAGTTCAAGCAATTTTGCAGGTTTTCTATTTGCTTAAGAAAAAGCTGAGATAAGATGAAACTTTGGTCATTCCATTTAGCTTACGACTATGAGGTTGTGATAGTATCTTGTGATTTTATCACATTTTTGTCAGATTAATGGGTAGCTCTAGTGTGGACTGGAAGCTTTGAGAGCCTTTCCATTAGTGTAAGAGAGTTTTATTGACGCCAAAAAGAATTTAGAGGATTAATATAAAAATAAATATTCTTTTGATGCGATTTTGAATGTCTTGGACTTTTCATATAATTTGAGACTACGGAAAATATTGAGAGACTATGCAAAATAGTGGAAGGTTAAGCAAAGTATTCGGAGACTCTGCAAAGTATATGGAAGTTGCAAATTATTTGGGAGACTATGCAAAACATGGGGAGATCTGCTTTTAGACAAAATATCAAAAAAAGAGTCTCGGTGTTACTCCAATGTTTAGGCACAACATCAAAATGTTCTCTAGACGTTTAGAGCAATCATAAAAAAAAAACCTCCCGGCCATGCATAATAAGCAAACTGCTGGGACATCTCAAGATGTTGTACATGTATTTCCAAACTTACGTTTTTGGGATTAATATTTCTATATTTTAAATATGTTTAATTGAACATGGCATGTGGGCTTCTTATTTACCCTACCTAGGTAAGACTATTCTAAATAAGCATTTCACACTATGCCTCCCTTTCAAATTGTCATGGGTGACTTGGTTGAAATTTGCAATTCTATAGCTTTGTGCTAGTTTTAACGTCCTAAATTTCAGTGTACGGTACCCGGAAGTAAACATACAAACTGTCCTTTTTGGCGGTGAAAAACTTGCCTAAAACTTGCATGATATAAAGTATAATTGACATTTTTGTTGTTGTGTATCACAATTTTATAATTTTTATGTAATCACAAACAAGTATACCAAATTTTAGTTTCAAAAAACCTAAACTCCATTTTTAATGAATTTTTTTGTATCAATTTCATGGTTTATACATGATAATTGATTGAAAAACATTGGTGATGAATTTTTCAAATTTGATTGCATGGGTGTATAGGTAACATCCATATGTACATCCTCCATGCTAAAAAGAAGCCTCTTAAGCAACAAAAATGTGGTCTTCAAAGGATTTAGTTAATTTTAGTGTGACTTGTGATATGTCCAAAATTTTGCAAAATAGTTATTTTTATTTTTGAACTTTTTTCTCACCAAGTAAACATAATATCATGTTCAAAACCACAAAGTTAGTTACAATGTATGAGTCAAATAGCAAAAATTGATTATCATACATAAATATCTATTTTACAAAATTCTAGACATATCAGAATCCACACTAAATCCTTTGAAGATCACATTTTTGTTGCTTAAGAAGTTTCTTTTTAGCATGGAGGATGTGCATATGGATGTTATATGTACACCCATGCAACCAAATCTCAAAAATTCATCACCAATGTTTTTCAAGCAATTATCATGTACAAACCATGAAGTTCATACAAAAAAATTCATTAAAAATGGAGTTTAGGTTTTCTGAAACTAAAATTTGGTATGCTTGATAAGAATTGCATAAGGATTACAAAATTATGAAGCACAACAAGAAAATGCCATTTATACCCTACATTATGCAAGTTATAAGGCAAGTTCTTTGGCTGTCAAAACAGCTGGTGCGTATGTTTACTTCTGGGTACTGTACTTTGAGATTTTGATAACACTCTTTTGGAAGTTTTGGTTTCAAGAAAGTGGGACTTTGCATTAGAAATTGGATCATGGGTTTAGCAAAAATGAAAATCCAAATTGAAAGAGTGTAGTGATTTCAAAAAAAGGAAAATAAGAATTATCAAAAATCTTTTGATAACTTTTATTAATCTTTATAACTTTGCAAAATAAAAAAAACTCTCATTGTATTTTACTCTAGCTTGTTTTATTAATGGCAAAAAGAAACAATAACATTTACAAGAGCTGTTGTCTCTTGCCAAAGGCACTTATTTCTAAAAGGCAAAGAAATTTTGTAGGTGGTTTTAAGCATAAATTGCACATTTTTTTCTCAAAATTTTGGAGGTGTTGGATTTTATTGGCAAAGGTGTAGAAGATCTATGGTCCACATGTACAAACAATTGAAATAAAAATTTAGACTCACTTGGGTCTAATTTTTAGTTAGAATTTGATTAGCAAGCCATACGTAGATAATTGTGTTAGAACAAAATCTAACTTTAAAATGAACTAGGTGATTGGAGTTTTAATTTGAGTCATGCATTTCTTACATATTGACTATGAATATTGGTTTCTAACGCCTACAACATTTTTTTTTCTATTTTACATTTAAGAATAGATTGTATACATATGGATTTATGAATTATGCAATAAGATTTTTTTGAACAATTACGGAATTGTTCTAAGTTTTGGATGGGCATTTCATCAATTTTGTGTTGGAACATGGAATTTTGCGTTGGAAAGGGAGAACTCAACACAATCAACTTCATATGGCTTTGTTAAGTGGAACACAATTTTCTGCAGTTTTCTTCTAGATCTAAAATATTTTGGTCTTCTATATAATTCACACCTTTTACCACTATCAATGAAGTATTTTCATTTGAGTTTTCCATTGTAACAAATAGCTAAGATTGTGAAGATAGTGTACCTAGCAAAAAAGTACAAGATGTAATTTAAATAATCCAAGCTCACTCAAACATGCAAAAAACCTGAATGCAAAATAACAACTCACATAATCTTCTAAACATCTTCCTCTTCATTTTTATACTTCTCTTCTATGTTTATTTTTGTTATTTTCATTTTTTGTTTTTATTCAAATATTTTCTCTATTTATACTAAATTGTCAACTCGTTTTGTTTAGTGAGGGTTTTCTTTCAATTACCAAAGAATTGGGCGGCAAGTAAACGCAAGACATTGACTATAATAAATTATACTTATGTTTGTAATTCTCCATGTTGTGCAAGAAGGCATGGTGTTTAAAAACAATACATTTTTACAAAATTATTCATAAATATAAAGCCCTCATCAAAGACATATCTTTTTACACATTGTAATTATTATAAAATGGCTCAGTCCTTGTGAACACAAGCGATCCAACTACCTATCCAATCACCTATAGGTCCATTTGTGGACTTCAATTTTGAATCCTACAAGAAGACTTTGTATTTCAATCCTAAGTCTTTCACTCTCAAATCTTTTTGCACTACCATGGAGAATTACTTTTAGATTATTCAAGGATTCATGATTATTTTTAAACTTATCTCCTCATTTGTGATTTCCTCAAAAATCAAATGCTAGCAAGACAAACATTATGTTTGGCACAAATGGCAAAATATGATAAGCACAAGCAGCAAAACTTCCTTAGCCAACTTTCAACCACATCAGCAGATACAACGTTGTAAACGTCACATATCTCTCTGTCTTGATAGATTTAGAGCATCTCCAGTGGAGAGGATTAAATGCATGACTAAACCAAGCATATTCAAAAAATATAATTCCATGCTCTCCGCATCCATAGAACTAAATCTTGAGGATATTTAGATTTTTTCCTTCCATTAAATTCTTGATTACACTCGCTCATCTTGAAATTTTATTAAATAAAACACCCTTTTACCATTACTGCACAACCACCATTGCTTCACCATCACGCAACTGTCGCCATATCATGACTACCACCAAACTAGCATTGCACTATTATGTTTTGAATCAAACACCCATTAGTCTTCCATTAGTTTGCAAGTTCCATCAACATAGAGTTTGGCAAAGATGATAAAAACTTTGCATTCCTCATGTTTAGCATTAGCTAAGATGGTCTACAAGAAGAGCATGAATTTTTTGAGGAAAGATGATCAACTTGCAAAGTCATGGCTTGAAATTGCGCAATATCTAGTTGTTTGAAAAGAGCAATAAGCACAAATCTTTTGATGTAGAATTCATGCATTGTTGTATTTAGTACTTCTAGAATTAGGTATACAAAGTGCTTACAGTTTGCAAGTTTGTTGGAGGTCCCTCCAAGCAACAGTAAATAAGTTTTGTGGTTGTTTTTTGTTAGTTGAAGTCCAGAACAAAAGTGGGAAAACTCACAAAGATAAATTAAACAATGCAATTAGACTGTATATTGAATTCCAAAAGGTAGCTAGCATTAGAAGAGATTTGGACCCAAGAAGGGGCTGGAGTTTGGTTGTTCCAAATGATGGGAACCAGCCCCTGGTGGTCGTCAAAAAAAAAATTAAACAAAAAAATTAAAAAAGTCTTAGAAAAAAATTAGTTTTTATTTTATTTTTTGATTTTAAAATTTTTTCAATAAAATAATACTATCTAACGTGGTCACCCTAATGCCATGTCAACCTGCAGCAGACTACCCATGTGGAAGGTGTAGAATGCTTATGTGGATTTAAATTCAGATATTTCACAAATATGTGCCATGTTCCTCATTTTGAGCAGTTCAAGCGCAATCTGGTGGTTAAAAGTGTCCAATTAGGTTAAAAAGATTGTAAAAGCTACCAAATAGGCCAAGGGACAAGGATGCAAGGAAGAGACAAGTTGAGAGATCCAAATAGGTGAGCAAAAGGCTACAAATAGGAAGAGAAAACTAGTTGAAAGAACCTACAGCCTAGAAGCGTAGAGTCCAGCCAACTTGGCTGCCTTTTGTGTGTGAATTTTCTTGCTTGTTAATACATAACTATTTGTATGAATTGTTGTGCTGATTGTGCAAGTTGTTGATGTCTTCAATTTGTGCTTTGCTTGAGTGTGTTTAAATTCGAGTGAGATTAAATTGAGCTATTGTGTGAGATTGTATACTCAATTTGGAATGAACAATTGGGTGAAAGTGTGTGAAGATTGAGAGTGATTTCTAGTTGAGTATTCTAGGTAATATCTCAAGTGATGAATTTCAGAGCTCAAATTGGAAGATTATGAGTGTTGGAAAGTGAAGGACTACTTGGGTGTAATATTTGTGTGCATAAAATTTGTGAGCAGATGCATGTATGACTGCAAGTAACAATTGACTTGGATTGAATGTACATGAATGTGTATTTGATTTCTAGTTGGATTGAACTTGCCGAGTGGGAATAAATCTAGAGAGAGACCTATTAGATTCAACTTGTGTGTATGTGGTGTTGTTGTAGTGTAAGTTGGGGTCAATTTGGAATGGAAGTGAGGCCATTAGAGAACTTCAAAGAATGCCAAAGAGATCAAATAATTGGCCGAGTGGGTGAGTCAAACCAAGTTAGCATGAGAAGAAAATCAAAGAGTGATGAAAGGCAATTTGGTAAGAGAGATTGAGTGAAAAATTCCAAGTTGGATTGTGTGAGAAACTGAAAGGATAAAAGAGCCATTGAGAATATCCAAGCCAAATTGGAAAGAGAGAGAATTAAGTGTTGTGGCGACGCTCCATAATTGGACACTTGGAGGGACGATACAACCTATTCTGAGTTGAGTCATAATTGTAACTTGGCTGTGTTACTTTTGGGATGGAAAGACGGCTGCATCATAGATGGACATTAGCGGTGTTTAGTCCCATGATAGAAAGACGATGCTAAGTCCTAGGATAGAAATACAATAATATCACCTTCTCAGAGCCAGATGCTTAGGTGTATAAAGCTACTCAAGCAACATTGTTGGACACACAACCTCTTCAGTAACAGGACGTTGAGTCACTCAAGATTATGTCGTGCATTTTTGGCTGTTCTTATTCACGTGTGCAAACTAGTGTTCCACGAACTAGGTGTGGGTCTTCAAGATCAGGCCAATCCATTGTGGAAGGTGAATTGTTACATTAAGAGTCTGACCACAGCCAAATTGGGAAGAAAAAGAGAGAACAAAGAAAGAAAAATTCCTAGTTGAATGGTGAGAGTTCTGACATATCAACCTAATAGGGAAGGGAAAGCAAGAGAGAAAAAGGGAATATTCCTAGTTGGACAAAGTGATAAAGAAGAGAGAATGCGAAGCCAACTTGGGCTATCAATATTGAATGATTATGAAGTAAAAATTCCTACTTAGAAAGTGATTGCCTGAGTGGTTGTGAGAATAATCAATTCCAACTTGGAGTAAAGAAACATGAACTTGTGAAGCTGGATGATGAAGATTGTTGCCAAATGGAGAAAGTGAAGATTCAGAATAGGAGCTTAAGAAAGAAAGCTTGAAGAACCAAGTTGAAAGTTAAAGAAGAAAAAGAAACCACATTTGAGTATTCTAACTCTATTTGGGTATTCTTTTAAGAGTGAAACATCCTAATGGTAATTAGGAGCCTAGCCATGATCCAATTAATAAAGGAATTTCCTACTCGGATTTTTGGTACAATTGAATGAGTTTAGCAAATCCATGAGAAATAGCCTCCTTGATCAAACTCATCCCTATATTAGGGTTACAAACAAAGTAATCCAAATATCACTCTACAGAAGGTGTTCCCAAAGTTCCCATGGATTTGGGGGAAGGGGCCTCTTTTTGGGTCCAAATCTCTTGTAATGAGTTTAGAATGTCATTTATTTGCACCAGTCTTTGTTATGCACCATAGTGGCAAAAGTTGATGGTGCAAATGAAAACATTTAATAAAAGAACAAAGCACATTGTTGAAGACAAGAAAGACCAAGAGAAATACGTATTGTCATCTATGTTTGAGCGACCTATTGACAAGAAGGAAGCCAAAAGACGTGCTATGCTTGGAACATTGATTTTAATAGAGAATTCTCAATGCCTCATTGCCAAAAGCTTGGCAAAATTTATAGAAGCAAACAAAGCCAAAATATTGTGCAATGGAAAAGGCAATGGAGCAAACATTTGATGAGTAGGTGATGGCACAATGCACAAAAATCATGAATAAAATTCAATAGAGGTACTACCAATTTCAACAAGAATATACTTTGAAGAAATTGATGAAAGACTTGGAAAATGAAGATACTTGATATACGTAGCATTTTTATTTTAGATAGCGGTTGTTACAAATAGAATATGGCTATCATTGCATTAAAAATAGCCTTTAATCTTCCTTGCCTTTTTTTTGCCACAAATGTCTTGTCATGGTTGGTAGTGCTTCTTTTCATCTTGTACAACACAATAGCAATGTCCAATATCCTAAAATGTATTTAGGCCATTAAAAGAAAAAATAGGAGGAGCGCCATCCACGTTGTAATCATTTACAAAATTCAATTTTTGTTCATTTTCAACAATTACATTGTGTAGCATTATATATGCATGTTTTTCTAATTTTGCAAATATCATCTTGTTGCCAAAATTGAGTTTGCATCTTTACAATAGCAAACATTGCTTGAAGCACGCCAAAGCCATGTTTTAAATCTTTTTGTGCAAGTTCTTGTTTAATTGCAAAATGCTTCTTCTTTGCCACTTGAAGATGCAACATTGTTTTAACTAAAGTTACCCTTTTGGAATATATACCATCTGCAAGGTAGAAGCCTATATTATACATATTTTTGTTAATAACATAACTTGCAGGCATAGCCAAACCAAGTTGAAGGTTAGAAAAAATACAAGATCTATCAAGCAACGTTTAAATTTTTGGCTAATTTTTGTCAAAAAGTTATGTGGATTTGTGTCTGGCGACAGCAACACTAGGAAATTAAGGTGAGAAACTGGATGAATTTGCATGATGCTTGTCTGAGCAATGACTATATTTGATAGAATATGGATGAAAACTACTAATATTAGTATATTTATGGATGAATTTGTGCTTGTCATTGATTCTCTCCATTTCTGTCCAATTTTTCCTTACCTGCTAGCATTGATGAGTGCTGGTTGCACAATTAGTGAAAAAACAAAATTTAGACACTACTATCAAGGACATGGATATCATTATGAAATCTAAGCATTCCAAAGAATTTATGCCAAAACTAAAGATCATAAGAAATAATTGCTTCAAGAATACTAGTTGGGTTCTTTTTTTTGTAGATTGTCTTGCCCAACTTGAAAGACAATTCTTCCAAGTCTAGTGCATGTAGTCTATATTTCCTAGCACTCTAACAAATCCAAGTTTTTCATGCATTTTCAAAATATGCTGAACATCATCTTCTATAAGAATTTGGTAAATACTCATTTCCAAAAATATCAATCACGTTGTTGGAAATGTTGGATACATACCATATTAGTATAGTATATTGTCCATTGATGCAATATAATGTAGATATACAACCACTTTTAGGAAGAAGGTGCTTGGTTGTAAGAATCAGCCTTGTTATTTAATAATAAAATTTGTAATTGCTTTTTCATAATGCAATAATAATATATTACAAAAGCTACAATCTCAACATGGTGTCAAAGCAAAGTTGCCATAGAATCCTCATAAAAGATTCTTCATAAAATTTTCATGAAAAATGTTTCCTCCATTGAACCAACATCTATACATTTTTATTCCTTTCTATAAAAACTCCAAGGATATCAAGAAAAAAGCTATATCCTCAAATGATTCTTCAAACATAGCATTGAAATTGCAAATGAAACTTCTGAATTTAAAATTGAAATATTCTTCTATGAAATTGACAATCATTTTATAATACAATATAAATTAAAATGACACAGAAAATAGACTTAAGTCACGTAGGCAATTTGGATGGATCATATTCCAATATATGGAAACAGAGATTAATATTAGCAGCCAAAGGAGCGAGAAGTGTAAGCAATTGGATGGATAGAAATGCCACTTCAAATGTTAACCATTATTATAAACTACTTATAGTTCCACATGTACAATCATGTTCTACAGCACATTAAGCATGGATAGCATTAACAAGTGTATTTGAATCAGAAGATGTGATTACAAAAATGCATCTTAAAGATATGTTACATACTTTCAAAATTAAAAAAATGAGAGTATTATAAAACATGTTTGTAAATTTAAATTGTGTCTCCAATAACTACTAGCAGTTGGATTAACTGTGTAAGATAATGAAGCGATTCTTACCTTAATGAGAAGCTTGTCTCCAAGCTATACAAAATTTATTTGTGCCTATAGAAGACAACAAGACATTTCTATTCAAACATTGATCAGTGATTTGATACAAGAAGAAAATTTGATGAAAGGCATAGTCTTTACATTAAAAAGTACATGAGTTCTTTATGTAGTTAAGAAATACTCTAATAAAGGCAAAAAGCCTTATTTTAATAGAAACTTTAACAAGTTTTCAAATTTAAAAGGGAAAAGTAGCTATAAATTTTTTGAGAAAAGGGTCCAAACATTATTAATAAGTGTTTTTATTGCAAAACATTGGGACATGTTATCAAAGGTTGTAGAATTTGAATAGCCATTGAAATAAAAACTAGACAAATTAGAATTGTTATCACACCACATGCATAGATTATATGTGGTGGCTTTGACCATAAAGGAAGAATCTCTCTCTCTCTCTCTCTCTCTCTCGATTGTAGAGCTACACAACACAAGTTTAAATGATCTAGAGCGTACCATATGTGATGTACTTTGCATCCCAAGACTTGCCAAGAATTTTCTTTCAACTAAAGATATGGATAAAGCTAGGGGAAAAATTCAAATAAAGTTAGGGACTTCAATATTGTTCAATAAACTAGGACATGTTATTGCCAAATGCAACTCACATAATGACTTGTATAAATTAGGTGATACAGTCTTGAATATAGTCAATCCTAATTAGCAAATAGTTGCTCTACCAACAACTACAAAGTTGAATAAAGCTAAATTATGGCATCCTAGACTAAGTCATATCAATTAGCAAAGGTTAAAAAAAATCAATTAATACAAAAGGGTATAGACAAATTTCAAATACAAGAACCATTTTTTTGTAAACCTTGCCTAGCTTGAAGGCAAGCAACACAAAGAACTTTTTCCTAAAATAGGACCACAAAGATCCACAAAAATATTAGGACTTGTACATTCAAATATATGTGGTCCAGTGCAAATAAGGACACATGCAGGTTTCAAATATTTCATTACATGTATAGACAACTTATCTAGACATTGCTATGTTTATCTCATGCAACAAAAGTTTGAAGCCCGTGACAAGTTTATACATTATAATTTATTTGTAGAGAAATAAACAAAACTTAAAATTAAAATCTTAAGGTTTGATCACAGAGGGGAGTATACTTCTAAAGACTTTGATATATTTTGTTTCCATGAAGGGATTAAAAAGGGATTTACAACAATGTACACTCTACAACAAAATGGTGTTTTTGAAAGAAAAATAGAACTTTTGTAGGGACAATTTTAGCAATGTTATAGTACCTAAAGAGCAGACTTACATGAGTTTAGGATTTCACTTGTTCACACAAAATAACTGTCTTAGGCCCCAAACCAACGTAGAGGCGGCATGGAGCGATGGAGGTGGCGTTAGCAGCGCTGCTTTCTCTGGACCTAACATGCAATCTGCAAGAAGGTCGGGGAGCGCCAAACTTTTACAAAAATCTAGAATTAGGCAGAGAGCAACATTTACAAGATTTGGGTGCGTTGTTTTGTAATGTTGCCAATCCATACAAACTACCAAAGAGTGGTGCCTTGAGTTTTGGCTGTATGGCAAATTTATAGCGGTAGTTGATATTCACAGAGGGGGGACGTCGCAAAAGATGCGGACACTTGATTTTGAGCTTGTCTACTTGAAGTCAAGACCACTACTTTGCTTGCCTCATTCTTACATCGTCTTGACAGCCTCATGTGAGTTCTCAACAAGCTCTATCTATTCCCATACTGAGCAACATTTCTTAGCATTGTGTTTCATGTACATTTGTTGTGTAACATAATTGGATTGTAATGTATGTCCTTGCATATATGAAAATTGCCATGGTATCTCTGTATTGTGATGCTTAACATTTGCTGAATGGATGCAAAAGGCTAAGAATTTACTTGCTACATTTTGGTATTACAAAATGGAGAATCATGTGTACTCTATCTCTTTTGGCGCTCCCTCTCGACTTGCTGCCATGTCCATGGACATTAAGCTATGTCCAATACTTAAATTTAGAGCATTGTTGATGTTGTTTGAATTGATGTTTTTTTGATTGATAGTGGAAAATCCAGACACACCATCTGCTCTCTATTGACTGCTTCAAGATTGCATATTTGTGGATATTTGTTGCTTCTTGTGAGAATGCCAAAATTCACATGTGATGCTCTCTGTTTACTACTTCACGGCCATCAATTTGTGCTTTTTTATTGCTTCTCATGTGCATGCCAAAATTCACATGCATTGCTCTCTGTTGAGTGCATGTAGCCATCAGTTTGGGATTTTTTGTTGCTTTCTTGTGAAAGTCAAACTTCACTAGCATAAAACAAATATTCTCATATGCTGTACTGAAAAACTTCAAACATAGCATCTATTTATTGAGTTTTGTTCACTACTTCAAAGCTATGTTTGTAGTCTTATTGTGTTTATTGTATACATGCCAAACCTCTATTGCATAGAACAAACAAATTTCATTGTTTTAATTTGTTGCTATAGAAGAACACTAATACAAAATGTGATATGCACTGCTAACTACAACAAGTACCTCTTTGGCTTTGATCAATCAAAATGTTTCACAATCTCAAACCAGAGCAACCGGATCTTTCTCCAGTCCACTGTCATCTCTTTTTGCTGTTGTAGGCGTACAATTATAGCAAGCAAGGAAAGACAAGGGACCAAATTGTCTTCCTTAAGAAATCATGCATCTCACTTCTTTGAGAAAAGAAATGTATCTAGAAGAAGTAGATATAATTGATGGCCAAGATTTGATGATGTTTGACTCCTCAAAGAAGCTTTGTGTCTCTCAGTATTTTATGAGGGCTGGTATTTTTCCTTATATGCAAGATGGTCTTGCATGCAAAAGTAAATGGAATCAGTTGATTCCAAAATACAAGAAAATTGCTGATTACGTGGGCCACATATGGAGGAACAAACGGGAGTGTTGGAACATGTTAGCGATGGAGCAAAAGGCAAAGTGTCCACCACAATTGTTTGAGCAAGATGTATTTGATGCAATGCATGGTTAGTATGGCAATCGTCCCCAAATATAGCCTCTCCATTCTTGAGACTTGTCATTGTTGCAAGACAAAAACCAACAACTACAAGCGAATTTGCAATTTCAAGGAACAAAATAGGAGAACAATGAAGGAGGCCCCAACAACGTCATAGACTTTGGCGGAGGTGATTCTTTAGAGGCTACGGCCAATGCTACACTACAACAATCTCTATTGCGGCAATCGGAAAGCAATATTGTTGCCAGACATGCAGCATCATTGACAAGGACTTCCACTTTGTGCCCCTTCTCCAATGTCCCTACAAGTGTGTCTCCCCATATTATAAACTCGTCAAACACATTTGAATTCACTATCAACCACCGTGCAAGAAACACAAGTGTAAGACGGAAGAACATGTCAGGGCATTCAATTTTTGCGCGAGCCAGAAAGGCCACTGGAGAGCTCATGGTACATGAAATGCAAAGTATAGCTGCAGCATCTAGAGATCTTGAGAGGTCAAAAATGAAAGTTCAATTAAAGCTCTTTTTGAAGCAATTGGAGTATCAAAGAGAGAAGGACAGGAGAATCTATGAAAACGCTATCATTGCAAATGAAAACGCAAGACTAATTGTTCATAAGTAGGGAGAAATGGTGAGTTGCCCTGAGCAACTCACCATGGTTGTCCAATAGGACCTCATTCCCAATAGACAACAAGATCTAACACAGATGCATGTTGCAGCAAGAGTAGAGATACCTTTCTTCCTTGAAGGCTGCTACAACTGCAAGGACACTGCAAATGCTACTCTTGGGTTGCAGGTGCAACCTTTGTCAGTGCTCAAAAATCCCAATGTAGCAAGCAACTATAATGGTTTCGCAAAGGATGGAGAGAAAGACAATGAGAACCATGGAAATGTCTGACCATCTACGAGGACTATCACTACTCTTTGATGATCTTGTTCTACTAGTGCTAGAATGTAAGATTTGTTGACAAGTCTTTTAGCATGTGCTTTGACAAGAAGTCCAAGTCTGCATATGACAACCCTTACATGAGTTAATGTTTGAGTGTGAACTTTGGTTCTGTTACTACATGAAATTGTACTTAAAGTTGATGTGAATGGAATTGGTTTGTAAGTGGAAATGCATCATCCAAAAACCACAGACAATACTTGAATGTTGAGGAGCTATGGTTCATCAACTTCTATATCAAAGGACGTTCCTACAACAACAATCAATACTCCTTAAACTTCTGTGAAGCAAGACTCAAGTGTGCAGATTAATCAAAATCAATATGTATGTAATCTTCTATTTGTGATACACACATAGGGAAAGCTTTGCTAGAACATGAATCAAAGATGATTGTGCTACATGACTTAAAGCTAGAGCCAATTTTGCCATTTATAAACAGCTTGTACTCAGCTTCGACGACATTCTAAGGTACTATTTGAACATTGTGTTTTTGTTTCTCAAACTGAGTTCTCATTTGACTGTCCTTGTGTTCATCATTCTACAATAAGAACTAAACATTCACCAATCTATTCATTGTTTGATTATATCACGGCTGGCTTGTGAGTTGGCCCAAAGAGATTGAGCATGCAGTTTCCAACAAACTTTGTATGCTTAAATAATAGAGGGGAAAAAAGATCTGCTTTTCTATAATACAAAGATACCTTTAAAAAGTCACTATTTCCTTCAACAAAATAAGAAGTAACTCAACTTATTTATAGTATTAAAAAAGAACTTGAGCAAGTTACTTACAAGTTACGAATTCTCACAACATACCTAAACCTCAAATTGCAATATGATGAAGAGCTAAAGAGTACAACAACTCAAACCAATGGTCCATCACCTCTAAGAAAAAAAGCATGCCAAAATTGCATAGCAAGTGACCAACTCTTAGCAACATGTCACAAGCACCGCTCATCAAAGAACCAACTTTGCTCATCAAGCTACAAGCACCACACACAAGAGCCATACATTGCAAACAATGGCACATAACTTCAAAACCTAAGATTCTATAAAAATCTAAAGGTGGATGAATGGATGGATTATTGAAACATATGGATGAAGCAAATGTGAATGACTAGTTAACTAGACTAGTGTACTAATGAGAGTGTTGGACTTGGATACCTACTGTACCAATATAGTACACTATCCACTGATACAATATAATACAGATATACAATAAATTTTAGTAAGAGGTGTGCTTCGTTGTAAGAATCAGCTTTGCTATTTAGTAGTTTAATCTGGATATGTTTTTTTTTAATGTAATTATAGTATATTACAATCACTACAATCTCAACATGGAATTCTTTGAAGATGCTTGATAATTATACTTTCTCTAATGCCCACATATTTGTCAACAATATCTGCGAGCATTTCAAAGGCAAGCTGCCTAATTGTAGCAATGCACTTCTGCAAAGAAAAAAGCTCAAGCTTTATACAAGCATCTGGTTGTTGATTAAAAAGTAGTCATTTGATTCAATTCTTGCAACAATATGTAGACACAAAGAACAATGCATGCAAAAATGCTACCAAAAAGCCCTCTCGCTATACACTAGATTCTTTGCAAAATAATCATGGATGATCCTTTTATGACTTTCCTTTGCACCTCTATCAATGTTAACCCTTAAAGGACGGATGGGTCATTGTGGCATGCCTTGCCTATAGCAATCTACAATTTTTTTGCACATGGGCACTAGTAGTATTGCTTCAAAATTTTGGAAAGGTCAATAGTGCAAGCTGATCCCATGGAAATTGCAATAAGAGCAACTTGGGACCTCACACCGTGATTTTGAATTTTCTCACAGCTTGGGATATCTAAAAATATGAGTGTATTTGATGTTTTTTTTACCTTCCATGATGCACTACGTGTTTATGATCACTTCTGGAAAATAATTAGATGTAAAAAAAATTTTCTTTGGACTACAAAATCTTTTGTTAGAGCTAAAGGACAATTTTTGTCCTCTTGGACGTTTAGGGGTTAACCCTCTAAAGACCACCAAACCATATTTTGGTTTGGGAGAGTAGTTTTGGCCTATACAGTATAATCGCTCAACAATTTGGAAAATGATCTTGAAGAACACTTGTGATCACAAGAATTTTGCATCCAACCCAAAAAACGACAATGGAATTGGATATGGGAGTTGATAAATAATGGTGTTTATGCATCATGGCCTCAAAATACGAATCCATATTTGGTAAAAAATGGATCAAAGCAACAACGCAATATATCAGACATCCAAGAAGAATGCCACATTTCAATTTTGCAATCTTAAAAAATTTCAGATTCCTTAAGGAACACTTTTGTTTTGTTTCTCTATACAATAGTAGTATAATTGTAGTATTTGAGAATCCATTGAAATGATGCTATCATTTTATTTTAAAAAAATTCATCCCACACTTAAGGCCAATTCTTGATTGCTTTCAAAGATTGGATTTCTCATAACAATTATCAAATTTCTTATAGAACCGTTTTAGGGTAGCAAAGAAAATGGGATTTTTGACCCTTTTTGTCCACTTAGCTACACCGTGTGATTGCTATTTTTGTCTATTTTGTGTGAAACTAGTCTTGTTGGAAATGTGGGAAACCCTACTTTCTAGAAATGCAAGGCTATTCTCAATCAAAATTTGCATGAATTGTTAACATTCAAAACCACACAAGCATGAAAAACTAGAGATTATTCATATATGGCTCACTCAATCGTTATAGTATTTCACCTCCAACAATAGATCTAGTTGAAATTTTGATACATTACAACAAACAAGGTGTCCTTCACATTTGTACAATTGGATTATTCAAATTAGGTCCATACTTGTTCCAAATGCACATCTAGTTTTATTGCCCTTGTTTCTAGTGGATTTTAGGAAAATGTGTGTGGTCTTTAAAGGGTTAAACAGCCTTCCAACTCGCAACCCACCTTGCTTTCTCTCTAACTTTTGCAAAGATGCGCTATTTGTTCTAACTAGGTAAACGACCTGCTCTTCCATGTCATCATCATTGTATTGTACAAGTTCACAAGGTCTAATATTGGAATCATAAAAAAAAAAGGTGGTGAATGCAATAGGGAAAAGAACTGGAGGGAGGTGAAGAGAAATGGAAAGAGGGAAATAGAAGGAGGTGAATTAATCCTTTAATGACCACCCCCATTTTCATAGAATCCACTGAAAACAAGGGCCGTAACTTAGATTTGGAATTGTTTCAAATATGGACCCATTTTCAACAATCTAACCATACAAATGGGAAGTACACCTTGTTTATTGTAAAGCACCAAAATTTCAGCTAGATCTACCGTTGGAGGTGAAACATTATAATGATTGAGTGACACTAATAGAATTGGGGGAAAAGATAACTCTCATTTTACAACTGCTTAAGAGTCGTAAAGGACATGGCATGACTTTTAAATGACTCCTAGCAGTTGTATCACTAATGCAGTTGTCTTAGAGTCACTTCTTAGTTGTTTGGGACTTATTTCAGTGCACGTCACATTTTTACAACTACAAATATTTCATCCACATGAAAATCATCCTCTACCCTTCAAAACTTTCACTACCTCAACCCCCTGCCCTTCTTTTTCCTTTGTGGCTAGAAATCTTTTGCACAAATCCCAATGTTCCAATAAATTCCCTCTGACACATACTTGTCAAAGGAACCCACCTCTGACATATGTCAAAATTTCATTTGTTAAGGTCAAATTTTTATTATTTTATTTACCTAGATTTTTTTTTAAAATGTGACACATGACAGACACATTTGTAAGACAATTATAGTGCAATTATAACACAATTGCTATGAAGTTGCTGTGTAGTTGTAATAAATTATTGTGTAGTTGTAGTTTAGTTGTACTTTGGTTTATGTGTATATAATGTTTAGTTGTAGTGTAGTTGTATTGTAATTATGTAATGCAGTTTTGATATGGTTGATATATAGTTGTAATGTAATTGTTCTATAGTTGTAGTTTAGTTGTTTTATAATTGTAGCACAATTGTAATGCAATTGTAGTGTAATTGTGGTGTAGTTGTACTGGGGTTATGTACACTAATTTCGTAAATATTGATATTTGACTATTTTAATAGATACTTTGTAGTTGTTTTTTACTTGATTTTATTTATTTTGTTGTAATTTTTTTTGTAGGAAAATGTATACTAGGTAATTACAATCATGCGTACAACTATCATACAACAATAAACAGTCAACAAGTTTCAGTTGTTATTCAATTATAATCCAACAGTTTCACATGAAAAAATCCAACACTACAGTTGTAATGTAGTTGTAATGTAATTGTAAAGCAGTTGTAAAGGGATGCAACAACACTGCAACACAGTTATGCTACAATTTTAGCATAATTTATAACCAGTTGTAATATAGTTGTCAACCAATTTTGATAAGGTCATAGATCATTTGCAAAAATTGGTAGTCAATACATTGAAATTTAATTGCAAACCAGTTGCAATAGGAATTAACCTAAATCCTAAAATCTATTGTAGTTGCACTCTAATTGCACATTGTGCTTTTATAAATTGCAAACTCTTGCTAATAGTATGATTTAAGCACACAAACCCTACATTCTCTAAACTCTTATCAAAACTTCAAAATGAACCTAAAAGTTGCAAAAAACCACTTCTGAAATTTGGATCAACAAGGATTAGCAACCATATAAGCCACATCACAAGATCCTATACACACAATGAGATATGATTTTCTGAAAACTACCTAATAGCACACATAGAGCTGAAAACCACTATGCATTCAAGAAGCAATCAACATTTCACTAACAACTCAAGGTAAGGGTTTCAATTTTTTTCAAAAACTAGACTCTACCACATAGCTAGCATACAAACTTGCAAAAAAATTGAGCTAAAACTCACCAAGATGTGGAATTTTGAAGTTGGGTTGAAAACTGCCATTGTAGTAGACATCCTTCTACTAGAAAATTCACCAAAAACTCCTCAAAACGTAGAATCTAGCGTGCTTGGTGTCATTGGAAAGCTACTAGCATAAGGAAGAATCTCAAAAAATTTCAAAATAGAAAAATCAAATTCAAACTTGCAGCAAGCAAATGATACAAGCTAATACAAAAGAGAAGGGACTTTCATTCCCAGAAAATCTTGGCATAGCTTTGCCCTACAAGTGAGAAGAATGAGTGGAAGAGAGGAACCATCCAAGCCTTTTTATCCTTGGGTGCAAGGGTTCAAGGGTGGCGGCCACATCTCCAGCCTCCAAACTACAAACCCTAATTTGAATCAAGAGTCCCCATTCACTAGAAGAAAACAAGCAATAAACAACTACACCACAACTGCACAACAACTAAATGACTATATAACAACTGTGAAACAATTGCAAAATAATTTATTACAATTGTGCAGTTGTTGTATAGTTGTTGCAGCATAGTCATGTATTGCATATTTTTCTTCAAGTGATTGAGTGTAAAAATGCAATCCAATTTTAGGGTTGCATGCTTTTATAATTCCAAGGAAAATGTGTTTTTGGCAAATATAACATAACAAATGTGCTTAAAACACATTTCTACCTCAAAATAGACTACTTACATTTTAAAATCCAAATTGCAAAGCATAAAAAACAAATTAGTTTGCAATTTTTGAAGTTCTAACATTTAATACTTGAATCTAGTGAATTATTTTGGAAGAAGTAAGTGAAATTTTGTACTCTAGATCTTCTATCTTCAAAAAATAACTAAAATTATTGGTAATATTAGCATTTCTTGGAACATAATTCATTTCAATTATCAAAACTTTGATTATTAACTTTTAGTGATATTGTTTCTTTTAATATTGCTATTGCAATCTAATTTAGCCTTTTGTAAGTTTTGAAATACACTACAAGGTTAAGGAGATTAAGCTTAGAAATACAATTTAAAAATAGGCCAACTCAATTTGTGAGAGTTTCATACTAGCGTGTCTTTTAATATAGTTATTACAATCATTAATTGCATTTGAATTTTAGTCAATAAAGTAGCATTTAAATTCAAAGACTGTCATAAATTTAATAACAATGTTTCATATCTTCTACATATCTAAATTGGACTTTTTTTAACTGAAGCATTTGATTATTACTTTTTATGATTTTCCAAAAAATTAGAAGAACAAAGATGAATTTTAGAGAATGCATAACTCTCAATTAATATTTTGGGCTAATACATGATTTTATTTTTGGAATACATGAACTTTATAATCTATTGTTAGTGTTTTTATTCGACTTCAATATTATATTTTAAAAACACATATATATATTTTTAAACCTATTAAAACTTCAAAATCCTTTTTTGGAAAAATCTGAAATTTAGGAAATTTGGAAAATTGATTTTGATAAATAAAGCCAATAATTTATCAATTACAAAAATGTCAAATAACTTAAATAAATGGCAATTGCTTTTGAGAAGTTGATTGGTTGATTACTCTAAAATAATAAAATTAAATTAAAAATTTCAATGAACTATGAAATTTTTCAAGGTAATTTTTTTTACTTTTTAAAATGAACTCACCATATTTTAAGTTTCTTTACTACCAATTTAGCATACAAAAACCCAGTTAACATTACTATTTACTAAATTGAGATTTTTGAAACTTCTTATTAATAAAATTAACAAATAAAAATGCATAATTAAATAATAGTGCTTTTGGTGATGTTTAAATTTATACTTATTGAAATTTATTAATATGCAAAAACTTCTATGTAGATTTTAGATCATAATCATAACTAATTTAGATTTAATATCTAAACTTTAAAATATATATATTAATATTCTACTAATTTTTTAATTAACATAAAAGGAAATAGATAGTTTTTAGTGAGGATAATTTTTATGAAATAAACTAATTTAAAAACAAGTAGGGTAATCATAAAGAATTATATGAGTTTTGTATTAATGATCATAACTTTTATTGAAAGCTTTAAACATTTTTAAGTCATTGTTAATTATAGTACAATTGTTTATGGAATTGATGTGTGCATATCCAGGATTTGATATATGCACATCTAAAGGGGGAGGGAGGTTAAATTTTAGATACTTATTATCAGCATGCTGAATTTGGAAAGTTTGATTTCAGATTTGGACTTAGAAATCTTGGTTTTGCCTAGACCCGCAATGAATGATACAATTGAACAACGCCTGTGGAAATGCTTAGTTTTTTTACAAACAAGGGTTAAAATAATAATTTGCCCCTTAATGAAGCCTTTCTACTAGGCATTGTTCAATTCTATTTTTCTTTGTGGATCTAGGCTAAATCAAGGTGTCCAAATTGAAATCAAAATTTGAACTTTCCAAATTCAGCTTGTTCATGATAGATATCTAAAATTTACCCCTCCTTCAAGTGTGCATATATCAAACCTTGGGTGTGCACATATCAATTCCCTAGTTTATTTGTTTGCATGTTTATTACCACTTATTTACAATTGTAAAATAATTAGGATATAGTTGCAATTAATAATATTGCAATTAATTACAATTGTGGAGCAATTGTTTAATTAATTTATTGTTTGTCACTTTACATTTGCAACTCAAAAACAATTATAACACAAGTATAAGAATGGTATTGGAATTGATTGCAATTGTAAAGCTATTACTATTAGCAATATGCAATGATGTTTGCGGTGCTTGACTTTGCAAACAATATTTCTAATCAATAACATCACATACTTGTAAAATATAAAAGTTGGAAATGGAAATTAATCTAAGTATTGTACTTTTTTAAAATGGAAAATTTTAAAAACAAAAAAACAATTGACATATTAAATGTAAAAAACATGAAAGGTTTGTTAATATGTGAAAACAAAAATATAATATGCTCATTTGGAAAATTAAAATTTTAAATTTTTTTCAACAAAAGATTCATTAGCTATGAATTTGCAAATATTTGTTAAAAATTTGTTTCTGTATTCTAAATACTTTTGTTAGTTGATAGGAGTATAAGTTGTATAATAATTATCTATATAAAAGAGTTTTAAAAAAATCTTAAAATTAACCTACGATCACTTTAAAACTTTGATTATTCATCTTTGATGCAAATCAACAACACAAAATATAATTGGAATGGACATTAATGCCTTTAGCAATAAAATGTGGCAAGAAAAATTTACATGAACAAAATATTAAAAATATATTGCCAAAAACATGAGTGTCATTCATGATACAATTATTTTTGAATGATACTATAGTAATAAATAGAATCCAAAAACAAGTAGGATGCAGCTACAATACAATTACTTTCACAAAATGTATTACACCAACATCAAAAAACATATTTGCAATAGAATTTGGTATCAAAGATAGCAAAAAAATGTGAATAAAAATTTACAAGAACAAAAAATTAAAAATATTTTTTCCAAAAAAATGGCATTCATAGTCTAGTTGTATTTGAATAGTAGTGCAGTAGCAAAAACAGTCCATGGACAACTAAAAAGCAATTGCAATACAATTGCTCTAAAAGAGCGCATTCACATTGACATCACAAGACATAATTGCAATTGACCTTGTTGCCTATGGTAATAAATAATGGCATGAAAATTTTGGAAGAGCAAAGAATAAAGAAAGTTTAAAAAATGTGAGTGGTAGTAGTGATGGGGTTGTTTCTAAGTAGTAAAACAGGAATAGGAAAACCTAAGAACAACTACAATGCAACTGCATTACAAATGTCCTAACATAATCCATTCACACTAACCTTGAAAAGGCATAATTGCACATGACATTGCTGCCTAGGATATCTAAGAATGTCAAAAATAAGTTACTTAAGCCAAATTTAAAAATTAAGGGGATTTTATAAAAAAAAACAGTTGTACTTCAATTGTTTAGTTGCTCCACAGTAGTGTAGAAATGCTAGGATAACGACATTGCGATTGCATCACCAATGCTCTAACATAATCCATTCACACTAACCTTGAAAAAGCATAATTGCACTGGACATTGCTGCCCATGACATCTAAAAATGTCAGAAACAAGTTACTTAAACCAATTTTAAAAATTAAGGGAATTTAATAAAAAATTAGTTGTACTTCAGTCATTCCTTAGTTGTTGCACAGTAGCAAAGAAATGTTACAGCAACTACATTGCAACTGCATTACCAATGCCCCAACATAACCCATTCACACTGACCTTAAAAAGGTCAGTTTGAGCATAAACAACTGCCTAGGGCAGAAAGAAATTGCCAAATTCATTTACATGATTAAAGTAAAGAGAATGTAATAAAAGAAATAAGTTACAGTCGTGACACAGTTGTTACTGAGTAGTATTGCAGTAGAATCAAACCAAGACACAACTACAAGACAACTATGATGAAAAATATGGATTGCATCCCTAATTTTCATCCGCAAACTCACTAAAATTGTTGGTGAGGGATGAAATTGTCAGATGCAGTTGTATCATAGTTTTGCGTAGTTGTAAACACAACTGCAATACAACTTGAGAGAGTCCATGTTAGCATTTTTACTCTTCAATTCTCATTTCAACTACCATGCAATTGTTTTTCACAAGGAGTTGTACAGGTACAATTGTGGTGTGCCCCATTTCCCACTAGTGTGACTCGTATGTGGAAAATCTATAGTATTTCATGCTTGTGTGGTTTTGAATGTTAACCTTTCATGCAAGCTTTGATTGAGAAGAGCCTTGCATTTCTAGAAAGTAGGGTTTCCCACCTTTCCAACAAGACTAGTTTCACACAAAATAGACAAAAATAGCAATCACAAGGTGTAGCTAAGTGGACAAAAAGGGTCAAAAAACTCATTTTCTTTGCTACCCTAAAATGGTTCTACAAGAAATTTGATAATTAACCTGGAAAATCCAATTGGTGAAAAAAATCAAGAATTGGCCTTAAATGTAGGATGACAAATTTTAAAGCTAATATGTCAACAGTATTTCAATAGATCTTCAAGTACTACAACTATACTACTACCATATATGAAAACAATACAAGTGTATTTCTTAAGCAATTTGAAATTTTTTAGAATTGTGCAATTGAAATTTGACATTCTTCTCGCATACTTGATGTATTGTATTGTTGCTTTAAACCATCTTTGACAAAAATTGGATACGTATTTTGAAGCCATGCCGTATAAACACCATTATTTATCAACTCACATACCCAATTGCATTGTTATTTTTTTAAATAGATGCAAAATTCTTGTGATCACATGCATACTTCAAGACCAAATTCCAAATTATTGAACGATTTCAACCTACAAGCCAAAAACAACTCCCAGCGACCAAAATATGGTCTCGTGGTCCTTAAAAGGTTAAGTGAAGGAGGTGAACTAGTGAAGGAGGTTTCTATACTGGTGTACTGATGGAGCAAGAAGGTGACTTTTGTGAGCAAGCTTACCCAAAACCCTATATTTTACAGATTTGTGCATTGCACTTGGTTTACTTTGATTCACCTCTGGTGGAAATTCTCTTAGAGTTTGTGCTTAGAACCCGTAGCATTTGTATTTCCAACCTTTTCTCTTAAATGTCTAAGGGTCTTTTTCTTCAGTTTAGAATGGCATTTTTGAGGCTTTGGAACTGTCCTTGTAAGATCATTATTATACATTAAAAAAAATCAAAACAAAATTTGTAATGGTAAGATCTTGAACATAAAGGCTTGTAGATGGTGCTACTAATTTTTTTCAAAAAAAGCCTTGATTTGCAATTGAGCGTGGATGAGTATGGATTTTTTTGGTACTTTTGGATTTGCTCAAAACTTCTAATCCAAGAATGATATCTTTTCAGTACAAAATTGGGAAACTATCATTTATGATGATTTAGTATTTATTGTTGTCACTTCAAAACTAAAAACTTCTCTTCCAAATCTATGGCTACAATTTCACAAATGTGCTTGCAATGAAAATGTCAAAAAGCTACCACCTAATACACAGAGAATGTTTAGCTCCAATTATTGCCCAAAAATTGTTATGAATGAAAGAGAGTTTAGCGGTAAATGAATTTAAGTTTGTATCATGGAAACATTCCAAGTGAAATTAGCCCAAAAACACATCTAAATTTTATTAGATGAAGAATTTTCAATGGAAAGTCCTCATTGCCCTTGGGAGTGCCAAAGGGAAAACTTAACTTTTCTCAACTTGTTGCCCAATTTTTCAATGTGGTAGCTTGTCATAGACTTTTTAGTGACAATATTCATTACATTTTTTGGTGCTCAAGAGATATACTTGTAGTTTAGTTTCCACAAAAAACAATTGAAATGTAGTATGGAAGATATTTTAATTGATGATTGAAGCTAACTTCAAACCATATCTTTCCAAAAAGAAGAGAAAAGAAAATCAAAAAATCAAAATCTCTACTTTTGGCAAGGTTTTGAAGTTTCAATGTAAACTCCCAAAATACCCAAAATTGGTTTTCCTCAGCCATTTAGGGTTATATTCCCCTACCAAGCGGCGTTCACAAATATATTTTGACTTCACTAGCTAAAATCCAATATTTCCCATATTCAATCAATATTTTTGCTAGATTGCATTGTATATTTTCTATATTCACCCTATAATATACTATACTTAAATTTTTGTAAAATTTGACTAGTTTTTAACCAATTTTTTTCAAATTCAAACCAATTTTTTGGAATGGCTAACAATACACTAAAAGTAGCTGCACTCCTTTCACTAAAAAGAGAAAGGGATGCCCAAGTATTTTAGAGAGCCAAAAAGCGGGTCAATTGGAGTAGCGGCTCCACCACTTCCTAAACACTCCCATCACACTTGTGAACGCTAACCTCTTGCCTCTTGCTATGGCCAACACCCTTTCCGATATTTCTCTCTAATACCTTAAGTTTGAACTATGTTTAAGCTATTCTAGTCCTTCTATGAGCTCTAACATGAACAAGAAAGACCTCCACAATAGCGTGAGTGGAAGATTGTACCACCTCTTTGTGTTCTCTAGAAATTGGTTGTAATTATGCAATCAAGAGGCCCAAACTCCAGGTCCTCCCACAAAGGTAAGGTAACCTTCTCCATACCCAAGCGGTATCCAAAGCCAACCCTTACTTTTGAGGTGTTCACCACTCACTATGAACCCAAAGTGGAGCAATGAATGCCACAAAAGCAAATCTTGCCACATGCCAGCTTAGGAGTTAGTTTGGGAGGGTTGGGATTGGGTCAATCAAGTGCATGTATAGGAACACATCTAAAGAGTTTCAAGGGTAGTCTAAAGTTGCTTTTAGGGAACCTATGAGATATAACTTTTCCCTTTAATAGAAAATAGTTTACAACAGTTTTTTCCACAAAAATAACGTTCCATGATAACTTATTGAAAGGCTAACCCTATAGATTTTTTTCTTGAATTATCCAAGACCTTGAAGTACCCTAGGAGCGTCCTTCCATGCTCACCCGATGGTTGGTGAAGTTACATATAACTCATTGATAAACAATGGGATGGGAATTCCATGGCTAGTTTTTTGAAACTAGCTCCCATCTTACCGATTGTTGGTGAGTTATATCTAATTTCACCAACAACCAAGTGAGTATGGAAGGGTGCTCTAAACCCTCAAAAAAATGGGTAAGGTTACCTAATGGGTTAAATATTGTACCTTTTTGTTTGCGGTGGCACTACTCTAAATGAGTAAATGCTAGTTATTCCCCGCACATGGCATCTTATGTTTAGAGCACCAAGTATAAATGCATGTAAGTTTTACATGTTAAAAATTGGGGACGCATATTCTACTTGTTTTTAGCTAGATTAATTTCTAGAATCGAGCCTCCTCAATAGCCCTATCAATTATGCTCACCCTTACCAATTATGCTCTATTGTTCACCCTTGCCAATTATGCTCACCCCTGCTTGCCAAACACACCCACCCCCAATCTCAATCCTAGAAAGTGGGCAAGGTATTGCCAATTCTAGCAAATAGCTCGCCCTACTGGCTAGCTAGTAGGGCAAACTATTTGCCAGAATTGGCAATACCCTGCCCACTTTGTAGTAAGCTTACGTGTTGGCCAGATTGTCTTGCCATCATCTTGACAGCCCTGGCCGGGCTGGCCTTGGCCCTCATGGCCATCGTCGTGGCCTCCCTCTAGTGCGTGTCTCAGCGCAGCTCCAAGACGGCTTTGGACGACATTACACACAAGGTCTACTTCGATATCAACATCGACCACGAGCCCGCAGGTCGCATGGAGATTGGATTATTCAGCAAAGCGGTTCCCAAGACGATGGAGAATTTTCGGGCGCTTTGCACAGGGGAGAAGGGCACAGGTGCCACCGGCAAGCCGCTCCACTTCAAGGGCACCAGCTTTCACCGCATCAACCCCAACTATATGATTTAGGGAGGTGACATCACCAAAGGGGATGGTACTGGAGGCGAGTCCATCTATGGTGGTAAGTTTGCAGATGAGAGCATGGAACTAAAACATTCTAGCCCCGGTGTGCTTTCCATGGCAAATAGTGGACCTGACACAAACAGTTCTCAGTTCTTTATTTTGACTGTGAAGTTTAGTATCATGTGCGCTAGGCATGTTGTATTTGGGAAAGTTGTGAGAGGTCTTGATGTTGTGTCCAAAGTGGAGGCCGAAGGCACATATTACAAACCGCCTAAGCGGAGGGTGCATATTTTTGATTGTGGTGAACTTCCTCTTGTAAAGGAGCTACTTTACTACAAGAGAAGGTGCAGTGTGGCCGAGGGAGTGGCTCTGGATTAGCCTGTTTTAGGCTGCTTTATATAGTCTATTTGTATAAAAGATTAGGATTGTATTACAATAGTCAGGTTTGTAGGTCAAGCAATTTAAGTTATGAGCTTGGTCAAGCATGAATCAAGAATTTAAGTTGTGAAATTGAGAGTTCAAGTTGTGAAGGTTAAGCATGGATTGAGAACTCTAATCCTGAAATTGAGAGCTCAAGTCCTGAATTTGAGAGCCCAAGTTAATGGCTATCAAGCCTATCATGTCCTATGGACACGGGTCATACTAGTTGGTACATATTTGTGTTGGTTTCCAAAATGAGTGTTTACATGTGCTGTCTACGTATCAAATTATGTAGATATTTGTTAGTTTGGGAGTTTTTTTTCCCAAAATAGAGTTTGGGGATACTAACTTTTTGCATTTGTGAGAATATTTTGGTGCTTTGAAGTGAGTTTTTTAATAATTCTTTCAAATCCCAAAATTCCTTTTTTTACCAAGTTAATGAACATCACGTTATTGCTAATCTTGCTAGCAAGGAATACCTTTTCCAAATGTGTTGGATTTGGGGTCAATACTCTTGTAAATTACCATTTCTTGCTGCTGTGCTTGGTTATCATTATTGTCATTTTGGTTAGTCTTGTTGTTGCTTGTGCTTAACCCCTGAAGGGCCCTTGGGCCTCCAAGATACAGGTACGTATCTATAGCGGACCGAGATATACATGGTTTAGGCGACTTCAACAGGCGTTTAGTCACCCAGAGATGAGCCATGCAATTCTACAATACGGCCACATGTCTAGTACGGCTTGGGTTGTTGTGAAGGCAGGGTGGCCTCGTCGACATAGAAATCAAGTATCGTAGCTATACCATATGCAAGTGCGGATACAAACCTCAGCTTGTAGAATTTGACAAGGTCTCTTCTCAAAAAACATGCACAACCAGATCCGGCTTGAAATTTCCTACAAGTTGTCACTGTACACAAAAGTTTGAAAATGCCGCGATAGCCCCCACATACCAGCAATATAGCACATTATGACCGCAAAGGACATTCAGGCCCTTCAGGGGTTAACCCTTAAACGACCGAGGAGCCCTTTGTGACCAATATAGTATTTCATATTTTTTTTTATTTAGAATGCATCCACACCTTTACTACATTCAAAATCAACAAAGAAGTTAAAATATAAATCAATGCGGTTCTAGTGAATTAGTCAAGATCTCAAATCAAAACTTTTTATTGGTAACAAATGCCAATTATACGGCAGCATATTTACTATGCCATACGTAGAGCGGTCCTTTAAGGGTTAACCGGCACCACCATCCTCACCTCGTCTCGTCTGTTGCCGTCCTGCTTTTGCCCTTCTTGTGACGACTAAGCTACAGACTGCCCCTGCCCTTGCCCAAGTTTGCTTGTGTCTATGTATGGCCGATGCCACCCTGCGTCCTGCTGCTTCTGTCCCTCCTGCTCCCACCGACGTCGACATGGATGCCCACCTCGACGCCTCGTCCTCCTCCGACGCCGATGACGAGCAACTGGATGATTCCCCTTCGCATGGGCCTCCCCTCCCGGGCGCTGTCGTCGATGCCGAGCTCACCTTATACCACGTCTCTGAAGCGAGCCAGCGCGCTCGCGACCGCAAGGAACACCTTGTCCAACAATTGCTTATGAAACGCCGCGCTTCGGCCCTGGCTGTACCCACCAATGAAAACTCTGTCCAAGAGCGCCTCCGCCACTTCGGCCACCCTGTTACCCTGCCTGGCGAGCGCGAGATGGAGCGTCGTGACCGCCTGCGCGCTATCATGGCCAAGCTGGACGCTGACGGCGAGCTCGACAAGCTGATCCAAGCGCAGGAGGTTGTTTCCGAAGATGATGATGTTGCGCCGTTGCAGTTATTTTACACGGAGGGTTCCTCTGAGCTTCTCCTGTGCCGCAAAGAGGTCTTGCGATTTTCCCTGCCGCGCTCTCAGACTCGTGTTGAGAGGACCAAGCGTAAGCGAACAGACCCGGACGAGGACGACGAAGATGCGGAAACGGAGCAAGTGCTGCTGCAATACATGGCAAACACGTCTCTGGACTGCAGCGAGATCGGGGATGGCAGGCCGCTTTCCTCCTGTGCCTTCTCACCGAACGCGTCCTTGCTGGCTACCGGGTAACTAAAGGCTTCTCGTAATTGTTTTCTGCACTCTGGGGTTTAGGGTATAATTATGCTTGATTGGGCCCACATTGTTGAAAGAAGTAGGCCGCATATCAGGAGGGATTAGGTCGATCGTTCGCCATATTCTCTTTGGGATGTACAGCCAGCTTTTTACCGTTCTTACAATAATCGAGAACAACAGTTCCGCTTTGATACATAGGTTTAGTACGGGAATTAGTCTGCGGAGTACTAGCCACTGTATTCCGTCGAATTTTGAATACCATAGCATCATACCTAGAGAAATTAGCAGATCTTCGGGCCTCTGGAGCGTGCCGTCTGTGCTGCTGGCTCTTGTCCATCCGTTTGCAGCAGGGCCAATGTGCCCATGGCAGCATTTCCGTGTCCTGCCCACCGTAGATTGGGTGCTCTGGCACGCCATCTGTCGCCTTACTTGACAGAACGCGTGACCGATGTCGTGTTCCATCCTGGCGCGTGCAAGACCCTCGACCCCGGGGCAGGCAACGTTGCCACAGCCTCTGCTGATCGGACTGCCATTCTGTGGAGTCTCGAAGGGAAAAACTACAATCCTACGAAGGTCATTTGGACCGGCTTGCCCGCATTGCATTCCACCCCTCCGGTGCCTACCTTGGAACTGCAAGTTTTGATAAAACGTGGAGGCTCTGGGATGTGAGCACGGGCATCGAGCTTTTGTTACAAGAGGGGCACAGTCGTAGTGTCTATGGCATTGCATTTCAGCAAGATGGGGCGTTAGCAGCGTCATGTGGAATGGATGCATTGGCTCGTGTATGGGATTTGCGAACTGGGAAGAGCATCCTGGCTTTGGAAGGTCATGTCAAACCTGTAAGTTTAGGAAAAGCCTGTACACACACGATGCTTGTTACCTACCATCGTTTTTACCTTTTTGATTGTCTTTGTGCCAAGTTTCTCAGCGTCTTGTGATCGTACTGTGCCTGTTCAGCGGTACAGTCTCAGGACTGAGTAATCCTCTTGACTCCATTCTTTGCAAGGCTCTTTCAATTTTTGTACTCAGTCGAGCGGTAGGAATTTCATTTCTCTCACCAGGTGACATGGAGGTTGGGCTGGGTTTGGTTTGAGCAGGTGTATGGCGTTGACTTCTCTGCCAATGGGTACCATTTGGCGACGGGTAGTGATGACCACACATGCAGAATATGGGATTTGCGAAAGAAGTAGTGTCGCTACATCATTCCCGCTCATAATTCTCTGATCTCTCAAGTCAAGTTCGAACCTTCAGAAGGTTACTTCTTGGTGACAGCCTCGTTCGACAACACGTCACGGGTATAATACTTACGTCTTTCTATTCTGCAACCTGGTGGCTTATGCTCTTCTGCTGATGTTCCAGGAATTTCAAAATTTAGGGCTTTACTTGTATTAGGTTTAAAATAATTTGTTGAATTGTCTCATTTCATCTCATTTTTATAGAAACTCTCCTCGTTTATTATTGTGGAGTGTTTCAGCGTTGATGGATCCTTGCACGTGTTAACAAGAGTAATCAGGAAAGTGGTTTGCAGATATGGTCGGCTCGTGATTTTAAACCAGTGAAAACTCTGGTGGGTCCTGAAAGCAAGGTTGCTGGAGTTGACGTGTCACCAGGTAAGGCATTCTGGCATGCCTTACGGTTTTGGGTTACATTTCAGTATATGAAAATATGCTGGCTGTGACAAGAGGTTGCTGGGCTCATTTTTGTAGGCTATCCTGTGCCTGCGAACTGTGAGCTAACGTTGCTTAGGCATGCGCTGTTGGAGTATATTACGTGATCGATTTTGTTGATTAAACTAGATGTCACCGCAACTGTAGTATTCTGTGATTTCAGGGTCATGTCTATGCCAAATAGAGTTACACAGCTCGAGGTTTGCGTCTGGGACATGAAAACATTTACAACATCACGGGATACTGCAGTACTCGTGCAATCTGTTGTATGTACACTTTTTATCGCTTATAGCAAGTTCCTGACTCGATGTGTTGCTGATTGCAGATGGAAAATATATTGGGACTGTGTCACATGATCGAAGAATTAAATTGTGGTCCCATTACAATTCTTAGTTTGCAGCTTTGAAGATGATGTGCCTGATTAGGTGGAAAAGCTGCTCTTGAGATCCTGATGCGGTATGTCGGAGCACTACCACCAAAGCTCTTATCGTTAGGAACATGGAATTCTGGTCAACCAGAGTGTTAGTAAACTGTGTACGTGAGCACCTCTCTTTCCGCTTTGATCACCTACAATTTCTATTTTATAATCTATCTCGCTTGATACTGCAGAGCACGTGCAATGTATGTAGTTTCTTTTGCAAACTGTGGCTTTTTTTAGATAATAACCTTAGCTTGATATTTATTTCCTGGTATTTGTTTTTGGAGTTGTCTGGCTCGAAGATTTATTTGTTAAATGGCACAGATAGTCCGTCCGAGTACTGAACTGAAGGGAGTTTAACACGCATGGTGGCTTTTTCAGATTGGATCAACAATTGAAAGTTGCGCAGCATAGCCAAATTTCTTCGAAACTCCATACCAATGCTGTAAGAGAAGCAAAAGCTCAATTCGAAGCTATTTCAAATCCAAGCACTAAGTTTACTCTCCTGGTATTGAACATTGTGCAACAAGCACTTGTTCTTCTAGAATTATTACGATACATTTTTAGAAACATGCTTGATAACAAGTGCTCCTGCCTTTACATCAAACGTCGATAATATGATAGAAGTTTGTCCTTTTCGATCCCAGGCATGTTTACTTTAAAACTGTGATATTCAAGAAATCTTCCAATCAAGAATCGTATGTGCAGATTCTCTTTTACTTGAAAATGCACCTGACCGAAGGGAATTACTCTCGACTTTTCGCACGTTTCGAAAATTTTCAACTCGTTCATGAACTTCTGATCTGATTTATTTCACAACTTGTACCACATTTAAAATGGATGCGTGATATGAAAACAATGGTTTTATATTGTCAATCTCAAATTCTTCTCAAAAGCAGATTATCAGCTGGAATAAAACACTTTCAAAAGTATCTCACTTTGTACATTAAAGGCTACAATTGCAAGTGTCGCAACCCTCAAACTTAAAACATAGCAAGAAAAAAGAGGGAAACATCTGCTCTGGATTGTAGCTCTTTAAAGACATTTGGCTTCATATTACATTTGAAGGCTATGAACAATTCCACCTTTTTGACTTTATTATTCTTTCCTTTATAATTTATTTTAGACATTATAAATACTTAGATTTTAGTTCATGTGCTTCATGTGTCTTTATTGGAACAACCTCAACCTCCATCATGTCCACATCTTCCTCCTCTACCCAACTAGCTTTCCCTTCTTCACATGCTTATTGGGCTAATCAAATGAAAGTTCATTTGTAAAGACGGCTCCAAATTTTCATCATTATTTTGACAAACTTCTTCTTTCTTCTATGGAATCTGCAAACAAAGCCCCTATACTCACAAACACAATATGTTGACGTTTAGACAAAACAAATGAGAAGTAAAGAGAGAAAAACAAACGTGCTTATAGATTAAAAAACAAAATGGTAGAGATGAAATGCACCAAATAGTTAAAATGCAAGCGCAAAAATAATGCCCAAGTTATTCATTGCATGTCGGAATTTGTCAAATAAACAACCATCACCACTTTCAAAATAAATATTATATTAAAGCGCTCTCCACCATAATTAATTAGAGTTCACTAAAATTTATCACGGTTTTTTTTTGCTGGCAACATGACCTCTAATAGATTTCTACAAATGCCATACCTTAACTCCCTATATGAGCCAATGACAAAAAGATGATGCTCTGCGTTGAGTCACTCACAAAAAACGCTGAAGTTAATTTTGGTAAACAAATCTCATGGACCACTAGTAGAGAAAGAAGTTTATGTTAAATCCTCTCTCCTTGCTATGTAGTTGAAAACCTACATAGATTGAGATATACTTCTTACTTCTTACCTCTTTCTTGTTGCATTCTTTAATTAATTATCTCTTTATGGCTTAGTTGTGTTTTATACTCCCAACATGTTGTGAACACATTCTTTGCAAACTATTTTGCACTATTCCTTGAGGAAGGTTATTGGCAAGTTTTACATATATTATGAATGCTTCACTCTCTTATGTTATTAGATTTGCAGTAATTCTAGTGGTTACTACTAGTATCGAGGCACAAAACTTTAGCTGTTTCTATTTGCACAACTGGAAGTTGATGGCAACAATTGTTTTTTAAGGGCAACAACTGTAAAAGCATACATATGTCTATGTGTGTGTGTATATATATATATATATATATATATATATATATATATATATATATATAAATATAAAAGAATGCAGTTTATAATTGTGTCTGTGGTGATCAAGCAAATGAAAAACAAATGAATGAAACCTTATTTGGTCTCTAACAAACATTTGTAACTAAATTTTGGATTGAGATTTTGGAGATGAGGGTACAAGGATGCGTGGAAGGCTAGAGGTCTCAAAACAAGGGTTGCATGTGGATTGGGGATGGATGGGGGATGCATGGAGATATGGGCCATGGGATAAACATTTTCAATTGGAGGCACAGAGGACATAACCCATTGATATGACAAGAAAGAAAGACTTGTGTGTGTGTATGTATGTATGTATGTATATAGATATATATATATATATATATATATATATATATATATATATATATATATATATATATATATATATATATATATATATATATATATATATATGTGCGGACATTTATCACATTGCATCACTTTTTACTAACCTTCTATTGTAAGTACCTTTATCTTTACCGCTTCGTCTTACAAAATATTGCTTCTGCTTTGTTGCCATCTTGGTCCTTCTTTGCAACATCAATATCTAGAGCTTTGGCACAAGCTCAAATTTTATTTGGAGCTGAGGCTTTTGAAGCACATGCTGTTGTGGATACATCATTGATGAGTTTTTGAGGTACTCTTTAATTGTGCAACTATGCATACAATTTTGCATGAAAAAGAAATTTTTGATGAAAAGAATGTTTTATCTAGGCAAATAATTTTGTTGGTAACTATACTTGAATCATATGCATTTTGTTTTTAGGAAAGTATTGCAAATAATTTGACACTACACAAAGGCTAAAGACACTACTGTCACTTTCTGTTGTGCTATATATTATTTCATTGCCCTTGAAGTCTGATCAGCTATCAAAATGTGTATATCAATGGTTTACATCTCTCAACCAAAATTCTAGATAATTAGGAACCTTTGGTTTTTGTACATAATAATAAAACTGTGAAAACAACATTTCTTACGGCAAGTAGTTTGTACCAAATTGTGATTTGATCACTATGGTTATCCGTTTTTTCATTATCTTGTAAAGACAACAAAGTTTCAGTTTGGCATGGACAATTGGGCCATTCAAATTCCAGATTATTCCATGAGTTACTAGACATGATTTGCAAGCATTAACTCTAAACTTAATGGCATTCGGTCAAATTTATGCACTATCCACACCTATGGTTGGACATAGTAACAAAATGATGATCCTCATTGCCATTGTAAGTAGGAAAAGGAACCAATGGATGAACAATATCCATTCTTTATTGCGGTAATAGCACTTTTATATTTGGCTACAACTACATCGCCTAAAATTGCATAATCATTGTTCACTTATTTATGACATTGGAATGTGACAATTCATTACTTTGAAGAAAGAAAAAAAAAAAAAAAATGACCAAGGAGCCCATTTTGGGCTTTTTGGAGATTTGGGCAAGCATTTTTTGTGTAAAATACTTGAGATAAAACTATGAAAAGGGAGTGTGTGCTCATATTGAAAAGCTTGCATTCCTCTCAAAAGAAACAATGGAATTAAATACTATTTGAATGAGATATGGTACCATATGTGATGTAGCTGTCAACATGGGGGCATCCCTAAAACAAATTCAAAAACAAAGAGATTGGAAAGGGTGTTGTTCACAAAGTGTTCAAAAGCACTTTACAATGGCCAAAATTTGCAATCAACTCTCCTTAACTACATAATAACTTCTATTTTATTATTTAGTTTTAGAAAAGAATTCTTTTAGCAAATACTCTACATGATGTTATAGGTTTTGACCTTACAAATTTTATAATTGAGACTTATTATTATAAAAATCTTTTTAGGGAATTTTCTTATTGTAATGACATTTTCAACAAAGTAGGTTGTGCTTCCAAAAAAAATCCACTATGTTTTAAGCATTGGATGATCATGAAGTTTGTAATGCATATAGCCAACTTCATGCTCGACAAAAAATTAAAATTGCACAAGAACAACTTAAAGTGGAAGATATTGTTTTGGATGACCAAAATAAAAATTAACATTTTATAGAAGCTTCAAAGAAAAGGTTTGATCATACTATGGATGTTATTGTCTAATGAAACATGCTCTTAAAAAATTTGAAAAAAATTCAAAAATTTGATCCACTAATTATTTTATTGAGAGAGATCACTTTCAAGCCATTTGAGTATGTGAACATGAAAAAAATTCAAGAATTAATTCTTTTTGGAAATTGTTATAATCCTTACATGGATTTTTTTCCATTGCATTTTTCCAAGAGAATGGATTGTTTAAGGTGTTGTACTCTTCTTCCTTCATCTTTGGTTTTGTCCTTGACCACAATCAAGGTTAGGAATTCAACAAGGCAACAACCACACATCCAACAAGATTACAAAAACTACCATATACAACATTGATTAAAACTTTATATAAATATTATATCAAGTGAGGAGGAGTGTTGAGGTAAGAATTATATTAAATGAATCCCATTCACTAGACTTTACTTTATTAAAAGAATCTCGTGAACCAATAGTAGAGAAGAAATTTTACTCTATATCCTCTCTCCTCAATACTGTCTATAATTGGAAACTTACTTGAAATAAATTATGCTTCTGATTTCTTACCTCTTTCTTCTTGCGTGCTTTGATTATTTATCTCTTTGTAGCCTTGTTGTGCTTTCTATTCCTAAGATTCACCAAAAGAAATTGGGCCAGTCCCAATAAATGCCCAACGATTGATTACTCGACTCTAACCGTCCCAATGGTTTGCTTAAGTGATTTTTAACCCCTAAATGCCCAAGCCCTATCCGAGCTTCTTGGAATTTTAATGAAATAGAACAATCACTCAACCTTTTTGTAAATTTCATCAAGTTTTTTTCAATTGTCACCATACAAATTTAAACTAAACATGTTAAAGATTACATAGGAAAAGAAAGCAAAACAATATCACTTATAGTTTGAAAGATTATAATGTTTGAACATGAGAGTGTTAAAATTGCAAAAGTGACTTGAAGTTTTCTAATCCTCATTCATATGTCAAATCTAAAAAGTTGGTTACCAAAAAAATATGAGGCATAACATTCAGTAGCACTAGTAAAGGCTACCCTGCCTCCAAGAGAATGGTGTGGAATATTCCACACCCTTTTTTTTTTTTTTTGTCAAGATCAAGTTTGTGGATGATACAAAGAGAGGGAAAGGCAGCCTCTCTTCAGGCTACTGAATGTTATGTAAGATCATTACATGTTTAACTTTAATCAATTTATGACTTTCAAAACCTACTCCTATATGTTTTTCAAATGGATTTCTAATGTGATTATTTCTCCAAGCTCTAGTGTATTTGAGGCTCATTTTCAAAATCTCCTAACACTAGAAAACTCAAGATTGCATTGGATATCCTTGTACAATATCTTGAGTAGAAAAATCATCAACTTTTATTTTCAAAATCAGGTTTTTGATGTTGAAAATAGATTTCAATACAAACTAATTTTGAAAAACAATAATGAAAAAAGTGATTTGATAAGGTTTTACTCAACTTCAAAGATTTGTTGAGACCCAAATTTGGTTGCTTGGGCATGGGCAAACAGTTAAGACTTTTTTTTGTAAGCCGCGCATGAGGGGGGAGGCTGGTCTGAGTTGGTCCATTGGACACAGTTACTTTGGAGTGGAGGGATGACCTAGCGTTTGCGGGGGTGAGGGTGCCAAAGGCCCAGGGGCGAGTGGGGAAGCCCTAAGGTAGGAGACTCAAAAAGCAACCTTGTCAGTTAACAAGTCACATAGGTAACCCAAGAATGAATATGAGGTGGTTTTTGAATGGACCCTCCCATGTCTTAAAAGAAAAATTGTCTTTTATTGCAAGAGCCAATCACAAGTCTTGGATTCACCTAATCTTTTTATACATTATAGGAGGACGATTTATGAGAAATCTAAAATCCTAAATAGATACATACTCCCAAAATCTTTAAAAATTCATCAACAATTCAATAATGTCTCAAAAAATAAAAAAATTATTGGATTACATTAAACATGCATTCCTCTTTGTCTCAAAATTACTCAAAAATCTTCTGGTCTGGGGAAGACCATGAAAAAACAGATCAGCCCTTAAAGGGTCGCTTTTCGAGCCTCCTACCTTACACCCCAGCCGCGCAGGGCTTGCTCTTCAGCCGCCGTCTCGCTCTCCGCCTTCTCGACCGTCTTCAATCCGTCCTCACCAGCCTCAGGTATCGCTGCTGCTCCACCTGTGCAAAGGTGTTCCTGTCCTCTGTCTCCTCTTTCCGTTGAGCTCCTTCATGCCTCTTGCGACGCTGTTTTATGCCGTCTTACATGCTGCGTTAGCCCTGGACTTCCCGAGAACGATTTTTAGGGTATTCGATGTTGGGCGTGAGGGATTCGGGGCTGTAGCGGTTTCGGACATCGAACATGGGCTCTCTCGTCTTTTTGTCCGTTGGGTTCTCGGACTCCCGATTGCCGGGCTTTCTGGCTCCTGAGTGTGTGAATTTGAGAGATTGCGAGTGGTTTATGCCGGCAACATGTGACGTGGTCAGAGTAGGTGTGGATGCTTGGGCACGCGATGTTCCAGCTGACGTTTTCGTAGGACCTTCCTTTTCAGTACGTCGGGCCGAAATGTTGTTTTCAGATGCCGGAGCTGACGGTGGGCTTCTTGTCTTTGACAACTGCAGCAGTGAAATAGCAGTATGGCAGATTCTGCACCCGAAGGATCTCAGTTCGATGCTCGCCAGTATGACGCCAAGATGGAGAACGTGTGCGTTGCCTGATTGTCGATACCTCTTGTTGTTACAAGCACGTCGTCTCGGAAGTATCTGTACGGCATGCAGTGAGTTGCTGGGATTGTTGGTCGTGTGCTAGCAATGACCATCCATGGCGCGGCTGGCGCCCTTCCGTCGCCGTCGCCGTTTCTGTGATGTGGCCCCCGTCCGAGCTGTTTTAACTAAACCCTAAACCCTAAACCCCCGGCCTCCTCTTCCGTTGAAAGCCACCCACCGTCGGCATGGCCTCCCTCCGCCTGGGCCTTCGCGTGCTGCTGCCACTCCCCTCGTCTTTGCTCCGCTGCTTACCCCGTCGCTCCCCCCTTCCGCCTCTTCCACTGCGCTTGGATCCTGTCTTCTCCTCCCGCTTTCTCCGTTTCGATTCTCCTCCTCTTCTCTTTCAGGTGCGTTGCAGTGGCAGCCTTAAAGCCAAGGGTAAGCCTCGTGGCCCCCTTTGGCGCCAGCGCAAGGGCGTCAGCAAGGAAGCTTTGCAGGTCGTGTTCGAGCTCAAGCGATGTCAGGCCGACAAACTTCAGGAGCGAGCTGTAAGTTAGTTGTTCGTCCTTTTCCTTCTCCTCGCCTCGTATTGCTTTTCACCTATTGACGAACCTAATTCCCGAATTTTCCGCGGTTGTTATAGGTTCTGCGAAACAGCGCTGCGCGTTTACTCAAGATGGATCTTCTCATGGTTCTCGTCGAGCTTCGTCGTCAGGAGGAGTGTTCCCTTGCCAAGCAGGTCCGTCCGTCGTTCCCTTTTCACCTTCCCATCTTGGGTGCCTGAGCAATTTTCTGACATTTAGCTCTTCCCATATCATCAGTTTCCTCTCTGTGGCCCTAACTAATTGGTTTTCTTGAGTCTGTTTGGAGTTTCTTTCATTACTATGCCACTTTATTCCAATCTGCAACTTCCGAGTTCTCCTGGAGTTACTTTCGACAAAAATACTCTTACAATCTGAACGAACTTTTGTCCAATCAATCCTAACTAACTGAGTTCACGGTATGGAAGCACTGCATGCGATCACAGTACTACGTCTTTAAATTCTGAGAATTCCTGTGAAGCATGTCCCCACAGGTCTTCAATATGGTGCGAAAGGAGGAATGGTATAAGCCTGACGTATTTCTGTATCGAGAAATGATTGATACCCTTGGCAAGAACCAATTGATTGAGGTATCATATCTATGCAATCTTTAACAGGCAGCTATAATCACCGTTGTATGTATTACTTGGGGAGGAGAGCGTCTGATCAGAATCAACGCTTGTTACTTGTGTAGTCGTGTGTTATGGTACTAATCACACAAAATATCTTTCAATTTGATCGCTTTCTCCAGAAGAAATCCCGCTTGCAATAATGAGCTGGACCTGCTATCTGATTTTAGACTTTGTGTTTATGCTAGTGTAGCTATTTGCCACTGGCAGGTTGGCAGTCTTCATATATTTTGCGCTTCCTGTAAAATGTAGTTTTGAAAATACTCCATCTATTTGTATGCATTTGTGGAACACGGGCACTGATACCAAAAATTTCAATGCACTGAATTTAGTTTCAATGCACTGAATTTAGTTACTGTTCTGTTCTTAATCCCTGGAGATATCTTTTCTAGTCTGGAAAGAGGCTCTGCTCTTATACTTGGTTATTACACCGCTTATCAGTACAAGTTGAAATCAACATGTTTGTACAGAGATGTGATATCTGAGAATGGCCGAAACGAGAGCAAGCGCTAACCACTTGTACCTTTCTTTGCTCACAGGATGTTGAGCAGCTCTATGCCGAGATGCAGGAAGAGGGTATTGCTCCAAATGCGATGATACTGACAGAGTTGATGGGAGCGTATATTCGCAATGATAACGTGGCCCGTGCATACGAGGTTTTTGAGAGAATCAAGCAAGGAGAACTTGAGCCCGAGTACATCATGTATGAAATTCTGTGTCGTGGGCTGAAGAAAGTAGGGGATTTCGAGAAGCTGAAGATCGTCATGGAGGACTGCTCAAAGGCTTTTCCAGACAGCCCGCCCCCTTTTTCCAGAATGGTTATGGAGCGTGGCTTATGATCATCTCAGCCTTGTATTCCTCTTATTTTGGATTCACATTTTTAACACTCTTTATACTGCAGAAAGAAATTTCTAGAAGAATAGATTCACAAGGTTGAAGCCTTCGCTGTGGTTTGGATGTATCACTCTTTAAATTAGCTACAAACCTCTTATTTATCAATTTGCTGCTTGTCCCAGAGCAGGAACTTGCTATCGTTTTTATTAGGTCATTGTCCATGAGTGGCAAGCGAGAAAATAATGTTAATGTTAACGTTTCAACAGTGTCAGCAAAAGTGCACATCCAAAGCAAAAGTGCACATCCAATTGTGTTAATGTCAAGCGGGTACTGTTCAGGGTAATGTAGTTTGGCACACAAATGAGCATTCTGGATCTTTTGGAAGGCTTGCTCAATGTCAATGTTAATTTGCAGAGATGGGCAAAACTCCCAATAACGTAGTAGAGGTGAATTTTTTACTTTTTGATCAAGCATGACAAATTTAGGATTCTTTAGAGAATGTTGGCATTGAACTTCTGACCCAATTTTCATTGGTGTGAAGATGGATAAACATGAACATGAAGATATTTAGAACTAAGAGAGTGCAATGTTGGAGAATAGGTGGATTGAGAATCACTAAATTTCTGCAGTTCTATATTTGAATCAAGCGTTACATTATGCAATTTTTACATCAAGTAGCTATTGAGAATCACTAAATTTCTGCAGTTCTTTATTTGAATCAAGTGTTACATTATGCAATTTTTACATCAAGTAGCTATTGCCGTTTTCTTAATGATTGTCATCTTATTAATAAATATTAAAATGAAGGTCATCTCACGTTATTGATCATATTAACAAAATTCTATTGCTAATTATCATTCTATAGTGTTTGACTTGGATTGATGCCTAATTATTTCATTTTGTTTTGTGTGACTAAATTTCTTATACTATATTTTCATGTGCCTAACCTAAATGTTGTACTTTAATTAATTGTTAGGCACTTATGTGCTAAAACTGCTAGTAGTGTACAATACTTGAAGTATATGTAGTTTACCTAAATATAGCTACCATTAATTTATCATTATCAATTAGAGTCCCATTCAACTTTTTTGCTTCAAACCACTATAAGCATAAAAAATGCTACACAAATTTATAGCTTCAAATTTTCTCTTCACATAATGCCAATACCCTCATAAGTGCATCCAATCTTCTAAGTTAAAAGTAGAAATGTAATCATAAAAACAAGTTGCTATTGGCCTTTGGCAATTTAATTTCTAGGCACTTGGTTGTGCACTTGTGTAACACTAGTCCTAAAACCCTCCCTTTGAGAAATTTTCATGTATCATACAAAAGTATTGTTGTTTATTCCTTTGGCCTTAGTTGCCCACCTTGTTATCATGTTTTCAACAATTTCAATACTAAAATTTAAAAATTGACACATTCGCATGCCTTTCATTAAACCTTCAGATTTTAACCCCTAAATGCCCATGAGGATGATTATTGTTCTTTGGCCCTGAAAAAAAATTATGTACAACAAAAAACAGTAATTTTTCATTTGCTTTTTTCCAAAGTGACCGTAAACACATGATCCATCATAGAAGGCAAAAAACCATCTTATCAAATATGCTCATATTTTTAGATAACCCAAGTTGCGAGAAAATTTAAAATCATGGTGTCAAGTCCCAAGCTGCTCATACTGCAATTTTCATGAGGTCGGCATGCACTATTGACTTTTGAAACTTTTAGAAGCAATATTATTGGTGTCCATCAACCAAAACATTGTTGAAGGTACAATATAAATACAGTTGAACCTATAGTGTGGGCAGGCCACGGCCACCCAACGGTCCTCTGAGGATTAAGCTAACTTTTTAAATGCAAGATTGCATTGTTTTGTCATCCTTTGCGATCATAAGGTTTATCTATGATTTGTCTCTCATCTGAACGACACTAATTTTTCTTCCTATAATAAAAGGTTTTTGCAATGTTAGGGCAACCTTTAAATTACGTATTTCCAGTGGTAGCGTGACTCGCTACTGGGCAAATGCCAGCAGTGCTATAATGGCAAGCCTTTTTTCTTTTTGGATTGAAAGTTTGGCTCCATGTGCAGGCTTTTAATAAGCTTTCAACACCCTGGATTTTTCAGAGGGTTCATTGTTATGGCGAGGTAATTTTATTGGTGGTAAGTTTGTAGGCGACAGGGAAGGTTTTTTTGTATGTTATGTGGCGACTCTGATATGGTGTCAATTATGGTTCTTGGCTCCCACTTGAAAATTTGAATAGCATAAGGTTTAGCTCATTTGGTTTTATATAAGGCAAAACAATACCAAGACTACTTAAGCAATACCAAGACTATTGAAAACAATACCAAGACTACTTACTGAAAATAATACCAAGAGCAGTTACAAGAATTCCACAACCTGCCACAAGAGCACACATTTATTGTCATTCTAGGAAAGAGAGGATACTTCAAATGAATCAAACATAAGAAATAACAACAATATGCAAAACATTTTAAACAAAGGCATGCAACAATTGCATGGGGGAGTCAAACCCCACTCCAAAGAGTCTGCCTGCACAACATGCAATCCCACCCCCCACCCCAGTCAGTCCAGAACGCACAAGTATAAATCATGAAAGCATGATCATCTGGTGTAGAAGTTAGAACCTTTACTGGTCTGCCCCCACTCTTCCACAATCCTCTTGCCAAGTATCAAAGGCTTCCACATAGGTGAAGCTCTCCAAGTCATAAAAGGGCTGCGAGTACATGGATACCACGATCTCAAGGTGACCTTGCAGTCGGTTGCGGAGTTTACTCTTACAGAACGAGAGAGTTGAAAACGTCCTCTCGTCCTCAACACTACCTAGAACCACTGTCACTGCGAACTGTGCTAACTTCATGAATTTCGAGAGCTTGTTCAGCAGAAGCACGCTGCAGCCAAGCTGCTGCCACAATTTTGTAACAAGATTTGTTATGAAGGACGGCTCCATAGCCTTCAGAGCTTGAGCTCGCATCGTCACCTTAAAGAACAGTGTTTGCAAGTCCAACTGCTGTGAATCCAAAAGACCCGTGAACTGCGTCACTTCTGGCTGGTCAGGCCGGCCAGACCGTGCAGTCCTAGACTCGCAGAACCAACTCTTCAACACCTGCATGTGAACGGGGAAGAGTTCGTCGCACTAAGAATTCAACCAGTACTGAGGGAATACTACCCCAAGGGCGTCTATCATGTCCAAATGAGGAAACTGCCTCATCAATTGCTGAATTAGCAACTCAGCCGCGGAGGTGCACTACCCTTTCACGGACGTGATTGCCGATTTGAAGTCTGCATGGCTGACTGGTTTCTGCACACCCGTCAGAAGACAAATGCTATGGGCAGGATAGGAATGCCCATTGATTCAAAAAGACAGACTTTCACCTCCACTGGGAAGGTTGGTGACCCAATCTTGGGTCACTGTGTGTGAGTAGTCACTCACTATGTTCAAGAACATCTGAAAGTAAGTAGGCTGGTAGGACGTAGCTGTATCAATATAGATCATCTGTAGTTCAGTTTGGCAAATATTTACTGCTGCAATGTAATCAGAGATGCATGCATTGCCTGATTGGGCAAACTTGATCAAGGATTGCACACATTCAAGCAGAGGGTAAACGTATGGTAGAGCCAACAAAGTGCTAACATCGCAAAGGAGTGATAGGTTGCATTTTGCTGAACTTTCCTGATTGGAATCTTCACTGAATTTGACAATTAGGGTTTTGTAGTTCATGAGTATCCTCTTCAGCGGCTCCAAGAGGGAGATCCACCTAGTGGACATTTGATTGAGGATTTTTAATCCCTTTGTCTCCACTACCTCCGCTAGCTTTGTGAACTCAAGGTGCCTCTTTGGTGAGGTAGAAAGTAGGAATGAAGCTGAGTACACAAACTTTCCAACTTGTGAACTAGGGGCAGGTTGGACAAACCTTCAATTGCCAAGTTTGTCTTGTGCGCCATGCATTGCACCCCAATGGCAAAGGGCGCATACTTCTCCACCAACTGCTGCGTGACACCAGCCCTACACCTTTGGAATACACTTGTCCCGTCAGCCCCAAAGCAGACAAGCTTACTACCAATTTGCTCGTCTGTGAGGCCTCCACTAGTAGTTAGGGCAGAATGTATCATCTCCAATAGGTTTGCCACATTCAACCCACCTACAACCCGTTGCAGCTGGAGTAGAAGAGAGTGGCGCCCAAAGAAGTGAGGGACGTAAATGTGAACAGACAACCACAATTGGTTGTCTATCAAAGTGACTTCATCAGCCGTCACTAAGATGCAACTGGCCTTCGAAAGAGTCTCTTTCAACCTCCAGGAGATTACTGAAGCCATAGCCTCTGCCATTTCTAGCCTGATGGTTTGCACCAATGCTTACAAGGTAGGTTTGGTGTGCCCAAAAGGAGCAGCAACTCCCGCATGCAAGTGAAATCACATATTGAGCGACCCTGGGACAAAATCTGGATTGAGTGCGGAATGGGACCATCTTCTTCTGCCGCTCCTGAACCACCCCCATTGCCACCTTTTGCAAAATTGTGTCCCCCTCCTTGCGAAGTAAATATGCTCATTCTTGACGTGGTGGGTTAGTACCCAAGTAGAAGTGCTCACCGCGCTTCACTTTCTTAGTGTTGCACAATGCTTTATGTCACCGTGCATGCTTCTAGAGTGAGTCAAGTTTTGCAACCAGCAATTTCTCCCTCCCCTCCACCTCGGAGCACACCTTGCACCGCACCTATGTCACACCTCCATTTGCATCCACAACACTCTCGGCCCATGGCAGCTTTGCTGCCCAAGCATCTTAGAATTGGCAATTCAATTTGTAACCTTTTTTTCTCTTGCCAGCCAACTCCATCTGCAAAGACCTCTCGGCCGCGGCAAAGCACTTGGCTTTCTCCTTTCCCTTCTTTGCAGCGGACAGGACCCTCCATTTTCTCTTGGCAACGGGGACACGACCTTCCCTTTCCTTTTCTTTGCAGCGCCTGCCACTGCAAGTTTTGCAATGACCTTTGCGGCAATAACCACAGATCCTTTGCTAATGCTAGACCCTCATTGTCAACTCTAGTTATGACAAAGTCCTCCTCCGTTGATCCGCTCGCACCACTTGAACTCCCCAAAATTAGCAAATCAAGTACTGGAACAACAATCTCACGATCACTAAACCCTGGAACCCTCCTATCATATAGAAACTTCTGCAGTGTGCATTGCATTTTCCTAGCTTTCGACATTGCAACAAACAACCAAGAACAACAACACAAAATGCAAAGAGAACGGAACACAATGATGAAGAAAGCAACAACTATAGGTTTTGACACTCCTTGCCTTGTCAATTTGAATCCAAGAAATTGGAGTTGTTCATCCTTGCCTCTGCGGCGCTCCTTGCTTCCCCAGCTAATGGCTCAAGGGAATTGAGGCCCTCAAGGGCATGAGGCACCATTACTTCATGACATCTGCAACCACTTGTTGCCAAATAAGCTCAACAGTTTGTTGTTGTTCATAAATTTGAAGGCAGTGCCTTCATGGCACCAATTCTCCACATCCATGCAGAAAGAACGTGTAATTTTAGAAGATAGAAAAGAATCACATTCCAAAAGTGACAACTAAATCCTTCCACAACAACAGAATTTGTGAAAGCTGAATGAATTATTGCGGGAGTGGGAGGGTACCGGTACCTTTAGGAACTTGCACAAAGCATTTGCCACACAAGAGCCGCGGTGAGGGAGCAAAGGCGGGAAGAGCATTGTGCCATCACTACGCCAGTAAGCGGAGAGGAAACAAAAAATTGAAATGGTAAGGACGTTTGCGCGCAAAGAGCATTGCTGGCGACAACGCAAAAGCAGATAAGGGGGAACAGGCGATAGGGATGATGGAGAAAGCCTGCACCCATGCCATGTGTCCTACTCGCAACCGGCGATCAACCCCTGCTGTCAACTCAATTCTGGCAATGATGGCCACGATCTCCGAGGCTCAAGTGGCCCACTCCCAGCAATTATAGTAGCCAACGTGGCGATGCATGCTTGGGTGCATGACTGGATTTGGCAAATATGGGCACTATTGATACCCTGATTTCCTTTGTACAAATCGTCATTTGCAGGTAAGTTTCTGGCAAATTTTTGCCAAAGATTTAAAGGCTGTAGGGACATTACAAATTTCAAAATAAAACAATATTTTGAATTGTCTTTCTAGAGTTATGAAGAGCTGAACTAAATCCCATATTCATCATGGGCACTTGTCTCATGAGCCAAAAATAAAAACTTTGAAACCCACTTTTGAAATTCAATTTAAACTCATATACAACAAAATTACCTCACTTCGGCAAAAAAAAATTGAAATGAATTTAAATTTTCACTCTTTCGAGCTTTTTTCAATAAATAGTGATTAAGAAAGCTTTTGATGAGGAAGTTTTAAAGAAAGTCGTGGTGTCTATTAGTTCATAGAAGGAACAATTGATTTGCATAAAATAATGACGAATGAATTTTGGAAAAATTAAAACTGATTATCACTATTTTCAAAAGAAATACTTATCATATTTTTACTCATGGATTTAGGACCGATTTCCAAAACACTTAATGGAATTAATGGTATACTCAGGTTTATCCATAATTCATTTGAAAAGAATTAGAGTATGTTCACATTTAGTGTTAAGAGTGGTAGTAGCAAAGAAAAATTACATGCATTTAGACACACTTTTAGACTATATTCATATTGCTAATATCCCTCTTAACACCAAGTGTGTACATACCCTTAGACAATAAAAATAATTGGATATTAATTCTAAGTACATTCACTTAATTGATTTCAAATGTAATGAGTTTTAAATGTTTCTATTTGTACATCAATCATCTAATTTGCACTAAGTTTTTGAACATTATCATTTACTTACTTAACCCCTCACCGCCCATGGTATTTTTGAGTATCTCAAAATTTGCTTGAAAGTGAACAAAATGCCGGCATTTTGATCAAGTGCAACCATACAAATTCAAAATAGACATGTTATAGATCACATAGGAAAAGAAATCACAACAATATCATTCATGGATTGAAAGATTATAATGTTTGATCATGAGGGTGTTAAAACTGCAAAAGTGATTTGAAGTTTTTCAATCCTCCTTTTGCATCTCAAACCTAAAATTGAGGGTAACAAAAAAATATGAGTATGTAAAGTATAACATGCATAATCCCTATCAATTTACGGCTTCTCAAAACCTATTCTACAATTTCTTAAATTGAATTTTTAATGTGATTTTTTCTCCAAGTTCTAGTGTACTTGAGGCTCATTTCCAAGAGCCTTCAACACTAGAAAGTGAATATTTGCAATGGAGACCCTTGCACAAAATTTTGAATAGACAAATCATGTTAATTCATTTTCAAAATCAAACTCCTAATGCTGAAACTAGACTTCAATAAGAATTTAAATAAAATAATAACTACTAAAAAAATCTTGAAAGAAGGTTGCGCATCTTTGAAAAAAACTATGATGGGCACGGTTTGGGCCCCTTGGGAGGTGAGGGGTTAATTGCATCATATATATTGATTTGAATGTTAGTTAAAAAAACATGTGATCGTTCTACTATAGAATCTTTCAAATAAGTCAAATAGTAGCAAGTTCTTTTTGGTCTTCAAAAATTATAAGATGAGTTCGTTTAACCCCTAAATGCCTAAGACACTTTTTGAGCTTCTAAGAATCTATTCTAAGTTGAACAAAGAGCCAAAACTTTGATAATTTGTATTAGTTTTAAAAAAAAAATGTAATAGTACATGATCAAACTATATATGTTAGAGGTCACATAAGAAAATATAACACAACAATGTCATTTAGGGATTGAAAGATTGTAATGTTTGATCAAGAGGGTGTTAAAATTGTGAAAATGACTTGAAGTTTTTCAATCCTCTTTTCACATGTCTAATCTTAAAAAATAGTCACATGAAAAATATGGGGTTAAAAGACATAACATACATAACTCCAATCAATTTATGGCTTTCCAAAATCTCCTCTACAAATTTTAAAATGAATTTCTAGTGTAAATTTTTCTCCAACTAGTCTAGTGTGTTTGAGGCTCATTTCCAAAACCTCTCAACACTAAAAAGTCAAGATTGTAATGGACACCCTTGCACAAAATCTTGAATAGAAAAATCATAGCAAATCATTTACAAAATTGATTTTTTGATACTAAAAATAGACTTTCAAAGAATAGTTCAAGAATAAAGTATACTAAAAATAGCAACTTACTTAGATTTTATAGAAGTTCAAAGTATTGTCAACACCATAATGTGGTGCCTTGGGCATTTAGGGGATAAAAGTGTTTAATCATTATCACCAAATCCTGTGTTGTGGGTTTCTTGAATTCAAATGATTTTTTCTTGAATATCTACATTCAAATACAGAACATCCAATTAACTCACTTTAATAAAAGCTCCTTATCAAACCCACTCATTGCAAAATTACATTAACACAAATTATTTCAAAATGATGTGTTAACTAACAATCTTTTGCTTTTTATGTTGTACAAAATCACTTGAATTAACATTTCTTTGCTCATTGTATGTCCAAGTTTTTTATTTGAAATTCAATTATGTTGAGAGTCTTGCAATCTCAAAAAGCAATAAAATCATTTTGTACAAAGGTTGAATATACTCTTCAAAATACCTCCCAATTTGGAAGGGGGAACTTGAGCTCAAGGGATTGGACTATTGCACATATGCATTTGGAGGACCAAGGTGAAAAATCACAACTTCTTTTACAAACAAAGGTAAAGATAATAATCTACCTCCTATGTTAAAGTTGATATGTTGTGTTCTCCTCCATGGTTCTAGACCATATCACAATCTTTGAATCCAAACGTGACTTCAAAATTTCCTAACTCAAAGGTAAATATCTACACTAAATATTGCGTTTAGGTTGCTCCACACCAATTTCTTGACATTTCACACTATATAGATGTTCACTGCTGCTACATTACTTTTCATGAAAATTTACTGCAACACACAAATTTAAAAAGGGCATGTTAACAACAATGAAGTTGCCAAAAAACAAATTAATGGCTCCCAAATCATAAATTATGTGAAATCTAAGTATTTAGAGAGTTGCATATGCCTTTGAGTGATCAAATAATTAATCATGAGGTAATTTACTAGGGTAGGGCAACCTAATTGTCAAGGCAACCTAAATACAAAATTCATCATAAGTTAGTTACATTTTCAAAACTTTTCCACCCTGGCCCCAAGCAATTGAAGCTTGTGCAATAAAGAGAGCCAAGCCAAGCTTGAGCCAAGCCAAGCCTGAGCTAGGCCCAGCTTGAACTCTAGAATTTCCACAAACTGGCCCCTACACATTCCCGTTTGGACGTTCCTAGTAAAAATCCATAGAGCATAGCCACTATACAGATCCTACGGCCCTGCTCTCCCCTGTCTGAAGCTAGGTCTAGGTGAACTCAATGTCACATAGTGACGGGGTACTGCAAGGTCTTTGAAACTTTAGGAAAAAAATGTACGATTAGTTTTTCAACACGCTCTCATGGAATGTTATTTTTGTGGAAAAAAGTCTTGTAGAATATTTTATGTTAAAGTGTAAAGTTATAACACATAGGACCTTAAAAGAAACTGTAGACTAAACTTGAAACTACTTGGATGTGTTCATGTAATGGCACTTGACGGTCCCAATATCAACCCTCCCAAACTAGCTAAGCAATTGACATGCGACAAGATTTGTTTGTGCAAATAGTTTTCATTGCTCCACTTTGGGTTCATAGTGAGTGGTGAACACCTCAAATGTAGGGGTCGGCTTTGGAGATTGGTCGGAGAAAGGTATGTCTACCTTACTTGAGTGATTGAGTCCTTGTGAGAAATAAATTGTTAAAGTCTTCATTTTGAATCATATGTTGAACCGTTGGTTATGCAACATGAGAGATGATTGCTTTTTAGAGTTTGTTGTCATCTTGATCTCTTTGTTGAGCTCCTTAGTGATGCCATTGTGTTTAGAATTATAGGATTTATAGTGGCATTGCAAAGCAAATGTAAGGTCTGCTTTACACCAACTGTGTAAGCTGTTTTGGAACTAGAATAGGCAAAATCTCTTCAATCTAATTGGTCAAACTTTGAGAACGGCCCTTTATACTAAAAGTAAAAGTTGATTTTTCAAAATATAGCTTAATATCAAACAAATGAGATCTAATATAGGCAAAACTATTGAATTGGATTTGCTAAGAACGGAAAGCCAATTTTTGGCCTTGGAGTTGTTAGATTTTGTTAAAGCATATTTTTTTAAACAATATTCATTGTAAATAGCACTACAAGAAATTGTGTCTTAATTAACATGTCCAAATTGACTAAATGTATCCAAAATGACAAAAAGACTGTCAAATTGAACAATTTCTGTAGATTTAGCCATGTTAATTTGAACATATTTTTGTCATTTTGGATAGTTTCCCTTGTATTAATGGAAACAAAGCACTCAATAGCTTGCAAAAATTTCTTCTACATTTTTGTTGTTTTATACTTGTCTCCTTTTTTTTCTCTTTTTTAATTTTTTATTCTCTAATTCTCTTCTTCAATTGTTTTTTTTGTTCTTGGTTGCTTGTTGATTTTTTTTTTTACTTAAAAATGAAAGGCTCTTTTGAATTTCAAGGTTGGAATAGAGACGAGTTTGAAGCAAGCGTTGCTCCATTTTGACATGTTTAAATCATAGATTCAATTCTAAACTCTCAACTAATAAGATTACTCACTTGTTTAGTTACTTTAGCTTGTGCTTTCAATGAATAACCCTCGGAATGAACCTAAGTAAATCTAATAAATTCAGTATGTTTCTCAATGTTCTTGAATGCACACACATTTCACATTCTCTTTATTGCATTCTCAAAGAATAATGAAAAATTAAGAAAACATTCCTACATGATGTTTCTAAATCTTGCTAATGAAATTCTTGTTATAAACAACAAAATCTGCAAAATTCTTTGCAGATGTTAACATTGAACAATCTGTCTTTTTTTTCAAAGTGTTTTCTTGTAAAAACTCTTTTAAATAATAGAAAATGAACTTTTTTGATATTTTGGTTTAGTATAAATTTTTGATAAGAGTATACTATAATTGTCTTTGAATCATTCATGGATCTTATTCTTTTATCTTTGTGTTAAAGTTCAGTACTTCAAAAATTGCAATTCAACTAGAGTTGGGTAGATGTTAGAACATTTTGATCCCAACTTGAAGTATAAATGTGGTATTCAAAATGTTTTAGGAAATCTTTACAATTAGAAAAATCCAACATCCTTGGAGGATTTATAAATATATTGAAATATACAAATGATTGAATAAATTGTATAATAAAAGCCCCTACCTGAGAAGTTTTGTGTGAGAAGATAATTTGTTTTTCTTTAACAAAAAAATCTTTGCAAAATGCCAAAGGCCCAATTGTTTTCTTGAAATTTCTTATTTCTTTATATAACCATGATAGTTAGATCTATCTTAAGGTAATTTGTACCACAACATACACTTTTACTAAGACTTGTTGTTGTTAAAGAGTAAAAAAAATACTAGTATTGCTGTGAGTTTTCAAACTTTTCAACTTTACACAAAGTAATGATTTTTATCTAGAACCTTATGATTTTTTTCTCATTACCATCAATTTCTTTTATTTATTTAGAGCATAAATTTTGTATTAATAACAAGAACTTATTGTACTTTTTAAAATGACCCTTTCTTTCACTACTTGCAATTTCAGGAATATGCAAATATAACTTTCTTTCTGAAGTCTAAAGTGAATCACAAGTAGCAACTAACATTGTCGCTTGTAATCAAACATGAAAGGGAGGTAACCAAATAATGAAAAATAAATAAAAATGAACCAAAATTTGTTCAGTGGATGAATACAAAATAGCAAAAGAGCAAATTGAAAATAGTGAAGTTAAAATTGAGAAGAGACGTAAGTTAGGAAGAAAACATCTCTCCCTTATAATCCAAGTTTATTTTACAAGCAAGACCATGAAGTGAAAAAATTATTTCAAATAGGGACACATGCATAAAACTATTTTAGCTAAATTATTATTCAACACGTCAATTGATCAAAGGAGGGTTGACTCTAGATCATCAAAAAAAACTAGTATGAAAAAGCCACTATGAGGCTCTAGTGTAATGGAGGATGCCAAATGAAGTGTGATGTGGAAAGTGTGGCACCAAAGAACACATTGCTTGCACGTGAGCAGCTCCTTTGGTGAGGAGCTTCTTTCAAGTACCAATGATTTGGCAATAGCTATTAGCAATAACTAAACAAAAGACAATAACTATAAAAAAAATGTGCTTGTGTTTGTAATTCTCCATATTGTGCAAGAAGGCGTAGTGCCTAAAAAATGATAACTTTAGAGACTTATTCAAAAGTGCAAAGCCCTTAACAAGGCACATATTTATGTAAGTTGTAAATAACATAAAGTGCTATACTCCATATAAACATAGCAGACCCAATTGCCAAACTAATCACATATTGGACCATTTGCAAGCCTCAATTTGGAAAAAAACTTGTATTTCAATTCTAAGCTTTTTCACACTATCATGGAGAATTGCTCTCAGATTGTGCATGGGTTCATGATTATTTAAGGTAGGAGGCTCATGAATCAACCATCTAAAAGCTGAAACTTAATTTTGGGGAGGTAAAGCTTTTTGAAATATTTTTTAGTAAATTTTCCTTGAAAGTAAAAAGGAATTGGCAGCTAACTTAAGTTGTTTCATATTTTTTAGGACTTTGTGGAACTAGTTATGAAAATTTGAAGTTGAAATGGCATAGGGTTCTAAAGTCTAAAACCACCCACCTCCTCAAGTGTACATTGTTTGTACATTGTTGAAAACTATGAAAACAACACATACAAATAGAGTACATTTGAGGAGGTAGGCGGTTTTAGAATGTGGACTCTTTTAGAACCTCCTACCTTATTAACCCTTAAACACCAAGGCCCATAGTTGTGGCCTGCCTTGTACTGTACAGCTAAAATATTCATGCTGTGCCCAACCTATAGTATTGCTTCAAAAAGTAGGAAAAGTCAGTAGTGCATATTGCCCACATGAAATTTGTAAGAAAGGCAAGAGGGGACTTATCAACCATGGTTGTGAATGTTCTCACAAATTTTAGTTTTGAAAACATGAGGACTTTCAATCAATCCAATTTTGGCACTCTGTGGTGAAGAACCTTGCAATGACCGATTTTGAAAAAAAAATTGAATAAAAAAAAGCTTTTTTTCCAACCCCAGACTAATTTTTTTTGCACCAAGAAAGGACAATAATTGTCCTCTTTGACCTTTAGGGGTTAACCCTTAAACAACCACTTTACGTATTGCATAGTAAATACGTTGCCATATAATTAACATTTGCTACAAATAAAAATTTTGATTTGAGATCTTGACTAGCTCACTAGAACCGCATTAATCTATATTCTAATTTCTTTGTTGATCTCAAATGTAGTAAAGGTGTGGATGCATTCCAAATACAAAAAAATACAAAATATTGTATTGGCCGCAAAGGGCTCCTCAGTCGTTTAAGGGTTAAATTTGTACCCTCGATTGTAAAGTCCTCAAAAAACAAACAGTAAGTTAGCAGGACATGCACGAACAGCACGTCCAGCACAGGTGGCACAACTTCCTTCGCCGACTTCCGGCCACGCCAGCAGTTTTGACGTCATAGGCGCCACGCTGTCAGTACTATCTCTCCGACCCGATCGTGTTAGGGTTTGGTGCTCAGAAACCCTAACATCCCGCCATAGCTATTTCTTCTGCCAGTTTTCTCTCTTGCTCCGTATTTCCGACCTTGTATTTCTCTACTAGCTTACGTTTCGAAGCAACTATAAGTAGATCTTAGTTCTTTTTGTAATGCGAATGATGGCCAGAATGTGGCTCGCCGTCTTCTTAACAGTCCTGGCTATCGTCGCGGCCTCCTTCTTGTGCGTCTCGGCGAAGCCTGAGAAGGGTTTGGACGACATCACGCACAAGGTCTACTTCGACATCGAGATCAACAACGAGCCCGCCGGTCGCGTGGTGATCGGGCTGTTCGGCAAGGCGGCTCCCAAGACGGTGGAGAATTTCCGGGCGCTTTGCACGGGGGAGAAAGGCACGGGTGCCAGCGGCAAGCCGCTCCACTTTAAGGGCAGCAGCTTCCACCGCATCATCCCCAGCTTCATGATCCAGGGCGGCGATTTCACCGACGGCAATGGTCGTGGAGGCGAGTCCATCTACGGTGCTAAGTTCGCCGATGAGAGCTTCAAGCTGAAACATACTGGCCCCGGTGTGCTTTCCATGGCGAACGCTGGTCCTAATACTAACGGCTCTCAGTTCTTTATTTGCACTGTGAAGACTAGTTGGTTGGACGGTAGGCATGTTGTGTTCGGGAAAGTTGTGAGTGGTCTTGATGTTGTGTACAAAGTGGAGGCTGAAGGCTCATCTGGCGGATCTCCCAAGCGAAGGGTGCATATTGCTGATAGTGGTGAACTTCCTCTTTAAAGAGGCTACTATGCTACAAGAAAAGGTGCGCAGTAACTCTGCGTTAGCCTGTTTCAGGCTGTTCAGTACATAGTTGGCAAATATTTCTGTCGGTTTCTGAAATGGGTCTCTGCTTACGCTGTCTACATGTCACTGATCTTGCCAACAAGGAATACCATTTCTGAAGTTGTTGGATCCGAGGTAGATACACTTATGAATCGCCACTTCTTGCTGCTGAGTATGTTTACTAATTCCGTCATTTTTGGCTTATGTTCTCGCTGGCAAATGAAAGATCATGCTAGAGCATACCGAAAAGTTACTAAGGTTCGCAGGTTTTGTACATAATCTGTAACCGCCCCTTGATCAGATGTTGAGGTATAGTTCCTCTGTTTGTTTGTATACACTGTCATCGTCTAACGCTTCGGGGTGGACATTTTCTGTTGGTCTTGGTTTTGCGTGTCTTTTCCGTACGGGTTGTTTGGAAGTTTGGTTACTACGTTGATTTTACGTTTTCTTCTTTTTCTTCATCATTCTTGCCTTGGTTTGAAACTCCAGTTTTCTTGTTTAGAGTCATGATACTGCTGTGATGATTCGATAATCCCAGCTCGCTTTTAGCCTTCGTGAGAAGGCGTTGAAGAGAAATCATCGTTTCCAACACAAACTCAATCTGAGCAGTGCCGTCTTTTGTAGTTTGTTTTTGAGCCGCGATGATTCGAAGTGATGAACAGCCGTTTTGTTGAAACCATCATAAACATACAGAACATCTAAGGGTCTGAGCGGCTTGTGTAAGCGGAGTGACTTATGTGTATGAAAGGCAAATTGACTAGAGTCACTCGTGTGCTTGAAATGGGTAGCACATAGAGCGCTGAAAGTTGCCGAGAGGGAGGATGGTGGGCAGCTGTTCAACCTGGCCCTGAAGAATCTACCTGGGCAGGAGGAAGCTTTCACCAATATTTTGTATTTCTATTCTTGAGTATGACTGTTTCGGATGTGTGCTGAAATAGTAAGGTGACCAGGAAGCGTTGTCGATGACGAGGATAATGTCATGCACCACACTTAGTGAACCGTGCTGATATGACCATAACACCATAGAAATGTCTGAGACAACCCTTCCTGGCACTGTTGGGGAATGATGTAAATGAGGAGTCCAAGATCACTACACTTGTTTGTTCTTCTGCTTCGTTTTTGTCGTTTTAAGGACAGTGTTTCGCTACATTTGTAGAGTTGAGAAAATCAGACTGAAATCTCCTTCGTTTGTTTAATGTGTCTGCTGATGAATTAATGACGTGCATGGTTACTCCCTGTGATTAACAGATATTATCAATATGAATCTTATGACGAAACATTGGTTTATTCAACATGAGGGATGTCCATTTTTTATGGACTGCTGTTTTATTGACTTCTGTGTTGAGTGCTGTTATGATGCTATGTGTTTGGAACTACAGGCTTTACAGTGGCATTGCTAATGAGAAATAAGTTGCTCTAGGCGTTTGTGCTTTCATATTATTTTCTTTCCTTTTGTGATGCTGACTGGGTAGCCTATGATTAAACGATGTTATTTTATCTGACTTTTCCTTTGGAAATACCTGATGAGACATCCAATTCTTCAGTCTTCAAAATGAGGCTACTCATTCAGACTCAGATAGCCATAGATAGTTATTCGTATGGTATGTTTAGGAGTCAATTTAAAGGTAGAGACTTGTGTTCTGTTAAGAAGGGTCTGCAGAATATTTGGACTATCAGCTTGCGAATTTTCATTCTTGTTTGTGCGTATCGTCATGTAATGTGTACTTCTTTCATGGAAGTATTATCAATGCGTTAGTCTTTTTTCAAGTACAGTCTACGACCAAGCAATGTACTTACTCACGATATGGGGAATCAGTCAATAATTCAAGATACCTTTGTACTGCATTTTAGCTATTTCAGCTTTTTGGTCTGGAAATTGTATTTTGACAGTCAACCGGTACCTTGTGTTCTGAGTGAGTGCATGTGGTGAATGACTTTTGGGAATTTGTCCTCCACCCGAGGATTCTGAGAGAGCCATAAGGAAAAAATACCAAGATCATAATTTCTATTTAGTATGTTAAAGAGAGTGTATACACTCAGATAGAGTGGCAAAGTACTCTCCTTATCTTCACTAATATGTACACCGGTGATACAAATGTATTCCACTTATTCTTAATAACTCATGGTATACAGGCCCTCTTACTATACATGTAGTACTTCTTTGACTAGGAAAAGTGTTAGGTTTTCACTTGGAATACATTTGTATATATTTAGTCAATTACACATGTGATCAGCAACTTAGTTCACTCACAATTTGAGGGCTCTCGAAGTATGGTAAGCTGGGTGTTACTGTGTAACGTAGCCTTTGGAGTATGGCCTTTGATGTACAAGGGTTGTCCCTAATTTAAGAACAGTTTTAACAACCAGTAAGTTCTCACGGTATGTTGACGCCAATTTCAAAATGTGGAGCAAATTTGTTAAGTTAGCATCGAACTATCAATGAGTAACTACAGCTCCATACTCTGAATTAATGAGAACATTGTGCTAACCCAAATGAGGCTTGGGCCCTAACGGAAAGTGGCCTTTGCTGCTACAATGGCTTTCAACGAAAGAAGAACGGGCGAAGCTAAGATTTGACTGGGCATTGCAAAATCAGCTGAGTATAGGTCAGAATTATTCCCTTGCCGCTGCATTGGGACAATGGTGTATGTACAAAATGTGTAGGGTAAGATCCGCACACAAGGCATTCTGACGTTCGAGCCACTGGGAATGAAGAATGATGGTGGAGTGGTGCAAATTTGAGATTGTGTGTTTTGTTTAGCTTAAAAATGAGAGATAACCCCTATGCAAGGTTCTTAAGTTGTGTAAACTTTTCTTGAACAAATTAGTGCCGCATGGGACAGGAGTGACGGTATTCAATGAGACACCATCCCACAATTTTTGGTTATTACTTAGTCCATAGCACCTGTTTTGGGAGGGAATTGGGGTTCACAAGTACGGAGTATAAAGCAACCAAAAATACAAAGGACTTGGTGCAGGTAATGTTGATGTTAAAGAGATATTTTTTAACTTAAAAAATTAGCAATGAAAATGGCCTGAGAAGTGATTTGATGTTCAAAAATATCAACATACGCAGATAACCGATCTAGCATCTTTTTGTGCTTATTTCTAATCCTAAGAGATTGAGCTAGCTTTTCTTCAATAAAGTCAAATATGTTTGTGCTAGCTTTTCTTCAATAAAGTCAAATATGTTTGTGGTTACATTAACCCCTAAATGCCCAGAGTACCAAATTTTGGTTTTTTGCACACCAAAATTTGATGCCTTATGCATTTTGGGCTTGATATTATTGGAGGCAAATACTCAAAGCTCACTCAACGTGGGAAGAAAATGGGATTGAGTATGGATGTTATGGGACTAATAACTCTGATATCCTTTCATGTGGTACAGATCCTAAACTATCATCTAATGATATTATGATTGGCATATATCAAATTGAAGTTCTTTAGATGAAAACCACGTTGTTAAATCCTTGAGAGTGCAAGCGTGCATACAATATTGACCTAAACAGTTATAACACGATATTTGTTAATTTGGGAATTTGCTTACACTTTCAGATTTCTGAAGGTTTTAGCTAACTTTCAAGAATACTCCTAAAATTGGTCCACGTGTCCTCACTTTAGAGGAAGAATTTGCAAGGGAAAAAAGGGAAAAAATCTTAGTAGCTTAGACAAAATTTGAGAAAAAATCTTAGTAGCTTAGACAAAATTTGATACCTTCAAATCTGGTTTAAGATAACTTTTTGGGTTGAAGGTGGGTACAAAATGGGACCTCCGCTTTTCCCAAATTAACTAATAACGCGTTTTATCCCCATGTACTTCATCCGTTCCAAACCGGCTGCTTCACCCAGTGAAGCTCTGACGTCATTGCAAAGCCTTCTCCCTCCCGGTCCAGAGCTTGAAAAACTTCCCAACCGCTCTTCAGCAAGGATTCTAGTCTACAGAAGTTGTTCCCAAAAATTCTCGAAGAAACAACCCTACACACACCCAAACCGAAGATATGCACAGACAACAAGCTCCATGCTCAAAATTCACACGCAAAAACCACACACACCAAAACAAAGTAATTTACGGCGAATCCCAAACTGAAGCAAACCCCAAACAGTAAAGATATCAATATGTGATATCTTGAACTTCCACTAAGCGCAAGAGAGAGGTGATTTGGGCCCATAACATTCAGTAGCACTAGTAAAGGTTGCCCTCCTTCCAAGAGAATGGTGTGGAATATTTCACACCCTTCTTTAGTTATGGGGACACTTGGCTGAATTTGTTAGAGTTTATGAAAGGGAGGCTTAGTTCAATGCACACATGTCGAGGGGCCAGACGTGTCAGAAAATTTAAAAAATAAATAAATTGTCAAGATGAAATTCGTGGATGATACCTGAAAAGAGGGAAAAGCAACCTCTCTTCAGGCTACTGAATGTTGTCCTCTTCCCTAATAATTCCACATGTATGGTTGATGACCTTTGCTAGTACTTCAATAACATGTTTTGGTTATATTGAAGTTAACTATCCATTTTACGTTAGATTTTTCCTCGCACAATAGATTGAATAATTAATTTGAGATGCAAATGCAAAGGTGTCACATTTGGAGGTGATGCCATGTGTATAAGAAATATGCAAGAAGACATGTTCTGGGGCAAATGCTAAATTGTAGAAGCTTGGTACTTTGGGCCTCCTTCCATGTGAGGGGGTGAGGGGTGGTTTCATAAAAGCAAGATTGGTTGTGGGGAGATTTTTTTTAAGTTAGAGCATCCGCACCACAAGCCCTCAATAGCACTTGGCGTGACTGCTCCGCTTGGAGCGCCTCACTACAAGCGCTCAACCACTGCTAGCCAAGGCTTTGTTCAATTGTATCTTGGACAATGAAACATTCAAGATTTGTTGAATTGTTAGCGTATCCAAATCCATGACAATTAAAACATGTTGATTGGTTGTCACAAGAGGTCCACGATGGAAGCTTGAAACCCATCCTCCGTGATATGCTCTTTGTGCTTGCTTGCACTTGCTTGAGGGCAAGGGTGAAACATAAGAGATTTGAGCAAGCCCGTGATTATGGATGCACCTGGGACACCTGCTTTTGAGAGCTCCAAGTCGCTTGCAAGGGTGGCAGATGCTTAGTCATTGATTATTACATTTGGCACTTCCATGTGGAAGGGGTGTTGTAAACATGAAAGAAGCAATCTGAAACTCAAAAGTGCCCAACACATTTGTGATTTTTTACCAAACGTACTTGACCCTAAAGCAGCTTACATGTGCACCTATTGGGAGAACTGTTGCCCTCCTGATCACCGATGCAGCAAGCATGGAAGGACGCCAGCCCTCAGCCGCCAAGAGGGTTGTAAACAAGGAATGATACAAGAGCGAGATTAGCAACCATGAAGGACCAAGTGGGAGGGCATCCCGTCAAGAACTTCCGCCGCTTCCTCGCCAGCCGATTGAACGCCAGCCTCTCCTCGTCCGATGCGAACTGCTTCGGAGGCGGTTGCAAACCTCTCGCAAGACGTTTCGGAGGAGGCGAGTGCCACGGCATTTTGTTCTCCCACGACGTCCGTGGCAACCCCCAATTCTCCACCGTTCTCACCACTTCCACCACGCCTCTCACAAACTCCTGCACATCTCGCATGTCCAGCTGCCCCGCTCTCGGCGTACCCGCACCCGGTGGATCTAAAATCCATGTATACGAAGTAGAAAGCAGGGACGGCGACGGCGACGACGATTGCGGAGACGACGATGATCGCAACGACGACGGTGACGATGAGCTCACCTCCAGAATGGGGTGACCGACTGTGCCGATGTCGAAGACGTTCGCTCCGGAGGCAGCGTCGTGTTGCGGAAGTGACGATGAGTCGGAGGAGTAGGCGTGAGTGGACGACGTGTGCGTTGTCTCCGAGGATTCGTACGCGTCCGAGCTCGATATGGCGGAATGGAAAGAATTAGGATTAGGGTTAGGGTTAGGGTTTGGGTTCGGCATCGGAATGGTGGAGACGTCGTTTGTGATTGCCAGCTTGTGTCTCAAGTACTTTCGAACGTCGTCGATGTCGACTAGAGGCCGTCTTGCTGGTGGTGCTCGAACGCCGTCGTCTTGAGCAACACTGGGTTTCGTCTCTGGTGCCAGCTTCTGCAGCTTCTTGAATGTTAACCCTAATTGGACCAGCGGGTTTGGGGAGGATTCTAATTGTTGTTGTGGCACTTTAGGCTCACGGTTTCGGGAAAATAATCTTCCACGAGCCATTTTTTTCTGCATCAGCAACGTCACGAAGCATCATGTAAAGGAAACGCTGAAATCCTGACATACAGAACTTTGTTGTGTCAATGTCGGGAAAGCATCGCAAGGGAAACTTGCAGCAAATATTACAGAGAAATCAAACAAGCAGTTCGTTGTTTGGAGGTTTTTTTACTCGTTTTTAAGCCGATTCATACAAGAGAGACCTTGTTGGAAAGCTACAATCAGTGCGCTCCCAACAAGCTACCAACCATGTATCAATCCTCACACACAACGACGGATTTGCTAGGGTTTCAAAGGCACAGGTCTGTGATTTATTCAATCGGTTCAGCCTCATGCGCATTAACCTCAACACAGCATGCACAGGTAGAAAGCCAACAAGTCGAAAGCCAATTCAGAGTGTCGGAACCCACAAAGCGATGAACCCAGCAATTGCGCACCTCAAATTGCGGCGAAGGAATGGTTGATCCTGCCGGATCCCGAAGCTATGAGATTGCGACCAGAGCCTCCACCACAGTCGAATCGTGAGCGAAGATGCAACTGAGCTACCAACTGAAAAGGTTCCGCAAAGCCGTCGTCGTGTTTTGAGGGGTTGCGAGACTCCGAGAGAGCGCGGGTCTTACACTTCTTCCACGTAGCCAGCAATTCGGCAGATACACTGACTTCCTTCGAGGTTTCGAGGTTGCACACATTGCAAGCACTACGGTAGTGAAAGCTTGATTGCAGTCCTTTGGAGCCTGGATTGTGGAATCACCGTTGCGAAAGCGCTCACTGGGAGTGACGGGTTGTGGGATTGAAAGCACCCAATCCCGCACTGTGCTCTGAATTTAGTGTGGGCCGCACTATTTAGAACACTAGAGATCCTGCTGGAATTAGTGTGGCCCTTAGGGCATCACCAAGCGTCCTTTAAAATGGATGGGTGTTGCCATTGCCTTGCAAAATTGCCCCACTCATCTTGCATAATGGATGGACTTGTTAAAAGTCTATCCAAAAGCTTTTGGTGGCTTGCAAAATTGGACTTTTTTGCAAGTCAAAAGGCGGCTTGCCAACTAACATGCAAATAGAATGAGACAAGCACCTTTTGCACTTTTTTAGCAAACAAGGACTTGATCCATGTATGTGGACATAGCTAATGGATTGGAGATGGCCTCTTAAGAGGCTATAGGTAGGGCAACCCTTCTTTCTTGACTTGCAAACTGGATTGATATGCTTGCAAATTGCCTTGCATTTTGTAGGACAGGTGGTGATGCTCTTACTAATTGTTTTGTTACTACCAAATTGATAAAACATGATAATAAGGTATGGCTCATATTAAAATTGAACCCATGATGTTTCCAATATCATAATTTTTTTTGTGAACAGTGGACTTGCCTTAACCCTTAAGCCCCCTAGCGATGGGATCCTGTTGTTGAGGATTGCAGCTTGATCTCTCTATTTCTCTTGATTTATATAGTGAAAACAATCGTGATTGGTCCCCATCAGCAAAGATGGTAGTCCTTTTTCAAATACTACATTCACTTTTTCTAGATGTAATTTTCCAAGCTCTGGTGGCCATTAAACCCCCATTTTCTCCTAAACCCTAAAACAACTCCGGACACTCAAAAGTTAAGATAAATATACCCATTCCCAATCATCTATCCAATTTTTTGTCACTATGTACCCAAGATGGTCATTTCAATTGTAAAATAACCACCTTCAATACATAATGACGGAATTGTGTAGATGATCAGGATTGGGTAATTGGGTATACCTACATTATGCTGAGTTGGGTATACCTACATTATGCTGAGTTGGGTATACCTACATTATGCTGAGTTGGGTATACCTACATTATGCTGAGTTGGGTATACCTACATTATGCTGAGTTGGGTATACCTACATTATGCTGAGTTGGGTATACCTACATTATGCTGAGTTGGGTATACCTACATTATGCTGAGTTGGGTATACCTACATTATGCTGAGTTGGGTATACCTACATTATGCTGAGTTGGGTATACCTACATTATGCTGAGTTGGGTATACCTACATTATGCTGAGTTGGGTATACCTACATTATGCTGAGGTTAGATTAGGACAACACAAACTATTTGCACCTTCTCTAAATGCACTCAATTCTCTATATTGTCTTGGAAACCATGAATCCGTATTTTGATTCAAGGACTCTTAACTGGTCATTGCTGCGGAAGGAAGGAGACAAAATTGGTCAACTACTAAGGAGGGGCAGGTTTTATTCCTATCTTTCTTTACAAATTAATTGGAGTATTTTTACCTTGGGTCCACAAGGTGGGAGTGTGTCATATACCAAACCCATTTTATTACCTCTACAGTGCAGGAAAGGAGGCTTTGCATTGAAAAAAATCTTGAAGAGATTTGATTTGGTACCTTACTTGAAAAATAAGTCACTGTTACAAGGACAAAGTCTCTTGTGACATAGTGGCTTGTTGGCTTTGAAGCCACATGTTGATTATGGCTACTTTCAGAGTTAATGTTAGCCCCTAAGCGCCCATAAGGAAATATTCATTAATTTGGGATAAAACATTCATTTTGGGATTTTTGAAAATTTGGGAAGATTGGGGTGATCACCCTAAACCAAGCCCCTTTGGTACACTTGTCCTCACCTGAGAGGAGGAATTTGTGAGGGAAAAAATCTTAGTGGCTCAGATTGGACTTGATACATTTGAATATAGTTTGAGGAAACTATTTTGGATTGAAGTAGAGTACAAATTGGGACCCATGTTATTCCCAAATTAATGAATATCCCATTCCATGTCATTTTTACCAAAATCAAGCTTTTGGGAGACCTACAATTTTGATGCATTGTATCTTAGTCAATTAGATAATCCACAAAAAGTGACCATTGAAAAGAGTGAAACACCTACTTAAAAAACAGCTTGCAAATTTTAGGAACAATTGATCATGGGAGATGGGAGATTATAACATTTGATCAAATAACATGTGATGACAAAATCTTGATTTTTGGTGGGTAGTTGCTATTTAATAATTTATTTAAAATTATTTTTTTGTGTCTTTCTTCTTTCTTCTCCCCTTTTTGAATTTCAAACTCTAAGTGAGAAATACACATCTAATGCTTGACACCCAATGTATTATAGAGAATATTGAACCTTTGGTGTTGATACAGAATTATATCAGGTGATAGGAGGACACTCTAAACTTTTCAATGTAAATGAGCAAAGGTTACCATCCTACTTAACTAATAATCATCAACTTTGTATGGCAGTATTGCACAATCCCATATTCTTGACTTATGCTAATTTTTCTACAAGTGTAGAATACTACTTGGAAAGGACCTATCAAGGACCAATACACAAGGAAGAACCAATCACACCATAGACACTCCAAAGCACTTCCTCAAGAATGTTACAATCACAACACTTTATCTGCTGCAAGACGAAGATGCAAAGGCGTTAATAGCAAAAGAGACTCATTTTTGTTGTTTTTGTGTTGTTTTTTAAATATAAGAGTTTGCATTAAGGGCCAATTACTGTGTGGCAAAAAAACCTTTTTAAATTTTGATGCTTTTAAATGTGTAAAGAGCCACCTGTTATGCCTTGCCTAGCTCAATCGACAGCTGCTTGCGTGGCAAAACAGGTAGCTCTCTGCACGCTCTGTAGTACACAGTGTACGCAGCAAATGCTCACAAACCATGCTTGCAAAACCCTGGCAAAAGCCTTTAGAACGAGGGCAGCAGCGACCTCACACGAATTGCCCATGGTACACATGGGAGAATATGTACATGCAGTAGTGCGCAACGCACGCCTGCTCACTCAAAAGAGGCTCGGATTCTAGTGTTTCAGCAATATCGGAGAAAGGTGGTAACAACAACTCTACTCTTCCGGGTTTGATTTTCTGGTTTTTCTAAAGAAATGTATATGAGAGTGCGCCCAATTTGCAGAAAAACGAGCTGAGCTTGACAAATGGCAATGCGACTTGAAATTGGGGATGGGTTTGTAATGCTCTACTCACTTCACCCCGGCTTACCCTACCTCCAAAAACCTCCCTTCAAGTCTACAACCCTGCTGGAAATGCCAGGGACGGTGCCTCTCGCTTCGTGAAAGAGACTTGCAAATACAAGCACATGCCCTCCAATGCACAGCAATTCTTTGTCACAATGAGAAATTGTGGTGCAAAAAGACAGAGGAATACAACCAGCACATCATAATTCGACGTCCTTGCATGGGGAACCGCGCCCTCCCATACGCCTATCACCCCGGCAGCATTCTCCAATCAAACATGGATAATTCATGCACACGTGTGGAATCATGGTAGGCGCCAAAGACATCGGGAGGCACATGTGTGAATCATGGTAGGCGCCGACGAAATCAGGGGGAGGTTCGTCCACCATTCTTGGCTATGGCGAGAATACATTGCCAAGGGTGGGGTGCTACAGTGCTCTGCACTATCCCATCCGTCTCTGATGCGCACGGAGCCGTCCAACCCAGCTTCTACATCCGGGAGCAACGGTGTATGAGGTCGAGAGATGCCGTCATCTGCTTCGTCGCCATCGCCATCCAAGCTTAGAAACGATGCAAGCTCGGAGAATGAGCCAAACCATGATGTGTCCGCAGTGCAGTCTCCAGACGATGGGGACAGTGCGGACGTCTTTGATGCCAGCCACTTTGCTTGCTCCTTCACGAATTCCAGCTTGCATTTCTTGTCAAGTCCTACTGGTATGACCCTCGACCGCAGGAACTCAGGAGTGTCTGGAAAGTTGAGAAAGCGCGGCTTGTCGTAGTAGTGGAAAGCTGCATCGACGATGCGGGCAGCTTGTGTTTGGGAATGGGCTTCGCCGAAGTAGACCTTGTTCTTGTACTTGGGGGGCTTCATCTCGGCTGCCCAGGTCCTGCGCTCGAAGCGGTAGCGGACTCCCTTGAATCGCTTGGCCTCGGGCTTGGCCTCGGGACAATGCTGATGTTGCGACACTTCGTGCACGGGGAGGGCAGAGGAAATCTGGTGGAATGGATTCAACGTTCGTCTTCGCTTCGTGGGGCGCCAAGCGGGGTGACTCCTCGGACTGAGAAGATCCACGAAGTCAAATTGCAGGTGCCAGAGAACTGGGGATTTGTTTATTCTGGAACTTGCCCCAGCAATGCTGAGCTTTGGAACGGAATAATACAATGAGTAATTTATACCTGCATGGGGAATAACTCGTCGTAGGCTGGACGGGAAGATCCACTTACTCCCGACGGAGATGTCGTCCAGCATGCAAACTCTAAAGGAATAGCGACGGAAGGAGGAAATGGCCGACGGGGACTGCACCGCAAGGCTTGTGACCAGAGTGGTGCTGGTGATTCCGCGATTAGGTAGAGAGAGCACTTCTTCAAGCAATGGCGACGTTGCTGCCTGTTGCTTTAGATGGTGCATCACCTCCACCTCGTCCAGATCATCATCCTCGTCAGCTTGCACATCCAGTGCTTCCTTGTTGGTCAAATAATGAACTGGGTGTCTCTTATCAAGCATTTGCAAGAATGTTGAAGCACCGTGTATGGCCGTGGCGTGAGCACACACCCTGTAGATTTGATACTGTCTTACATGTCCTGCGCAGTCATCTAAAAAGTACTGTGCCCCAGGCAAAATAGATTCAGCCAGATGAGTGGAGTCGATGGCGAGAGCCATGGCGGAAGAGACAGAGACGGTAGGGGTGAAGGCGCACTCGCTGCTGCTGCGGGGCACTATATTTTCTAGCGGCAAAGTAATCCAAAAGGTGCGAAGCTCTAATTCTAGGTGCGTAGACTGTGCGCTTGTGAAGAAGCACGGATGTTCGTTAAGCAAGGGGAATGGAGGGAAATGAAAGTGCAGAGGCAGTCGCAAGTACGCACGCAGCTAGTTCTAATTCAGCTTAGCCAAGACGGATCGAAACAAGAGCAGTGAACGACGATGAATCTGCAAACTGCGGGTATCTTTACGACACGACGCGACGCGACTCCACGAACTGCCCACACAAAGTGCGTGCTTGCTTGAACTTATAAACCTCCGCGTAGCGAGAGACACTGGGGCGTGGGGGGCAAGACCAGGGGGGCAAGAGGCTGGGGAGGCAAGCCGGTGACTCGGTATGGGGGGCAGGCAAACAGTGGCTTCGTTGTTGCAATCGGATTACAGATTGCCATCTGGCGCTGTACTGTACAGTACAATGTAGCTGGGTTGACAGGAATCATATCTGAGCTAAAATCTGAAGGCCCGTTCTCACCAGGCAGTCCGACGTGTTTCGGTGAGAATTTTTTGGTCATCTTCCTTAACGTGGGTCCACAAAAATGTCTGAACATTCTTTCCTCAAAAGTTTGAGAGGATAAAAGACATTTCCTCTTATGATGCATTCCCTCATTTTCAGCAGCCAATGGGATGATGCCATGTGACCTCAAAAAAAAGAGTAATCAAGTGGGACCTTCTAAAGTGCTGGATATTGAAGACTTTTTTGTGCTTTTAGCTTTCTTTATAGTTTTTTATCCATGCTCTTTTCTTTCACGTCTACGGCTAGTGAGAATGAAATTTTTGTAATTTCATTTGCAACAGTGTTCTCGATGGACGGATCAGTCCATCAAACGTTTCGATGAGAATAGGGCATGAGGCACGCAAGTTTGAGCAGAATTTGAGGAAAAATTTGAGCTTCACATGTTAAAATCCAGTAGTTTCTAATTTTAGCTAGTTTTTTCACGTTCAGCGTTAGATTAGTGCTTGGAATTTTTTTGAAGCACCTCTAGCTGATTTCCTCCTGAAATGAACCAATTTTTTTGAAGCAAGTACTAGTTACATCCTCTTTATTAGAAAAAAACATGTAGTTAATATCTTACAATTTCAAATTTTCACCGGCTAATTTCCTCTAAGTTCTTGTATCACCTAAAAGAAAAGTCAATTTCAAACTAAAAATAATGTTTAATTTAAATGAAGTCATTCTGTGCAACAAGTACTTGAGCTCATTGGCGTGAAGTTGTGGTTCACAATCTTGTTGCTCCACTCTACAACACAAACCAAGCCTCACAGCCACTTTGCTGACGCTACACAAGATCTCGCAAGCAATTTAAGAGCCTTGGAGCCACTTTGTTGGCACTATGTGGCACTCACATGCAATTTACAAGCACCTAATACACTAAACAAGCAAGAAAATCACAAGCAAGAGAGTGACAACATAGAGATCTAAAGATCAAGTAGTTGTCAATTGTGTACAAGAATTGCATGATCCATGCAAGAAGGCAAGGTTGTAGGGAAGAAACTAATGCGAGAATGGAAAATGGTGTAGAATTGCAAATGGGGAGATGGAGATATGACACCAAATCCTAGGATTTCAAACTTTTAGAAAATGATATCCTTTCTTCCAAGGCTAATACTCGGGTGTAACCCTAGACTTGTCAGAATATCAACTAGTGATTTTTTTCTTGGTTGCTAAAATCCTTCAAGTCTTTGTAAGAGGAAATTAAATATTCTCCAAATTTTGGAAGGTACAAGTTGAAATCTGGGTCTACAATTTTTCACCCAAGTTTGCATTCTTTAATTTCAAAAGGCAACAAGTTTTATTCCCAATTTCAACTACTAACTTTGAAATAGTTGCTAGTTTCCCCTACACATTGCATTGGATATTGTTTTTAATAATTCACTGTAACTTACTATAATCAAAGTATTTCAAAAAATTGGTTGGTTTTTATCCAATACTCCCTCTGTCCCATTATAAAGCTCCAAAAAATTTCTTCATGAGGGATTAACTATATTTTTAGTCATTAATGCTAGCGACAAATGCATTCTAGAATCAACATACCACCTACCAAATATCTGCATAACCTCAAGTTTTTATGTTGTCATTAGACATCCAAATTCCATGCAAAAAGTACCATTTTTGTGCATTGTTTGTGAAAAATGCCGGCTCCTCATTATTTTAGTTTTTGTAATGATGACACATGCATTCAAAATCAATATACCATTCACCAAATGTGTGCAAAATCTCTAGCTTTGATGTTGCCGTTTGGTCCCCGAATTCCATGCAAAAAGTACCATATTTGTACATGTTGCTAGCTCCTCATTATTGATGATTTAAAGAGTAGTAGCAACAATGGTACCTCATATGGGCAAGGCCAAGCTTGTTAGGAGAGGAATGCTCTCTAATTGCTTAACTTGCCCCCATGAGATCATTGGTCATGACAAACGCTTTCTCAACAATTGAAATTAACAAAAGAGAGCTTTTTAGTGGGACAAGAACTATGCCTAATTTGGAGCTTTATATTGGGACAGAGGGAGTATTTATTATTTCATTTGACAAGTTATTATAAAAGGCTTCAACGAACTCTTAGAACCAATGACAACACATGTGCTAATTAGCAAGTAAGAGAGGGATGCTTCCTCTTCCAGGTGCTAGACATATATATGAACGAGTCATGTGTTAATTGCGGCTACTTTCAGTAAGTGCTGACTCAACAATAGTAGAGTGATGTCTCAAAACTTGAACAAAAGTCACTAGAAAGCTCACCACCCTACACAACTAACACTCATCAACTTGACTTGGGAGTGATGTACAATCCCATATTCTTCACTTAAACTGTTTATTCTAAAAGTGTAGTTTCCTACTTGCAAAGGACCAATCAATCCTTGCTATGAGTGCCACATGCATCAAGTATTGTACTATGATAAATGCCTCTAATGAATAATTTCAATTTGCACTTAGCAGTTTCTCATGGGGAACAGCGAACCAGGCACGCCGCAGACACTCCGAAGCGCTTCCTCGAGAATGCTACAATACGACACTTCGTCTGCGGCGAGGTGCGAAGAAGTTTATTCATCAAATGCTCGCAAAACATACTTGCAAAATCCGTTCAATAGCCTACAGAACGAGGGCGCCAGCGACCTCACACGAATTGAATATGGTACACAAGGGAAAACAGTTACATACAGTAGTGCACAACGCACGTCTGCTCACCCAAAAGAGGCTCGGATTCTACTGTTTCAGCAATGTCGGAGAAAGGTGGTAACAATAATCCTACTCTCCCGGGTTTAATTATCTGATTTTACTATAGAAATGAGTATGAGAGTTCGCCCAGTTTACCGAAAGAAGAGCTGGGCTTGACAAATGGCAATGGGGCTTGAACTTGAGGATGGGTTCGTAGCACCGGTTAAGGGTTTAAAAATATAAGGTTTAAGGGTTTAACTAGGGGTTTAGGATTCAGGCTCCTTGGCGAGTGCTCCATCGTCGTCATCAGCAGCAGCCACTTGCACGCGCTTGTAAGTGTAGAAGTGGGACACGATCAGGTAAAAGATGATGTTGAGAACGCTCAACATAGCGATGGTCCAGAAGAAGTAATCCAGGTGGCCGCGGTTGAGGTTGTTGGGGATCCAGCCAGCTTTACCGTGCTTGGTGGTGACGCGCGTGACAATGGTAACCAAAACAGTGCTCAGATAATTGCCCAGGGCGACGGTGGTGAGGGACAAGGCGCTCATCATGCTGCGCATGGCGTCCGGCGCTTGGTCGTAGAAGAACTCCAGCTGACCAATGAACGTGAACACCTCAGAGGCGCCAATAAGGAAGTACTGCGGGATTTGCCAGAAGATGCTGATGCCGTTCACAGGCAGCACTTTGATGTCGTTCGGATTGCCCGCGACGCCTTCACGCCGGGCGATTTTGAGCCGCTGGATCTCCAGCACGGCGGCGACGACCATGGCGAAGACGGAGATGACGAGGCCGATGCCCATGCGCTGCAGCTGCGTGAAGCCGCGCACGTGGCCCGTGCGCTTGCGCACGAAGGGTACCAGCACACGGTCGTACAGCACCACGCACACGATCACGCTCAGCGTGTCGAAGATGGACAGCGACGCCGCCGGGATGTCGAAGTGCGCGCCCATGCTCACGTTCATGAGCGCGCCCTGCTGCACGAACATGGTCGACATCTGGGAATAGACAGTGGCGAAGACGATCCCGCTCGCCCATATGGGTAGCAGCCGGATGATGATCTTCAGCTCCTCCACTTGCGTCACTGTTGTTAATCGCCACGCGCTTGGCTTCGTCACTCCCGCTTGCTGCTCCTCCGCGCCCCTCGGCGTCGCTGCCTTGTCAAAAAACCTGTCCCCACGCCGCCACGTCAACCTCGCAAACTAACACGCATTCCCCGTAACGACGCCCAACACCGGACGATGGCAGACGATGGCAGAGCAGGGTTTTTTCTTTTTAGTTAACGAGGGTAAGGTAGGACTACCATACACCGTTAAAATAAGCATTTTAGCTTGTAAGATATGGGGAATTTTTTGAGAAATTGAGCTCAATATGTGCAAAACCAAGGATAAGGAAGAATTAAAACAAACAAATAAAAAATAAAAAATAAAATCCTCAAGAATGAATTCCTTATGCAACATAAATGTGGATTCTTCATTTGAACCCATTCTTGTTTCGTAGGTTCACCTCAAATGGCTAACTCTAGAACTTTGTTCCAAAACAAGTGTGAATCAATCAAATCTGAGAAAGTTGTATCTTTTTCAAAATATTTCAAAATCTTACCTAAAGCCAACTATTGTTGATTAGAGGGGGGTAATGATTTATGGTATTCCTACCTTAGAGCGACCTGCACCCAATAATGCAAGAAAAATTCAACAAAATTGAATAGAATCGTTGACACGTGGATGTTCATCCATAAATTATACCAGATTTGGTAAACTTTGTCCAAACTGGCGAATTTGCCTTGGGGAAAGGATTTGGTGATTTCAACCATTTTTCCACTGTGTTTTTTCAGTGTTACAGTAGTAGCCAATGACCATCTGAGGTAGGAATTAGGCAAATTTTCGCCAGAAAAGAGAAAACCAACCCTGTGGCAGAAGATGGGCAGAGGATATATATTCTGGCGTTGTGTTTGTGTACCTGAAGTTTTTAGTGTGGTTGAGCTTGCGGCTGCCTTGGATGCCGGACTCCTTGTCGTGGAACTCGTAGAGGTTGGTGCCACTGGGGTCGACCTTGACGTGCGCCTTGCGGAACGACGCCACGAGCACTTGGGCGATGCGAGTGAGGGGGCTGCCGCCGGGCTTCTGGTGGCGGTACTTGTGGCTGCCGATGAAGAAGCTGCAGATGGCCAGGCCCATGGCCACGGCGGGCACTCCGAAGCCCCAGCCCCACCCCACGTGCTCCTGGATGTACACCAGCGCCGACGCCGAGATGAGCGCTCCGATGTTGATGGAGAAGTAGAACCAGTTGAAGAAGGACGACTTGCGCTTCCTCTCCTTCTCGTCGTTCTCGTCGAACTGATCCGCCCTGCCCACCACCACGTTCCCACCACCACCTGGTGATGAAGCTCCTTAAACTCTAAACCCTCAAACCCTACGCCCTAAACCTTGGAACCTTGAAAGCTTGATTTCTACACCAAAAATAGTGCATTTAGGTTGCCCCACACTGATTTCTTGACATTTCACACTATTTAAATATTTATGAAGACTACAGTAACTTTTGTCAATAATTATTGTGCAAGACAATGGAGGAAGCAAGCACAGGTGGGGCGTAGCGACAAGCAACATTGAAACCTTGATTTTCTACACCAAAAGTAATGCATTTAGGTTGCCCCTCATACTGATTTCTTGACATTTCACACTGTTTAATTATTTACCAAGATTACAATGATTTTTGTCAATAATTACTGTGATAGACAATAGAGGAAGCAAGCAGACGTTGGGTGTACCAACAAGTAACCTTGAGATTTTGATTTCTACACCAGAAAAAGTGAATGTAGGTTGCCCCATACCACTTTCTTGACATTTCACACTATTTAAATATTGGGAAATTTCATGGATACCCTTAAAGTTGGCCATATTTTCATGGATACCCCTACCTTTTCAGAAATTTCACAAATATTCTTGGACAAAAAAATTTCAGACGTTTTTTTTGTTGTGCATGTTCCTTCCTTCTCCCTTTGTGCGCACACTACTTTTGAGTTATGCATGTGCACAAAGGAAGAAGGGAAGTGGCATGCACAACAAAACAAATGCCTAAATTTTTTGGTCCAAGGTGTATTTGTGATATTTTTGAAAAAGCATGGGTATGTATGAAAATGTTGCAAACTTCAAGGGTATCCATGAAATTTTCTCTTAAATATTTACCAAGATTATAATAACTTTTGTCAATAATTATTGTGCTAGACAATGGAGGAAGCAAGCAAAGGTTGGGCGTAGCGACAAGCGCCAAAGCTAGGGAGCAAAGAAGCTAGAGCTTTACACAAAACTAGGAATTACTGTAGCATAAAGAGAGTTGCATGCTCCTCCAGGTGGCCAAGGATGAGTCATGAGGTAATTTTGCCAAGATAAAGGCAACCTAAATGCACTATTTGGTACGTGTAGAAGGACAATGCAACCGACATAAAAACTGAAGAAAAGAGAAAATGATTATGTACCCAAAGGACGAGACACAAGGCTTGATTCCACCAGTGCCGAGTGCGATGAGGTACAACGCGAGGTAAAAGACTCCCAGTTGGGCTGAATTGGCCGAAGCTGACACCGGAGGCTTCAGCGATGGAACGGATGCAGACAGGGTCAGTAACACCATTCCCTGCAAAGAGATTCATAATTTAGCAACTTCCAAAATTTCCACTTTTAAAAAACCTTTTTCCAAAGCAATTCAGACACATCTGAAAGACCAGAAGAGCATGTTGTCAAAATACGCAGTTAAGTTTATAGTATGTGCAAAATGAAATGCAGAAAAAACTATATTTGGAACCGCTAGAACTAGTGAAGAACATTTGCACGTATTGGTTGAAAATCAGCTGAAAGTTTGGCAGCTAGATTTTCTTAGGTAATGAAATTGCCATAGGGTAGCCAAATTTTGAATGAAATCCACTATTAATTAAAATTTTACGGATGAATGTGCACAAATGAATAGTTTCTGTCCTTAGGGGTACTTGTTGTAAAAATAAATGCTTGTTTTTGTTTAGGGTGTTTTGTTGGGTGAAGTCCTTACAATACAATAGATGGTGGAGAAGATAGCAATGGTCCAGAAACGGCCCAAATAAGCGTCAGCAAAGAAAGCCCCAATAAGGGGTGTGATGTAGCAAGTGCCAGTCCAGTTGGTGACGTTGTTGGACGCGTTGGCAGGGCTTTGGTGTAACTGGCCATGCAAATATGTCACCAAGTTTGTGCCAATGCCGTAATAGGCAAGGCGCTCGCAACCCTCCATTGCTACAAAACCCACGAAATTCTTAGTTTAAATTCACTCCACATAAAATCTCATGAAAGGTATAAGAAAAAGGCAGTGAAGCAAAAAAAACACGTCATCGGTTTTTTTTAGAGCAAGTCGTACATACTACATACCCCAAAAAACCCAAAAAAACAAGATTTATCAGTCCCTTCAAACGTACTTTGACCATCCTATAGTAGCACATGAAAAAGATGACATTGCAATGTAGAAGCAAAAGTGCATTACAACACACAATCCAAAACCTCCAGAAGTGTGACATTTAACAACAATCAATAAGAACAAAAAACACATCGAACCACCAAATCTTTATGACAGCAAAAAAACATAGACCTACTAAAGATTCATGACATCACAAAATATAAAATTACTAAAGATTTCAGTCAGACTCTTGAAAAGTGCCAATGTTGAGAATATGTGACTATGTAACAAACATAAATTTTCCTCCGTGTTAATGTTGCCTTACGAGTCTCAGTTTGCTATGTATTGTTCATGTCATGTGGACGAGGCCATGTGCTTCGTCTAGAATGTAACGACTCGGTAGATTTGTACGAAATCTTCACAAATAGAGAACATAATGCACGAGGTGGAGAAGAAGGATAAGATCATGGTACCCAGAATGTAAGGGCAAGCTTTCCAGCCTCCAGTTTTGGACTTGAGAACCGGTTTGCCCTGCAAGTCCACAGTACCATCTTCAACGTACCCACTCCCAATCACAGCTGCTGGGGCGGTGCCTCCCATGGCTCTCTCCCCTTTGGCCTCCTTCTCTACACTTCTGGGCACCTGTTGCACTCAAGATAAAATACGTCAGCAGCTTTGGTAGTACGTACAAAATAACATCATTTGAAAAAATCTTCTGTAAATCTCTCAAGGTACTTCTGAAGTCTCTGTTTGTTAACCTACTTCTCCATACACACCCCGCAACCAACTTGTTTCTCTTTCTCTTGTCACAACACATTCATACCTCTTGGGAGGTGACAATTATCCTTTCAATCTACCTCAAAGTTCTAAAAGGTTCTAGTAAAGGGCACAATGGGAATTATCGAGGTTTTAAAAAGTTATAGAAATGGGCTTAAAGGGAGTTAAATCCTCACGCTTAGTAGTATAGATGACCTTGCTTGTCACTCAAATGGATACCACGCATTCAAACTATGTCTTTGTGAAAATTTTGGAATTTTGGAAGTCAAGGAAAAAAAACATTAGAAGAAAACTTAGTGGAAGTCAAGATAAACTACATGATGTTTTCTTGCTTCTAACGCACAAATTTGCATTGCTCAATAAAAATTTCTGCGTTAGAAGCAAGAAAACATCATGTAGTTTATCTTGACTTCCACTAAGCTTAAGTTTTCTTCTACTGAAATTGCAAAACCTGCTGATAGGAACCCTAATTTTTCATTTCTTTGTGTGTGGGGTTTGCAATGGGAGAAACGGGAGGTGTGAGGGTATGTTCATTGATGAGGTCACACAACCAACTACGCAATTTTAGTGACGAGAAAAATTGGGTGGCGAAAAAGACTCTGTTTTTCTTTTCTATCAAGGTAGATGAAAAGGTTAAACTCAAGATGATGAGTTTAGAGAAGTTATTCACTTTCTGGATACGTTTTGCCAGACTTGAAACAGATTTTTGTTGCAACTACTAGCAAATCGGAAGTTCAGGAAGGAAATATGAGATTCTTCAGCCAGTTTTTAAAGAAAAAGCTGTTGTAAATTGCATGTTGCAGTTACTTAGGTAAACACTTTTTTTCCCTTTTTTCTTTAAGTCGCCAGAATTCGTAGCTTCAACTAAGTTCTCAGAGCCCACACCAAGCTGAAAGCAGATAATTAACCTCCCCTCGCCCTCCAAAAGAAAACAAAAAAAAAAAAGAGATTAAAAAACTCCTTCGGTTTGGGTGTTAGTTTCGTGGGCGTCGTTGGGAGGTCCGCCAATACGACCAAACATCAGGGACATCAGGGATCTCACTTTTCACAGTTTCCGGTGATCATTTCTTCAGCAATAGGACATTATATATATATATTTTTAAATACTGTTGCAAAAGGTGTCACTTTTGCAAAGTGATAATTAAAATCCAAAAAACAAAAACAAAAAACAAAAAAGAGTGTTCAGTGCAGACGATGAGTAGAGAGAAGAAGTGAACCCAAGGGGCTGAGGCGCTTACAAGTCCTTCGTCTTCAGAAAGGTTCGTCGTCGGCAACGTCTCCGGGTCCCGAGTGTTCTCGTCGAAGTGCAGGGCCGCCATAGCTGCTGCTGCTGCTGCTACTGCAGCCTATTTTGCTTTCTCAAACCTGAAGCACAAACCAACAGAATTAGTGCAGGCAAGAGAGATCCTGGGCAGAGGAAAGGTAACGAACTAAGGTCCTCCACAAAAATAACTCGTAAACGACGACGACGACAACAAGGAAGCAAAGGAACCTAAGCGTGCAAGAGATCAACCTTCTTCACTGCAGGCGAAAAACAAAAGGATGGAAAAGAGAAACTCTGCATGTAAGCTCGGAAGTGTGTCACTCCTACTATAATAGCTCACTCACAGGTGCTTAAAATCCACGAATTCTTTCTAATTTAAGAAAAGGTGCAGAAAATCTCTTAGAGAAACAGACAGAGACACACACACACACAAAGGCTCGGCGATCTGCACGAGGACAGTAACAAACGTGTCTATGACGGAACCAAAGGTTCGGTACCCAAACGTGTTTCTTGCAAGACACCGAGAGCTCTTAGCGACCTTTGCCAAAACCGGGATTTTGCGGCTGTAGAATCGCTTCCAGTGCAGGCGAGCAACGAGAAAAAACGCAAGGTCGTTTAATTAAGGAACATTGCATGTAACGAGCACTTCGGCGCACTCCCTCATGCACACACACCGAATTTTTCTGACACTCCGACATGCCAACGACAGAGATCCACGAATCCCTTTCTAAACTTCAGAGAGAAAAAGTGCAGCAAATGTTGGAGAAAATACAAATTACTCGCACCCTATTTCTCAAACATTCTTCCTCCTCTCCTTAGTCATTCCTCACGACGACAACCACAAGCTTCTTCTCTCACAAAATTCCACGCCCAAAAAAGAAAGCTCTAGACAACCAAATTCCAAGCCCAAAAAAGAAAGCTTAAAAGGCAACGAAACTCACACTCCAGTCCAGGCAACAGAATCTTCAAACGGGATGGAAGCTTTGAAGAAAAAAGGTACCTTTGGCGATGGAGTTGCGGGTGTGGCGTGGGCTGAGATTATGATGGCGAGGGCGAGAGGGGGGGAATGGCGAGCTTTATAGAAAAAGCACGTGAGCATGAGATTGCACGTACGTACAGGTGGGGTCCATCAGTCAAAAGCGGGTGATCAAAAGCAGCAGGGCTCTCTGCGATGAAGGAGAAGCGTGTGCACAACAATGGTAGTAGTACGTCGCAGGGGTGACTTGGCGAGGGGGAAAGTATTCCAAGGTGGTGACTGGGCGTGGGGGGCATCCAGATATGGGGTGACTTCGTTTCCTTTTCGTTTGTAGGCGCATCCTCGTGGATCCTTTCGGAGAGAAAAAGAATTTGCGGAGTGTGCAGGATTCGGATCTCTCTCTCGGGTTGCCACTTGGAGAGGGATTTGGAGAGGGAGTGAGGTGGTGGTGGCCATGCAAGCAGGATCTTCATTGAAAAACGTTGCTTGAACAACCGCAACCTGCAGATACTTCACCGTCTCCGAGAAGTCGTGGAATCGTGGCTTGCTTCTGCTTTGCGACGGGAGAGACGACGAGGGATGGCTGGTCGTGTGAATGGAGGTGAGCTTGGGGAGTTAGATAAAAGCGGGAAGGGGACGGGGTGGACGTGTGAAAAGGGGTTGCCTGGTTGGGGTTAACTGTTCCCGCTTTTCCGCTCGAGAGGGAAGGATGTCTATGCACGTGCGGATTTGGTGGAAAAATCTCAAGGGGATGCTTTGGGTCCCGTTTCCTCTTGGAATTGACACTTTGAGGGGAGCAGTGTGCGGGTTCACTAGCAAAAAGCCTACATTTCTCATTTTCATCCGGTTTTTTGAGTGGATGCATCGGCTAGCCCCTACATATTTACTTTGTGAGTAGAAATTTTCTGACAGTTTAATCGGTTTTTAGCCGGTTGATGTAGGTTTCAGCTTTCAACCGGTTTTTTTCACATTTCATTCGTCTAACTTTTTATTATTTTTTGGCTCTCCCTGTACATTTAGGAGGGAGAGTTTGAATGGATAATTGGTTTTAAAGAACACTTCATAGATTAGGGGATTTCAAAGTTGGGGAAAGAAAAAAAAAAGGGAAGTGGTTTTCTATAGTTGATTTTGGTGAAAATGAGGGTAGTTTGAATGGAAAATTTGCATATATGGCTTTAAACAACACATTAGGGGATTTCAAAGTTGGGGAAAGGGGAAGGAAGTGAAGTTATTTTTCTCTAGTTGTTTTATTAAAGCGAAGGATAGCTTTCTTAAAAAGAGAAAGGTGATTTTTTTTTTTTTTCACACGGAATTTGGTTTTTTCATGAGGAAATTGAAAAGTTTTGTAGCACATGGAGAAGTGTCAAACAAAATGCACGTAGGTGTGTTCTTTTGCATACATGTGGCCCTCAAAGGCTCAAACAACACTTTGAACACTAGGGGATTTCAAATTTTGGAGAATAAGAAGCAGTTTGAGCTGTTTTTGTTTGCAAAGCTTGTTAGCTTTGTTAATTCTCAATAAGAGAAAGGCAACCTTTTTTTTCAAGAAAATTTTGATTTTTTCATGAAAAAATTTAGAAGTTTTCTAGCACATAGGGATGTGCAAAAAAAAAGTGCAAACATTTCCTTTTGGAGCTCCTTTTTTGTCAAAAATCAACAAAAAAAGACGAGAAACTAGCTTCAAAATTATTGCAAGAAATCACAATTCTTTTGCTCCAAAAAGGACAAAAGAAACGTGTTCGAATAAAAAAACATTTTGGGAGAGAAAGTAGCACAAGTTTGAAATTCCTAATAAATATGGGATTTCAAAATTCAAGGGCGACTAAGATTTTTCTTTAAGACATTTTCACTTCCAAGAATGTTAGTCTTCTCTAAGAAAATCAAAATCAAAAGGTTTTCTTGCACACCATAAGGTGCAAATAATTTAAACATTACTTTCCTTGCATAAATCAACAAAACAATAGCTAACCTTAGCCATTGGAAAAGAGAAACAAAAAAAAAAAAAAAAACGTTTGAGAACACCATGAGAATTGTGATGAGGATTCACTATTGTTTTGTTGCTAAACAAAGAAATAGCAAACCATGTTTGAAAACAGAACATTTTGTTCAAAAAAATTTAAAGTTTGGAATTCCTTAGTAACAAAAATATAACAAAGGTGGTTTTTTTTTTCTCATTTATAAAGGATGTTTGCAAAGGTGTGTAACATGGACATGATTTGAGGCATGGTTTCTAATGATTCTTAAATAAGTACAAAATTGTGAATATTTAAAAGTTGACATTTATTGTTATTGGTTTTGCATATTTAGCTATTGTTTTGGTTACTTGAGACTGTTGACTTTGGGCGTGATTGTCCCTTTTTGGAATGAGATCTTTGTATTGTTTGCAAGAGAAAAATCACGAGAAAAAGGAAAAAATATGAAAAGATGCCGCTTGAGCTATACAAATTCAAATGAGGTTTATTGATTTCAATCCAGGTTTGAGAAATATTTCAAAAACTTAGGCCAGAAGCAGTAAGCCAAAGATAATGTTCGATTGAACAGTATTTGACATTAGTTTTTGCCTTTTTGCATTTAGGAAAAGCGGTCTATTTCCTTTTGTAGTGAGCTTGAATTGGTTACTTTTCCTTTCATGTAAGATATGAAGTGGCTAATTTTAACGTGTTATTTGTTAAATTGGGAAAAATATAGGTACCATTTTGTATTTCACTTGAAACCCAAAAAGTTACTTTAAACCAAATTCAAAGGTATCAAATTCAGTATGAGCCATTAAGATTTTTTCCCTTATAACTTCCTCCTCTCAGGTGAGGGCACGTGTACCAAAAAAAATGTTGCAAGTTGGAATTTAGGTGATCACCTGAATTCTTGAAAATCCCAAAATGTATTGTTTTTCCCAATTTAACAAATAACGCGTTTTTTCCTTTTATGTGAGATATGAATCAGCTGAATTCCCTTCTTTGGTTAATTTAAATCATTTAAAACTCTGAAAAAATTTCATACATAACAAAGACACAAACAAACAAAAAATCAATAATTAATGAAATGTCTATAACAAGAATTGAACCTGAAAACTCTTCACCAATTGAGAACCAAAGACTTAGCCTTATAAAAATATAAAACTCAAACATTTTTTAAGAGGTATGACATATGGAGCTTTGTGTTTTTGAAGGACTCTTATCTAAGCATGCATTAAAATTGAAAGTCACCAACATCAGCATTACCTTCATATGCTTCTCCTTCACTTATATAAGTAAGATATAATTCTAGTATTGAATATAAGTGTCTAAATTTTCTTGAAATTTTTCCACAAAACAATGGCTTCATATAAAATTGAGTTAGCACTATTAGCATTAGGACCTTCTAAAGCAACACGCATAACATTCTCAAGATGTTTGGTTTTTAGATTATTTCTTACCTTAGTCTTAATCTCTAAATGCCCAAGGGAGTAAGGCAAAACATGAATCGTAAATGCTTTGTAAATTAACATTTTTTAACTTTGATGAGGTTTTCTTCAAAAGAGAAAACAAGAATCATGATGTTAAGTAATTATCTACAAAGTCAAACATTCAAAAAAAAGTTTTGGACTCTTATTCTCAAGTGCATCATTCTTTGTATGTTAGATACCCCTCAACCCTTGTGTAGCAATGGGGTCTTTTTAATAGGATTTTTTACTTTCCATGCAAAAATAAATAGTCCTTTATAATCATATAATTTGGTAAAATGACCTATATTAGAACAATCTATAATTACTTATAAGATTTAGAGGATTCCATTTTTTCCACACATTTTTTTATAAGAAAAAAATGAATTGTCAAATATATTGACATCAAAAGGTTTCAAGTATGAGGTACAAAAAATGCATGTGAATATTTGATGGTTGGATTTTAATATTGTAGGGAAATTAATTTTCTTTTGTACACTTGATTTTTTGTGTTAAGAAATTTTGGTTGTTGCTCCTTTGCCCGGATTAATGTTAGATTTTGCATTTTTTTTCACACCATTTTTAAAATTTAAACCCCAATTATGGCACGTTTATTTTCACAAAATTTTGATAATAATTTCACTTTCCATTTTTTTAGAGACACTTCTTTTTAGTTTAGATTTGTATTTAATTTTGTCACCATATTTTTTGCTATAACATAGATTATGACATTTTGGTTGGTTTTAAATTTTGAGTTTTTTTTACTTCCTATTATTTTTGTTAAGTCACATTTGTTTTGACTTTCATCCAATACAACCTAACTCCTCAAATACTCGGATACATGTACAAATCCATACTAGATATAGTCTTGTGCATATCATAAGTCCAAGTCTTGTGCCCTTATATTAGTAGTAAGAAAGTCAATGTCTTAGATTTGTAGTGTGCCTATATTATTTATATTGGGTTTAGCACTTTGAATGTTTTCTTCTTTATTTGTAAGTTTATTATAACTTTTATCTCAAATGAACAAAACCTTTGCTATACTATGCCATCCGTCAATTCTAAAATGCTAAGTGATCAACATGGGCTCTTATTTAATGAATTTAGAAGCATTTATTATTTAATATTCATCAAAATTACACTATAAGAAATTGTGTCCTAATTAACTCATCCAAACTCCAAATTGCCTAAATGTGTCCAAAATGACAAAAAGACTGTCAAATTAGACAATTTGTCTACATTCAATCATATTGATTTGGCCATGTTTTTGTCATTTTGAATAGTTTTTTTTGTAGTGTCACAAATTTTATTCATAGAATTTAGAAATTAATATGATTGATTAAATATAAACATTCTATTCTAAAACTCAAAATACAATGTTTTTGAAAGAGAGAACACCATTAGTTGTTTGAAATAATAAATTTTATAACACTAATAAATATTAAGGTGTTTGTCTTTCAAAAATTCTCCTTGGTAGAGTTTAACTTAGATTGACAAAATCCAAATTGGGTTGGAAAATAGACTTGATTTTTTATATGAAAATATTTTTTATTTTTTCAAAAAGCATCTTTTAAAATCTCAAGTAGTCCACAAAAAATAATAGCGATCAAAAAATAGTCAACTAGGCGTTTAGGATTAAATAGTATTTTGGACAGAAAAAGCTCTTTCACATATGGTAATCCTAATACATTGAGTTCTGGCAATTTCAGCAATAATGAATAAGTTAAAATACGTTACTTGAAGTGAAAGGCTCCAAGCTATATGACTCCACAAGTCACCAAATCTTTTATTTAACCATTTAGTAGTTTTTTAAAGTTTGAAAACAAAAAACTTCATATTTGTTGCTGAGGGGTTCACCAAAATTTCAAATCTTTTTTTTTGAAGCTCTAAATCTTATTCATAATGAGAACTAAATACATACTTGGAAATTTTTTTACTCATTATCTCAATGCATTGTGCGTGATCATAATAGCAGACTTGGATAAAAATAGACACTGAAAACGATTGAAGATAGAATTACGTCTGATGGAATTCGACAGAATGTCTCAACCCTCAAAGACATTGCAAACCAAACTTTTGATAGAGAAATGCAACATAACGGCATTCTATGTTTTATAATGGACAAAGGGAAGATGCGACGGTGTCTATTGATGGTGATGGAGGGTCAGAGGCTGTACAAATATCACAATCATTATGAGCTCCGCAAAATATTGCAAATGCGCAAACTGAATGAAAAAGTATTTTATGATTAGTTTATTTTTAATGGAATCCCACAATACAAGGTTGTCATAACAATGCTGTCACGAATACAAAAATAGAAAGATAATTGATAAAAAAAAGGAATGAGCTTGGATTCAAATATGAGGAAATAAATATCAAAGGAGGTGAGCGATGGCTCTAAGAGATGTGTTGTTGAGTCTAAATAACACTTCAGTCTTGACCTCTATATATACCATGATCTAAAATGAAAGAAATCTAAATAAAAGATATTCTAAAGTCAAAAGTAAAAGAAAATGAAATGTTCCGAAATAATATCCCTAACAAGCGCAGGGTGTAAAAGAGAAAGATGGAGGTGCACCAAAAAAAAATGTGGCTCTACATCGGTGAAAGATGGTGATTTTACGCTAGAAGATGACTTTCATAATTGTGAGTCTTTATATATGTATTAGAAGGTAGATATTATAATAAAGAAAGATTGCTCACTACTTAAATAACTATTTGTTTAAAGAGTTTAGAAGTGGTGCAATAGCTATAAGATATTGAAAAGTTTGCCCAAGAGGTTTGACATATTATTTACCAAAAAAACACAATACAACTTGAATCATTAGCAGTATATTGCGTGTCACATGATATTTTTCTCAAGTTAATTTTCCAACATCCTCTATCACTTGCTGAACTACTCGTACAGGCACATTTTTAGACCTAATATTCTTGACATATATGAAAAGCTACATTACTAATATAAGTAACTCATGTAAAGAACAGTTGTAGTCAATTAGTTCTATCAATATTTTTCAGTCTAAATGTTTGCATATTAGAAGAATTCCAAATCTTAAAATGTCTAATAACTCCATTATCAGCAAAACGAATCTCCAACACATTATAAATATTTTTTGCATAACATTTTTGAAAAGTTATGGCAGATTTTAAATTTGTCCCTAGCAAATTTCTACACATTTCAACACTATGATACATATATTCACAAATTTCATATTGTAATTTTCTCAAATAATCTCAAAGAGAACCAAACTCAGCAAAAATATAATAATCAATATTCTTGTTAAAAGTGACAAAATTCAATTTGGTAGAGTCATCTATAAACAACATTCAAAATTGTGCAATTTCAAGATTAACTATTCTTCCAATACAAGAGACATCAACAAACTTTTACTAAGAAACTATACAAATAATAAATGAACTATATGAGATATCAGCCAATAAATGAAGTACATAAATAATTTAAAAAAAACTAATTTATTAAAAAAATAGATTAGTATCATCATCTTTTGATACTAATATGTTTTTGAAATATATCAAGACACTCTCTAAACTATTATAAAGAGTTAAAATTGTTTGTCACCTTAATAACCAACGACTTTTATGAAGTCTCTTAAGGGTTTTCAATGAATCAAATAGTTTTTTCTACAAATTTTGCAAACAAGAGTTTCTCTTTGAAGACTTTTTAAGATATGCAGCTATTGAGTTGATAAACTTATCAATTTCATTCAATAGCAAAGAACATTCATTTCTTTTAATTGCCTCTAAAAAAGCCAAGTTAGTCTTATAAACAACATAATAGATAATAATAAGGTGAGGATTTACTTTTTGTTTCAACTCAGTGGCAACTCCTGTTTTGGAGTTCACCATGACAGTTGTTCCATCTGAATTAAAACTTATGAATTTCTTAAAATCCAACCCATATTCTTTTAAAATAAAAATTAAGGTATCATAAATAAAATCAGCATTTTTTTGCCATACACCTATTTAATCAACCCTAAAAAGACACATATAAGCATTCTATCTTTAATAAAAATGGCAAAAACAACCATATGATCAGTAATAGAATATCAGTTGATTCATTAATTATTATGTCAAAATATTTAGAGTCTTTCGTTCTATCAATAAAAGTTTCTGAATTATACTTGATATAAGAAAAATTAGATCTGAACATGATTTTTCATCATGATACAAATTTTTAGTGATGTATGCATTCAAAGACATAAGTAACTTATACAGATATGAAAACTTGCAAAATAGCATTGTTTTTTTCCAATGAAAAAAACAGCTTTAAAAAGAGTAAGTATAACATCATTACATGTTTTATTTGATTCTGAAATGGCATTTTCTAATACTTTTGTATCATATTACATGGTTCAAGCTAACTTCTTATGCTCATTAGCATTACAATGAATTTGAAAGACCAAAAATCTTACGTTTACCAAACCTCGTTTTGTATTGTATATATTAATTTACCACATTTTTCTGTACATGTCTTTCAAAAAATCTTTCCTTTTAAAATGTTAAGCTCTAATCAATCAAATTGTGTATACCAAACATCTTTGCATAATTTTAATGTTAACTCAACATGATTTATATGTATTATTATTAGAAGAAGTAGTAGATTCTTTAAGGAGCGTTAGATCATTCTCCATTTTATTATACTTGAACATATTTTTTATGCTCATTTGATGCTTAGCCATGCTTACAAAAAATGTAAAACTCTTTTTAAGCATAGAACACATCAAGTCTTATAAAAAACAATATCAACAAAGGAAAATACAAATTTAGGATTCATAAACTAAAATTTCAAAAACTTTAGAGATTTTCAAGTATTAAAAGAAAATAGAGAAAACTACACACAATTAATTGAAAACTTTATGTACCAACATTAGCAATGCTCAACTTCTAAACCATAAACCTGCAAAAGACACAATGAACAAGAGAGGTAAGAAAAACTAGAATGATGCGCACAACGACGAGCAAAATTTGCAAGACAATGACAATGAACAATAAGAGAGCACGAATAAACACTAAAAGAGAGCAATTGAATAGAAGCGAACAAAATGAGTTACAGCATTGAGCAACACCAAAGCAGCAACAAGCGGTAGCAAAGCAGCAACAAGTGGTAGCAACAACAACAACAAGGAGCAGCAAAAAACAAAGAGCTACAATTGCGACAAACAAGTAGCGACATGCAACGTTGACGGACTATGAGCTGCGAGTGCAATCGGCAGCAAGAACTGAGCTGGAGCGATGAACAACCACCAATAAGCAAGATGAACCATCGTCATCTTGGAGTGAAAGCGACGAGCAACCACTGCAAAGCGAGAGCACAAAAACATGAGTGGGAGCACAAAAGCACGAGCGGAAACAATGGAGCACAAGTAAAGAACATAAAAGCACGAGTAGAAACGATGGAGCACAAGCAAGGAACACAAACAAAAACAAAGAGCACGCAAGCAAAAAGGCGACAACGCTACAGAAGTGCAAGGAGTCAAAAGCGACGCCCACAGACCCATTATGTTAAAATTCACAAGGTGACAATAAGCAGCCGCCAGTCCGGCCTTAAAACTATAAATTCATTTTACTATTTATGATGGACTCTCATTATCTAGCTCCACTAAAATCCGGATGTATTCTTGGTAGGTCCTCTAATAATCTTTTTGGGAAAATTTCATTTGGTCAATTTTTGACCCATTTTGAATAAATACAAATAATTTTCTTTTTTTTGTTGTTCAGTTAATTTCTCCTTCATTCTTGTTTCATTTGGTTTTACTACCTAAATACATGAATTTAGATCGGCTAAATCCCCATATTTATTGGCTTATCTTCTAGCAATCAGTTCTTCCCAGACCTTTATTCAATGATGAACTACATATTTTCCTTTACAACTTCTATTCTTTGCTTTAGACCTAAAATTTATCTATAAACATGGTATTTTTGAATTTAAGCCCAATCAACAAAATCAAGCTTTTTGATTTAGTTTCTAGTCCAATTTGAAAATTGCCAAAAGTTAAATAAGTTATTGAAATTTGAATTTTGAACTTAACATAATCAAAGGCTATTGAGGTTCTAATTATAGTATGGCCCTAAAATTTGATTTACACAGTAATGTTTTGAAATGTGATACACATTTATGGTGAAGTTTTCAAGGTTTAACAACTAATTTTATTATTGACATGAACTTACTTCATTTTTCTCTTAGAATTTATAACAATATCTAATTTCACAGAAAAAACTAACATTTTATGATTTACAAGTATGCCTTGCACATTCCTTGTTGTGTGTCTCTCTTTTCAAGTGACTTTTCACCCTCCCATTCCCTGTCCTTTTCTCTCCCTCCTCTTCCTCAAATTTCCTTTTCCTCCCCTTCCTTAAATTTCAAATTTTGAATGACAAAGAGACACTCAATGCCGGACACCAAATACATTATAATAAATAATTTCAAACATATAAAATACGATATAAAAAAGAAATTCCAATAACTTTTTGCCCTCTCTTTGTGTGCCTTTTCCTCTATTTTCTCCTCTTTCTAATAGAACTCGTGATGTTAATAGAGAGTTATATCATGAGATACATAACCCCATGCTTTATAATTGTACATAAAATTATATGAATTCTTTTTTACCCCAAGTATATACAATCAAAACTAACAAACGTGCCAAAAAATTCTCTTGGTAGATTAGTGCTTATTTGTTTGTCAATGTCTTTGCAAGCAAGTTAGCGCAAGAAAGTACCTTTAAAAAAATCTTTTCAAAATTTCTAATATTATAATCTCTCTAAATTCTAAACTTGCTATATGCATATGTCACAATTGCATGGATTTCATAAGCATACATTTGCATGGTGATTGTAAGAAACACTTGTACTATTTCTTGTCTCCTTCACCTCTTGCGGGTGAATTTTGGCTTGTAACTTTTGCACAGCAAGTTCTTTTGAGTTGAAATTTCAAAAGAAGGTACATGTCATAGTTATAGGCCTTCAATAATTTTTGCAGTTTTTTTTAAAATTATTTTACTATTTTTGAACAGCCCCCAAATAGGTGTCTACCTTGGCCATTTTGGAGGTTTTTACACAGGGAGATCACTCCCTTGTAATTTATGGTATACATGTGAGTTAAGAGGGTATTTGATGGATGGCTATTTACCTTAATTGTTGTATTTTAGATGACCATATTATTATATAAAAAGCTACAAGAGGCATATTTCTTGTACCCTATTTTTTTGTAAATATAGAATTTAGCTTATTTTAAATCACCTTGCAATGCAAGGAGGTTAAGTGAATTGGCAATACACTAGTTATTTTTTCATGATTTCTTGCACAATGAAGAAGTCCTTTATTGGAAATCTAAACAACAAAAAATTAGAGACAAACGTCAAGAATATGCTAGAAATAATTCAAGAGCTTTGGATTTATATATTGAAAGATAATATGGCCTAAAATTAGAAGAAGATATCTTTTCTTGAAATTGCCCAAACATAGTTCATAAAGTTTGACTCCTCTTAGAATGTGATGTGAGAGCTCTATTTTTTAATTTTTTTTTGACAATTGTGTAACATATTTTATTAGTTACATACAAGCCAAGTTTCAAAACTAAATGAGAGTTTTAGCATAAGATTCTCCATAGATGCCCAAACTGCCCAAGGTGCCCAAATTCTTTTGGGCAACATAACTTTTACTCAAGCATCCGATTGGAGTTTTTTTTTCACATAAAGTTATTCCTTGTGTGTACCTTATCTCTAAATTTCATAAACATCCGCCCAAAAATGACTTCATAGGAACCTGTCCAAACTTTCAACCAACCATTGAACAAACTTTTGTGGTTTAGGGGTTAACCATATAGAAGGATTGGTTTACAAATAACCACTTAAAAATACAGTAAATTGCTATCTTTCAACACTATACACTCAAACCCAAACAAACATGAGTATCACACTGTTGAACTTGAAATTTACACCAGTACTCTTGTTAGGTTACTTTTCCATTTGAGTTGCTTTATGGTGCATTTGCACCTGGCATTAGGAGTTAGTAAGTACTAGTTTTATAAGGGGTGGTTTTTGTGGGTGTTCCCACCAGGCATTAGTTTTACAACTCAAGCCAACCTTCTAGCCTCAGTGGCTGGGTGTAAAGTGCAATTGTTAAAGAAACTTTTAGTTAATGCTCCGTAAGTCACGTAATTTTTTGCAAACTTTCCGTAGTGGCAAATTTTGACGAAAATGAACATCTCATAGGATATTGGCACTGTAAGTGCGGTTTTTTCTATTGCAAGCTAAAGAAGTCAATTACAAAGAAGCGGTTATTGAATATCGCCTAAACTTTTGCTATGCCAAGCTAATTTAGAGTGGGGGTGGCTACGACGGCTGCATGGTGAGGCGGTTTTGGATCTAGCTCACAAACACTACAAGAGTCGTCTCTTCACAACAATTTGAGCATCACTTCAATCAGCTCCACAGGTACGTTGATGCATTTGACTTTGAGGTTCTGCTTCAGTATTGCTTTGCATTGCTGCTATGTATTCTTTGATAGAGAGTATTGTGGACTTCTCATTCTGCATTTTCTGATACGAGTATTGGGATGGTCTTGTATAGAAATGCCATTTACGGACACAATGGAGAATCACCTGAACTTTGGTCAGTACAACTCTTTGATCCGGCTCAGTGCCTTGCCGCCGCATCCAATGGAGATGTTAGGAAACAATGAGTCACTTTCTCTGGCATCCACATCCTCCTTGCAAATTCTAACATTACCGAAGTTTCTCTTTATGATATAGTAATGTAATCAAGAGATTTCCATGACCCTATATACTTGAGAGACAGCAATTCGACTGTAAGGTGGAACTTCCAGTCTTCTGTAATGCAGTAGTATGTTGATGACTTTGCCCTTGACGGGTACGTTCTATGTGCTTGCGGTACATGTGATGAACAATGTCTGAGGTGGAATGTCAATCAATGTCCTTGTCTAGTCACCACTGCACTTGCATAACAAAAGAAAACACTTTGATGCCTAAATCAGGGTCATTTTGAATGGAAATATGTCATTGTATTGAAGTCCAGATTCTTAGAATGTTGTAGGTGCTGGTTATGTTGTAAGCCTCGTCAATGCTCCTGGTAACAGTGTCTTTGTTTCCCCCGTCTAGAACATGATCTCCAGGGCTTGATTGTTCGTAATGCTGTATGTGTAGTTGCTCCTACACAATGTCAATACTAATAAGTTAAATTTTTGTTGTAAGGAAGAAGTATACCTTTGGCCAGTTCACAATACCGTCCTTCGGCTCCTATGAGAGTCCCATTGAGTAGCCAACGCCCGGAACAAATGGCATCGCGGCTCACACACACAGTGCATGTGAGCAACGCTGGGCCTTCATATACGGCAACACCTTCTAGCCCCCCACATGCTCACATGCCGCCCTCTAGCACCTCCAATCTTGCTACAACAACTCAAGCACAACACATGAGCAACAGCAACAAACAAGCGAGAAAAGACAGAGGCCCAAAATGGGTGCACATGGAGGTAATGGCACTCATATCTGTAAAGAGAGACATTTTCATAGAGAAATTGGACGCTGTGGACGGCCGCGACCTAATGACTTTAGACAACACAAAGTGCTTCCGCACATCACAGGAGGTAATGCGTGCAAACCACTCATCGTGCACACATAACGAGCTTGCATGCAAGGCGAAGTGGAATCTTGTCTTGCTTAAGTACAAGCGCGTTTTTGACTATCTCCACCAAACAGGCAAGAATACCCGAGAGTACTGGGACTTGACTTCCACTCAACGTAGAGACAAAGGATTGCCCAAGTAGTTCCCGCCAAACATGTTCGAAGCCATTGATGAATAGTTCCACTTGCGCCCGCAGAATTGCCCCCTCCATGCGCGCGACGTGCTATCTCCAAGCGACACCAACCTCAGACAAGTTGAACATGTAGAACATGTGGGGTTAGAGGATACCAGCTATCATGGATCTAAGGATTGTGTAGACCTTCCTGGTGTTGGAGATGAAGGAAACCAGGAAGTCACTCCCCTTTGGTCTGCAAGTACCTCCACCTCCCCTCCGCAAAGCTATGTATCCACGCCTATACCAAGCCTGCGTCCTTCCGTCTTTGCAAGTACACCAACATTCAGACAAAACACCGAAATTCCACCTGGCATCACTCCACAAGTGATTAGCTCCTCAGGTACATCATCATACTCTCTCAGCAGAAGATTTGGCAACATAGGTGTGAAACAAAAAAATTGGTCAAGACATGGTGTACTTGCAAAGGCCATAAGGGAAGCTGGGCAAACAATGGCAAAACACATGCATGAAATAGCAAAAAAAATCAAGACGTGGAGCGTTCAAAGATTGACGTCCAGCTTTAGTTATTTGAGGCAAACATGGGATTCATGCGTGACAGGGACCAACGTGTGTACGCGAATGCAATGGAAGTCAACTTGAATGCAAAAATGGCAATTTTGAAGCAATCAAAAATTGTCAGCTGCTTATCACATCTTTCAGATGTGATGAACCAAAGTTTCAGAAGAACTACTATTCTTGACAACCATAGCTCACCACTACTAGGAGGAAAAGATCAACTACGGGAGTTTCTCACAAAGCCATGCAGCATACTGCCTGCAACAACAACACCAACCATACTACAACGGATCAACAACTCCCTCCTACTCCGCCTAAACCACACCGAGACCCCTTGCAAGAACATCATACTCCTCTATGTCATTCTGACTTCAAGCACGGCAGTGAGCGTACAAGCTAGGAGCCAGTACAAGCCGGCAGTAACACACCAACAGGCAAGGACCGAGACACCATGGTCGAATCACCTTGTGTCCACGGCAACGACTGTCCATGCTTGGTAGATCAAAGCCCTCTTCCTTCAGATGTACGTGGAGGTGAATCAACTTCTTAGATTGTCCATGGAAGAGGTGCACCTAAAGCAATTGCAAGTGACCCCTTCCACCGGAGCACAGAGACGATGACTACCGCAACATTAGGACATTGTTGAATGTCTCGGATCTGGCCAGCTCTGGTCAGGCCCTAGGCCTTCAGTAACAATGATCACACGGTTAGAGAGAAGTGAATACCACATCGTTAATAGTATGGTAGAAAACACAGTACAATTGTAGGTAGTCATTCAAAGGTACCGGATTGCACTATGGGAAGATGTAAAGGACCCGACATAATAAGTGGTGTTTCTAATTTAACACTTACAAAATTTGGACTTGAAAAAAAAGGTGAGGTTTGTTTATTTCACATTTCTTGCATGTACTTTGAATTAATCATGTGTTCTATTGATGTTTTGCTAAATTTAGAAAAGTATACTGACTTGGTTGAAATTAGTACCGAGTGATCAAAACTTGCCTTAAGACGTCCTATATACAACACTTGATGAAAATGTGAGCATAGAAATTAAATGAGAGAGTTTGAACAATTATACCTGAGCGCTTAAAGCAAGTGCTGTCTCTGATTAGTGAGATGCAAGCCTAGTAGTTGCCGCTTCTGAATAGCTGCTGCAGTTCTAAACGTTTTTGGTTTGGCATTTCCACCTTTATTTCTATAATCACCATCGGCAAAGCCTAGAGCATCACCTACAACATTGCTTTCCAAACCCTCTGTCTATAACTTACAGAATAGATTTTGCACATCCTCATCAAATTGGCCTAACAACATATTGTGCAGAATGGCACAACATAATATCACATCAGGAAGGAAGGCCACATCCAACTGCGTCGTATTCAGCAATTCCCGGAAAGTTTGCTTCAGGATACTGAATGCGTTCTCCACCACACAACGACCTCTTTGAAGTTTGTTGTTGAAAATTGCCTCTGCCATGAAGAGTTGAATATTGTTCCGGTGAGTTACCATGAGCCAAGGCAACAATAAATAACCAAGATCAGCGAGGAGGTAAGGGCCAAAACCTTCAACGCTTGATTCATTGTTGAAGAAATTATTGTATGTAGCCAAGTTGTACACTGTTGACCTCCGCAGCACTCGTGAGTCGTTCATGGGAGCATAACATCCCTAGGTATAAATCAATGAAGCTCTCCTTGTTGTCCACAATTGGTTGACAATTGAGTGTGCATCTACTAGATTTGAAGTAGTTAATAATCAAATGGCACATTGCAAGGCTTTGCAATCAAAATGTGCATACCATCAATGGTACCAACTACCCCAGATAGTCCACAAAGATCTATAAACTTCTGTTGAGTCAAACGCAAGCGATCACCTGTAGGCCACCTGATTTGATACTTCAGCGTGTCATTGATGGCATGGACAATGTCCCTCAACACACTGCACACTGTGCTTCTCCCAATTGCGAACATCTTCAAACAAACAAAAACGACACTGCTTGCGTTAACTTGAACAATGTGCACGCAACACGAATGACAACGGGGATGGCCACCCGATACTTTGTGTCTTTCTTGCACACTACTAGAGCCAACATATCAGCCAATGCAAAGACAGAACATTTTCCGCTTGCAAAAATGTTCTATCCATCTTGCATCATCATACTTCCCCATCACGAAACGCGAGAACCAAGCAGTCAAACGGGGTTTAACTTAGAACTTGAGGTCATTAGTTGGCACGCAAGCTAACATATACAACCAAAAGGAGTGCAAGCATGACTGCATATGAGTCAAGGGATCCTGAGCAAGCTTTGAAATACTCTCCGTAATAGCCTGCATAGGAGCCGGATCATGCTCCTCCTCTTCAACAATGGCATCAGGTAAAATGTCATTAAACCCCGCATTCATAATCTGGAGCAAAATCCATAAACCCAGCATGACAGCCAAATGCTTCTCGGACCTGCTATCCATAGCGTGCACGCTTTCAACCTGCCATAACATGCAAAGCAAATGAAAATAAAATGAACAGAGTGTGACAATTATATGAACACAAGCATACATTCATGGGAAAGTCAGTGTCATTTAGAATCCTAATTCAATTACTATAGACTTGCATTCATTTTAGTACAAAATGCTAAAGGCATGCAGCTCCAAAACAAACTACTTAAACCGGTCCGATCATCTCAAATTCAATTTTGAAAAATTGTTATGCAAACAAACCACAAAGACATTGAATTGAACAAAGGATGAGAGAGATAGGACATACCTTCCAGTTGAGGAAGACCTCACAACAAGCGGCCCGTAGTGGAAATGCAAAGAAGCTGCTCTAAATCCGGCGAGTAGTACTTGGCCTTGGAATTCTTCCAAAAATTGAAATTTCTGAAAACGAAACCCCAATCACAATTGCTTCAGAAACTCCTAAGAGAGGTGCAACTATGCGCACAAACAACGGAGGCTACCTTGCGGCGGTGAGAATTACGCAAGGACACATCAAAAACTTCCAAGAGCATCTCTTGAGATTTTGCGACTCAACCACACAAAGACACAGAAAATAGAGAAAGGACTGCAGCTTTGCACAGCGACAGTCAAGGGTACCTTGCTTTTTGAGAATTACGCAACGCACAGTAGAAATTGCAAGGAGCGGCTGGAGCTCGTTTGAAGACAACAAAGATGCAGCAAGAAGGAGACAAGCATGGTCAACCAATAAGCACTAAATGGTCAGTTCTACATAACAACGACAGACATATGTGAACCCCTGTTTTTTCAGTCACTTCTTCTGCCTTGCTGGCATGACTAAAGTAAACGCAGGAATTCCGTATGATGACATGTGTGAACACACCGTAATTATCACCTATAACAGGTTGTTAAATTTTGCTTTCTGGGCCCTACACTTTTCAAACTCCACTTTTCCTCAACAATGCACACAATTACGTTTAAAACTTGCTTTTATCAAACGCCAAGTGCAAATGCAGCTTTACTTCCACTCTAGTTACCTAAGTGACTGAAAACAAAATGCCTTTTTCAACAAATGAATGACATTTGGAGGTTTATCAATACAAGATGAAGGTTTTTCATATGATTGTCTATTACCAAAAAAATTATACAAAAGCAACCAATATTGTAATAATAAAAGAAAATATTAGTAAAGTATGTATGTTCAGCAAGTAGTGTGGAACAACCTAATGAGCCTAATTGGTGTAGCACATTTAGCAATATTACTATCCACTTGCTTTAATTATAAAAACCATGTTAAACATCATATTAGGTAAAATGAGAAAAACAATGCATCCTTTGACTTTTCACCTTTTTGCCATTATGTACAAGTCCTTCAACATTGTACAAAAAAACAAGCGTGCACTTTCTTGTACGATAGTGAGGTCTCAATGGTTGCCTCTAAGAACTTTAGAAAATTATAACTTTTTGAGCTATAGCTATGCCTACATTTATTGTATGTGGGATTAAGATGGAGTACAAAATGGTCCCTCCTTTTTTCCCAATTTACCTAATATGGTGTTGTTATGAGTTATCCTACCTTGGATTTTGTTTGAGCTAATCATGAAAACCACATCATAGCTTATCCTACCTAGATTTAATTATAAAAACTACATCATATGTTATCCTACCTTGGTTGTTGTTTGACATAATCATGGAAACCACATCATAGCTTATTTTACTAAAAATTTGATTAACCCTTAAACGTCCGAGCGTGGCCAATACAAAATGAGGTATTTCACTTGTATTTGGAATGGATTTCACAACTTTACTACATTTGAGATCAAGAGTTGAAATTTAGATCAATGTGGTCCTAGTGAGCAATTTGAGATCCCAAATTAAAAAATCTTGATGGTAATAAATGCCAATTATACAATAATGTATCTACAATGCCCTCGAGACATTTAACCCCTAACTGCATGAGGTACCAAATTTTGGTGTCAATAAAACTTTGAAGTTTAGTACACCTAACTAAGTTGCTATTCCTAGTAGTTAATATGTTTGAACTATTCTTTTTGAAGTCTAGTTTTAGCATCAAAAATCTGATTTTGAAAATGATTGATCATGATGTTTCTATTCAAGATTTTGTGTAAGGGTTTTGAGTTTCCATAGTGTTGAGAGCTCTTGGAAATGAGCCTCAAATACACTAGATCTTGGAGAAAAAATCACACTAGAAATTCATTTTAGAAAAATTGTAGAAGATGGATTTTGAATAGTTGTAAAGTGATTGGAGTTATGTATGTTATGTTCTTCAACCTTGTATTCTTTTGGTGACCATTTTTTTGATTCAACATGTGAAAAGAAGATTGAGACACTTCACTAGTCATTTTTACAGTTTTAACACCCTTGTGATTAAACATTATAATATTTCAATCTATAAGTGATATTATTGTGTTTTCTTTTCCAAAGTGATCTCTAAAATATCTCATTTGAATTTGTACAGTTACAACTTCAAAAAAAATGATACATCTTATTAAAATGTTGATTCCTTGTTCTGTTTAGAGCAAATTCCTAGAAGCTCAAAAAAGGCGTCAAGCATTTAGGGGTTAACCCATTAAGATCCGGCCAACCAGTTCCTATCCGATTTTTACTCTTTTCAATTTGTAGAGAAAGCATGTCAAGGAATTTGATAATGTGGCAAAGGGGATGGGTTTGGGGAATTGTAAAGTGAAGAGTTTAGGACAATAACTAGGCCAATCTGAGGTGGCATGTAGCTAGACAGTTGAAAAAACTAAAAGAGTATTGGCTGAAAATATAACAATAAATGCAAAAAAATGGCCATAACAACTAAAGAGTGAGCATGATTCATGATACATAACACTAAACCCTGCAAGATACTTCCATTTGTACGGTCAAATTTGTGGTTGACATCCGTGTTCAATAGTTTTAAAATTTCTCCTAAATGGCCATACAAAGGATTGCCCACCCTAGAATCAACCATAGACCTTAATGGATAAAGGATAAAAAAACCCGCATACTGTAATAGGCCCATTAACCCCTTAGGGCTGCTTGTTGTCCAAGCTAGTTGTTCTTTTGGAAAAGCAAATTGCTTTAGGCTTTTTAAAACTTAAATTAAATGTGAAAAGCACAATTCATTTGTATCAATGTAAATTGCGGTCTTGGAAGATAAGTACGTAATTTTTTTGGAACAATTTGGTTATAATATGTGTTGCATTGGTGAAGTGAAAGGTGGTGCATTGGATTAAGTTTGGATCATAGAAGTTGTATGAATGACTCATACAAGCAATTGCTATAGAATCAAGTTTTGAAATTGTGAATTTTTCTTACATGTGATATGTTGAAGGGCTTGAACTTGGGATTTTGGAAAAAAGTTGTACCATCTGCTATATTTGGTGAAGGAAAGGCATGGGTGGTTAAGGTGCAGAAATTGTGGAAAAGATCATGAAAGTTTGATTAGTTTTAGAAAAATAAGGTTTGCATGGTTAGAAAATCCAACCAAACAAGTTACTTGAATAGTATTGATCTACGACTATGTGATTTTTCAAAAGAAGTGTGACAGTGTGTAAGCTAGTGATTTTGATTGTGCAACCCTGAAAGGACTAAAGAGCTCAGATAGTGGGTACAAGGCCAAAAACTAATTAGGGTGGCTGCTATTGTGGCACCATTTACCTGGTTCTTAAAAACGTCAAATGAAGTCATCCTCTTATTGGTGTTTTGGTGAGTGATTATACTAAACACTCAAGTTTCCTAATACCCCTTGTATTGAATCACTCTTTCTATAACATCTTATAATTCCAAACTTTGATCAAACAAATGTGCGTGAAAATAGACTTCATTCCATACGTGTTTGTAATTGATCAACCCATAATCCAAAATTGGTAACACACCTTATATTTAGTTTCAAACCTATAAAGGCAGTTTTTGCCTCCTCCGGCCCTCAGGGGTTAAGGATTAATAACCTGCATACTGTAATAGGTTATCCTACCTTGATTTTTGTGTGGAGAGGGTCAAACACAAAGAAAGAAAGAAAAAAGCCAGGAAAGTTAGGGTTCACAGTTCACACCTAGCATCAAGGTCCCGGCAAGGATTCCGTCAAGATCACCACCATCATGCACTCATCATCATCGTCATCATCATGCTTTGCTTCCAAGTTAGGGTTTCTGCGTCTTGCGACATCCATGCAGCCAATTCCCCCGCTCAATCAAATCACCTCACGCACTCTCTCTCTCGTCTCTCTCTTTGTCTCTCTTCTCTCCCCGAGCACAACACTCCGTCGCTCTCCACAATTCACGCCTCAAATTGCTATGTAACGCGGGTCTCAACTTTCCCGATCCAATGCTGGTCTGTATGCCACTAGGTGAGCCATTATCAACATAACTCTCCGGGGTTTTTGCTTTCTCATTTCATGTTTGAGCACGCATTGGAAAATGGCTCGGTAATCAGTAGTATCGATTTCGAAATGGTTGGAAAATTTGTGGCGTGCGATGAGGTCGTTGTGAGTAAGATTTATATTCGCGACTGAGAAAACAGAGGATTTCTTTTTTCTCTGGACTAATTAGGTCGAATTACATGGAAATGATGCTCACATTGAAGTGCATGTTGTTTTGCGATTGTCGTGTTATTGACTAACTCTTGGCCAGCTGATGGAAGGAAAGTGAGATTCGGTGAAGCAATGTTGTTCGTTTCTGGTGTTGTTGTTGTTTCCAACTATACTCCTTCTGTGATTTGCATTATATGCACATCTAGTTACTGTAGCCATTTCGCAGGGCTGGACAAAATCGTGATTTTGTGTGTGTTTATGTGTTTGTGTGTGTGTGTGTGAGAGAGTGTTTATGTTACTTTGCTAGAGCTTCCAGTTAGTAAAGCAATGACGTGTATCACTTGTTTTCCACTTTTCGGGGTCGACTCTGTGATGTGGCTGGCTACCTTATTTTTTCGCAATCGGAAGTGTCTGGCACATTTTTGACGTAGTCTGTGGTCAGTAATGAGATTTGTTGCTTTTTAACCTTGGTTCAGTAAAAATGATTTAGAAGAGAGTTTTGTAAGTGTTCTTTCTGAGCATTTTGACTCTCAAGTGTCTTCTGACCACTCCTTTTGCCTATGACTTATTTTGAACTGCGTCCTCAGGTGTACCTGCTGGAGTGTTCCTGCTGAAGCTCAGAGCTTCTTTCCAGCAGGATAAGCTTTTGCGAAAATGGAGGCTTTGCGAAGAAGGGCCGAGATTCGGTGGTCACCATAGAAATGTAGTACTTTGCTAATCTCATTGAAGAAAGAAACCCTGACTCAAGCGGCATTTTAGAACTGGATCATGTTTTTGTTGAGATTTAGGTTGCTGCTGCACCTATACCATTGGACACGTTACAGCGCAAGCTCACTTGACACCGTTACATGAAGGTTTCCCAAACATGTCACATTAGAGGAGTAAGAATTTCAGTTTTGGTCCAAGTTCGCTGGTTCTCATGTCCCTGAGAACGACATTGTAGCAGCAGCCATGGCGATACCAGCTCCCGTTCCAACGCCAGTGGCGCAACCGAATGCCAATTCAAGCATGATGGAAATAGACGTGAGAGACGAAGAAGACCAGCACATGTTGGAAGCACGATCTGGAGACGGTGGCCATGAACCTGCTATGAAGAAACTGAAAAGAGTGCACGGGGAAGTAGAGATGGCGCTGAGGCAGACAGCAGAGATAGTAATGGTCTTAGTCGGGGTGGCCGCACTTCGAGGCGGGGCTCGACCGAGTCCCTTGGAATGCCAATTGGCTGCCAAGGCTTATGAGAAGCTGACCGCGCTTGTCACCGTCTCGGCTCCGCAAGATTTGGTGTCCAAGGATGCTTTGCAATCTCTGATTCAGCAATTGACTGTGCCACCGCCTCCGCCACCAGCTCGTATTGCTGCTGCCAAGCCTATTTCCCTTGTAAGATCTCATTACTGGCTCATTTAGCTCATTGCTTTGATGTTGTTAGGGTTTTCTGACGTTTTAATGTCGTCATGTGAGAATTGCTCCTTTGTGTGAGTTTTTAACTGCTTTAGAGTTCGTGGTTTGCAGCAATCTCAATCACCGCGTATACCAGCAGCAACTCCTGACCCCGCACCAGTGCCATCCTTAGCAGCGGCTGTGTCTAAAGCACCGGCACAAGCTACGACACCTTCACCATCACCTTCGCCATCGCCATCGCCCCTGCCTTCTCCAGCAGCTCCAGTATCATTATCTAACGCATCCACACCACCGGTGTCAACAGCCTCATCTGCACAAACCTCTGAATCAGGAATGCTAGTTCCTACGGCAGCAACAACCTCTGCACCAGAAACACCTAAAACAGTGAATCCCACGCCATCACCGGCGGTGGGGAAGACCAAAGCATTGGAGGATGTGCAAGCGTCAGGTTCTTCTCTTGAGAAGAGTGTGGCACCATCTGCCACATCATCATCAGCACCTACAACAAGTACAAATATTCCTGGTAAAATACTCTGCTTCTTTGTGCTGATCGTTCCGTATCCCTGTTTTCAGAAAACCCTTCTCTTCAGAAAACCTGGGCGTGTTGAACTCTGCCAATTGTATTGCTATTGAAGACTGTCAATAACGAGAACCCTGTCATTGAAGGCAGTTTCCAATTTGAGTGGATCATTCCCATTGTGAGTTTATGAGCAGGCAGTCAATTAAATTGTTTGGTTGTACCTACAGTGGCAACATCAGTCCCGCCCACTGATACTCCGAAGGTAAAATCTGGAGGTCGGACAAGTCCAGTGAAACAGCAGGCAACTCCAAGTGCCGATGCTCTTCCCACAACAACAATAACAACGAATGCTACTCCTACTACTTCTACTACTACAACTACTGTTGTGATGAAAGACCAAAGAGGGAGTCAGGCTCCAAAAGCGCTGGCAAGGCAACGGGGGTTGAAAAATTTGGTCAACAACAACGAACCACCACCACCACCGCCACTACCACCGCCACCACCACCACCGGTTGTTGCAGATCCACAGCAAACACATAAGCAGTTAGCCCTGGCGGTGCATCTCCTGTTGAAACCGCACCTTATAACCCCAGGGTTGGGAAAAGCACCGTTGAATTACGTGAGTTGTCCACTCCCGTGTGGCATCTGCAAAGGAGTGGTGAACACAACGAACAACGTTCTGGTGTGTGATGGATGTGACGGTGGATTCCACTTACAGTGCCTGCAACTGAGCTCCTCTCAGAGTGTTCCCAAGGGTGACTGGTACTGTCCGAAGTGCGTGAGTACAAATGCTGGTCGGCCACAGCCTCCCAAGTATGGGCCTCTTCGCCGTGCACCTGCTGGACAGCCTGGACCGAAAAACTCATGGTCTATGCAGGTACTCACAACCAAAAGGAAGCCATCAACGTAAATATCACTATTGTGGAGTAATAATAACACCATATTGGCTTAAGGTGCTCTTTCCAATGTACAGAATAGCCTTGAGGTTCCCACTGTTGCAATAAGGGAATTGGTTGCGGTCTATTCCTGATTGAGATCAGTTGTCGTTCAGGGGATTATTTCCTGAAGCTGATGTACTGTTGTGAACCTCAGCTGTAGCTAACTAGGGGAGTTTATGCATAAGCACGTATATGCTCAGGAGTCTCTCGAGAGCTTGAGAGCCACTTCGATAGCTTTTTAACCTCACATCTTATCAGTTCTTAGGCTTGAAGGTTTAAGTATTATAAACCCTTAGAGTATTGGCTGGATGCTTTGATTATAAAGAGCATGGACAGAGATGCAACGAAGGTGCCAAAACAACGGGAAAGAGCGTCAGAAGTTGTGTATTTCAAGTGGATAGAAATGCCTGACAATCAGTATCTACCCCATATTGGAATTCTCATCCAATAGCCACACTTCTGACTTTGCCAACGAGGTCCCCCTTCTCAAATTGTGAATGTAGGCTGGCTGTGGAAGTGACTGTCCCAAGGGTCAAGCCCCTGGAAAGCTTTCGTTGCAGTCCAGAAAGAAGGAAGGCGACGCAGTTCCAAAGCCCTCTCCAGTGCCTGAGACTTTTCTCAATCCGAATTCTGGAGCTTTGGCAAGGGATGCGGATATGGAGGAGCACATGTTGCGAAATTGCGGAGGCAGAGCTACAATTTCCAGCAAACCAGCAAATGTATGTGAAGAGAAAATTGTACCTGAAACGCCTGCATTGATTGGAGCGTTAGATGACAGCATTGTCACTGTGGAATGGGTTGGCCCAGTGGTTAGTACAAGTCAAGAGAGGGTTTACTACCCGGCTTGTTCTGTGGGAGGTGAAACTATTCGTCTGCAGGACACTGCCCTGTTCCGACCTGAAGCTCCAGATGTGCCACCCTATATTGCTAGACTTCAGGTACCATTACCTGCTTTTTATTAACCTTTAAAACACAAAAAACATGAGTACATCTAACCCTCTACACTGAAAACTAATTAAATACTGGTGTAGACTGCTTTATGAAACGACAGAGAACATGTTCACAAGGTTTTCAGCTTCTTTGAGTGGTTTCTCTCATTCAAATGCGTTTCTTTTCCCATTTCTGAGAGGATTCATAATGCACATTATTTTGACAAATTTCAAAGGCATTGCTCACAGGTTTGAGTAAAACGGTAGGCTTTGATTCTGGAGTTGTTGTTGTATGTTTTGTTTTCACTATATTCTAAATATGTACTTGTTAGTAACATTCACTCCACTTATGACGTACTTGTTGCAAAAGGTCGCCCTCGAGAGAGGGCTCACTACTTTTTGATTACATTAGATTTGGTTTTCATAACACAGCGTGGTTCCTTTTACTCGTGGTGTTATCTTAGAAATTGAGGACATGAGACCAGGCTCTGTTAGAAATCAAGCTTGGAGATTAATATGTTTTGTTGTTGTAGGCTTTGTGGGAGGATAAAAGCTCAGGGCAGAAGTGGGTGAACGTAAATTGGTGCTACTATCCATCAGATCTTCCAGTGAATACGGGTCGGCCAGTGATGAGTGGACCAAGAGAGGTGTTTTTTTTAAACCTTTTTGAAGTCCAATTGTGAATGCAAATACTTCAACAGAGTCTCGTTTAAATTTCATATAAAGTTTCTTTCTTTTTGGTCCTTTGATTCTCTTTTGGTGTGTTCATCCTTGTGATTAATAAGGAAATTGCCAACTTTTAGCATCGGACCTGCATTTGCTCATTACAGCAGGAATCAACACATGGTCTTTGAAGTAGGATGACTATCTGGTCCAATGCTAATAATTTACTTTTCCCTTTCCATTTACAACGCTTTCTATATTGCTCTTTGCAGGTGTATGAGTCAAATCACAGTGACAACAATCTAGTAGGTTCTATTCAAGGTCCATGTCTCGTCTTGTCACCTTTGAAATATCAGGAAGAATTGGAACGACGTTCAAAGAGCAAGGTAGAGGATCCTATGCCTCTATTTTTGTGCCAGTAAGCGCGCATACCCTGAAACTCCCCTCTTGCAACTTAATTGAATAACTCGAAGTAAATGGATCCGGCTGTTCGTAGATGGAAACATATACATTTGTGAGTAGTGCCATATGATATATTTTACGAAATTTCTAAAGAATTCATATTATTATTATGAACTGCTCATAACAGTCTAGATTTGGAGCTCCAAGTATTTTTATACCTTCAAGAAGAGGTGATCGGCTTCTCTCATTGCCTTCCCTCGGTTGGGACATATGGTCCTTCATTCTTAAATTAAAGTTGTATGCTTTATTGTTTAACTTTGCCACGTCATTTCTATCTTCATTCTTAACTTTTTCCACGTTATTCTTGAAAGTTTGACCTTTCGTTTGTGAGTACCGTAATTCATCCAAATTTCCCAAAATTTTCACAAAGAAAAAGAGGTCGTAAATTCGAGGATAAATCTAATAAAATTTCTCTTCATTGCAGATGGTTTTATAACGCCCCAAGAGGTTTATTCCAAGCTTCTTCAGATGTATCTTCATGAAGCTGACGCTGAGCAGCAGCCCATGTCTTCGATCAAACTTCTCTGGAAATTTTTAGGAATTGGAGCATTACAGGTGATTGTTGCTTTTCACCGTCCTTCTCGAATCATACAAACTTCCTTTCTCTAAATCGGTTGCAGAAAAACTGAAAAATTGATTGTGTTTTTGCAGGTTGACTCCTCTTAATGGTCGTGATAAATCTGAAAGGGCGACTTAAACCAGAGAAATACGGGGTTGATTTCATCCAAATTTCATGTTTCAGACTTCAGTAGCTGGGAAATAGATTATGAACGAGGGTCTGCCGGTACCTGAACTAGATGGCAAACTTACAGGATGTCAATAAATTTACTAATAATGTTGCTACTGTACCCCAAATTTATTTTCAATTTTATTCAATGGGCATACAGTACCGATATCTCTATATGCATCGTATTCCCACTATGACTATGTTAAGAAGACTAGATTTTGAAGCTGAATAGGACATTGGATGTAGGACTTACTGTTGGTCGTTAATATAAAACTTGATGTAAGATATTTGTTGATTAACCCCTGAGGATACGTTCTCACCAAGGGAGAGCGCATTCACACAGAAGGGGGTACATAGAAGGGGGTAGGGGGGTGGGCATGGAACAATTCACTATCCCCTTCAAATATTTAAATATTTTGAAATTTTGGAGCAAATTGTAACCCGAGTTAGAGATACCGTGTCATTTGTCGTATTGGTTTGGGGCAAATAAATCATAATATAAGAGAATTCCCGTTATAAGATGCTATTTTTTCATTTTGATATTGATATGAATGAATAGATTCAAAGCGTTGCACATGATTTATTACTTGAATTCAATGTAGGCTGGGATGGTGGTATAATTGAAACCCAAAGAAATGGAATGAGGAAAATGGTGAATGAGTCCGTGGGTCAATTGGGTTTCACACATATGTACAGTACAGTATGTCCGTCTGTATATATATACAGTATATACACGTGCATGTACAGTCTATCCATGTAAAAAGAGATCTAAAAGCTTCAAAATTAATGAAATATCATTTGTTTGTGATTAATTTTTTCGTTTGTTTGTTCGGACTTGAGATTTTTTTTACTTTCACAAATCGACTTACAATCTTTTTCACGCATTAGAGAGGGATGAGTTTGTTGGATGCATAATGACAAGCTTCATAAATTTTTGTGTGCCTACATTTGCATGATTTTTTACATTAGAAGTGAACTTCCTAACGAACAAAAAGTAAGGCTTTTAGAAAGGTTGTTAAAAATACAATAACCAAGCGCTCTTCATTATCATAGGCGTGGAAAGAAGGCTTTTGAAGTAGGTTTGACTAACTTTGAAAAAAACACTGTAAGTTAGCAAAAGGAAACTAAAAATATTGGTATTAAATTTAAGGTTTCAATTGCAAGCATTTGTTCACAAAGATTTTTCAAAATCCAAAATCATTGAAAATGTAAAGCCATGAGTAAGAGATGCTAAATACAAGGCTTATTAGTTCTTAAATAGTGAGATGGGGTACTCAAAATTGTCATGCTAGTCACCCACAACTATCACTTTGTCACCCATAATCAGTTTTTTTAGTATTTGTTAATCTTGCTAGTGTAAGGGCACGTTGATGGAGACACCTATGAGCATGGGTGCTCCTACCTTACTATGCTCATAAAGCTACATAAAAAATCTTCATTCAAATTGATTGTAAGCAAATAATTTGGACTCCATCTTTGTTTATTGCAAATTCAAGAAAATAACAAATAAAAAAACATATAATCACATGTGACAATTTGATAAAGTGATTCTTAAAGTATACACTACAAGAAATTGTGTCCTAATTGACATGTCCAAATTGACTAAGTGTGTCCAAAATGACAAAAACTGTCAAATTGGACAATTTTTGTAGATTTAGCCATGTTGATTTGGACATATTTCTATCATTTTGGACACTTTCCCTTGTAGTGATATTAAGTATGTCTTAAGGCATAATATAATGTACTTTAATCATATAACATTCAAATAGAAAATAATCTTTTACAATTACAATGGAATAAATAGAAATTGATTATTTTTGGAAGTTTCTTATGTGTGACTAAAATTTGTGATAAATCAGAAGCTATGAAATAAGTTATTGTCCTTTAAGGATCAAGAAGTAATGGATTGATTTTGTAACTTTCAACAACTTCAAAGCCATAACTGTGCACAATTCAAGTTGCTCATTTATGTATTACAATTGGGTCTTTTATTGGGACATAAAATTTTTAAGAAGTTTCAAATGTTTGTATGTTTGGAATAACCTAGGTAATTTTTTGTTGGATTTCTTACTTCAAGTAGTGATAATCTTTGTGGTAAAATTGGTTAGAATTGAGGAGACGCTTTATATAATTGCTAAGTACAAGTTTCAAGCAATGGTTCTATGAATGAGATTTACCCTTTATTACTATTTGAGTGTACAATTGCAACGTACTATTTTTGTGATTATACATTACAATAATTAAAGCGATTCATTAGTTTTAGTTTATTAAGTCTCAAAGGTGCCACAAATTTCTACAAGATGATCTAGAAGTCATCAATTCTTGTTTAAAAGAATTTTGCATCTCAAATGGTTTATAAACATCATAATTCACAAGTGCAATTAATGGAAACTAGTGTGGCCTTGTGCCGTGGGCCCAATTTTGCACCCCTCCTTGGCAAGAGCTTTTCAACAATATCAAGAATGCCATCAAAATAAAAGTAAAAGTAATTTTCTAAAATTTTAATCCATATTTTTTTTTTAAATTCAATAACTTTCCCACCGTATGTCCAAATATCACTAAACCAAGCCCGTGCACCCCTCCTTGCCAAGAGCTTTCCCATTATACCAAGCACGCGACAGGAGGACACATGGTCCAAGAGATCTCAATGTGACAAATAAACAAATAAACATCCAAACAACCAAACAAATAGCCTAATTTAAGGTTTTGATGCATGTTTCAAGTAGTTCAAGAGCACAATAATTGTTATAAATCACTTTGGATGATACAAACAATATCAAGGGGCCATTTTGGGAAATTTTCAATTGCCTATAAAATTTTGGTACTTTAGAGAATATCAAATATTATCTTGGTAAATTTCCCAAGATTCTAAATTTTTTATAAGGAGTATATTATTAAAGAGGATTAAAGACACTCAACCTTGTCCTTTCAGAATTGTGGCATGCAAGCCAAAGTGCATTGACTTCTAACCCTTAAAGGAAGTAAGGTAGGAACATTCATAAGCGTCACTGTCCCCATAACTCACCTTTGAAATCTTGGAAAATTTGTAGAAATGAATAGATGTAATTACAAGGATGTACAACATGTGAACATGAAATCTTGAAAGTGGTTATGGGTGCAATGGCAGTTTGATCTTTAAAAATTCACAACTTATTCTCACAGTATCCAAATAATACATTCAAAAGTGCAAACTCAATATTTTTCTATTCCTAATAGGATCCTATAATTTGCTAGATGTTTATTGATACTCATCATGTTGAAAACCCTTAGTTTGACGCTTATGGGTGCTTCTACCTTAGCTTATGATCATGTGGTCAAATTTCAAAACCTTTCAATATGTACAGGTCATGTTTCAATTAAATTTGGTTCATGTTTTTTTAAAATAATAATCAAGAATGAAACCACATGTTTCCTATATAAGTAAAAAAAAAAGTAGTTTTTTTTTTAATTTGTGAAAATTAGATATTATTGTGATTTTTAAGAGTAAAGTGAAATAAACTCATATTAGATACAAAATCAGTTGTAAAATTTTTAGAAATTCACCATAGATGTATATTATAGTATAGAACAATGAAGCTTAAACCAAGTTTTGTGTCATGCTATGGTTAGAAAACCAATAGGCCTTGATTATAAGAGCCACTTTATACTTGGCTCCTCTAGGTCCTCATGGAAAGCTCTGGAGGATCCTGGACGTCCAATAGCCTTTGATGGCCTTTCAATGGCCATCCAGCTCTTGGATGTCCAAGAGTCTTAGAGCATCTCTTGCAACCCAATCAATGAGCCTCGTGGGTTCAACCTGTAACGGCTTCTTAGTTTCAAGTCTCCAACAACATTGTACTCGTCGATGTGTAAGCACGGGGCCTTTTAGGCTGAACCTCAAAGGATCTCTTGCAACCCTGCAATTATCCATGTCCCTTCAATTTCTCTCTATTTGTTAAAAAGGAGATAGCCACTTGTATCCCCAACAATACAACCCGCTAAGTATAATGCCAACCAATTACAAGTCAAGGAATTTTCAAAGACAATAAACTAAGTTACGGCTATAAGAAAATATAGCTTGTAGTTGTAGAGGGTTTAGAGACCCCTTTAAATATGGCTTATTTGAAGGAGGGAGGTAAATGTAGAGGTTGACACTTCTAAAATTGGTTGCTTTTCATTCAGATTTTAGAGGAACCTAGACATTGGGAGGGTTGCAAGAGATGCTCTCATTCACAAAAAATTCCAACTTTGTACCGGTCCCCTTTGTAGACCCTCACATGCATGCTTTGAGTACTTGCAGGCCACATGTTCAATTTCTAATGTCCACACCGGATTACAAGAAACTTGCATGGGAGACTTCATGATTGTGTTGCAAGGGAATTTCACGCCTTGCCTTGCTACTTCACGCCCTGCCTTGCTATTTCATGTTCCCATCCCCTTGAAACCTCGTTTCGAGTGGCTTCTCCTGGCGGGGGCAGGAGATGCTCTCATGGCAAGGAGCTCTAATTATCACACTTCAGAGTTACTTGTCGCGTTCCATGTAGCGTGCATGGCTGGAGATGCTCTTACCGTGGTAGCCGTTTGTGGAGTCATCGCACTTTCGACAAATGGCCACGAGTGGCACACGAACAGGAAACCGCCACCTCACCATTAGATGAAAATCATCCATCTATCTGTCTCTCTCTTACTCTCCCCTTGTGGTTCCAGTTCTTAAAACTCCGACCTTTTCCAAGTGAAACTCCCATTCAAAGAATTGTTTGTGAATCTGAGAGTGTGTGCGGCGCGGAGGATTGAATTGCAGATACAATTTTCAGAGGAGTCTCCGCAAAGGATTCAGTTTGCTGAAAGAGCAAAGAAAGGAAAAAAAGAAAAAAGAAGAGAGTTAAGTTAGTAACCATGAAGATACTGCCTGTGCCGTGCCTGGAGGACAACTACGCCTATTTGTATGTCTTCCTCCTTCTCTTTGCATTGTTTTATTCTCGTGAATGAGCTTTCAAAATTGTAGAACAAGTCTCATCGTTGTGGTTCTTTTTTATAAGCTTGCAAGGCTCTCTTGTTAGCATTTCTTGCTTCTAGTTCTAGGGCTTCTTGTCGGTGAGATTGAGAGATGGGTTATCTCAGAATAACTGTCGTTTTGAATTGTAAATTTTTTATTGGATCAATTCTTTGTTAATATTCTTGAAGAACAGAGTGCTTGTCTTCTGAAGAATAGATATTGTGATGTACGGTATGTTTGTAAGAGAGCAAGTATACTTAGGTGATGTTTCTGTTTGTAAAGCGAGATCATACTTTTGGAAAGAGAGCTCTTATGTTGGCAAAGAATTTTCTTAGGGATCCATGCTTGGACGATTTAGTTTGAGGTGAAGTTTTTGTCTTCTTTTTATACAACTAGCGGTTGGCGCTTGGTACGCTGGATTTTCATATGTTAAATAGAATATAAAGTAAAAAATTCAGGAAGTCTTCAAATTATATTTGTGTAATAATATCACAAAGAGTGGAGATGTGATATTAAAGAGGTCATGATGTGATTTTTTCTATAATATCACAGAGACTGGAGATATGATATTATAGTGGTCATTGCGATTTTAGTAATATGAATTTTAACGATTGTGGTTGTTGGTGTTGAATTGTGTAGGGTATTTGATGAAGAAACGGGTGATGCAGCGGCGATTGATCCAGTGTGGCCGGACCAAGTGTTGCAGGCAGCTCAATTGAAAGGTGCTAAGATTAAAATGGTTCTCACTACTCACCATCACTGGTAAATCTTCTCACTCTGAATTTGTTATATCTATTATAAAAAACAACAGAATTTCACACATAGTCGACTCTTTGACGACGGATTAGGTATTGGTAAATTTTAGTATTGCACTCTGACCTTCGAGAGAATTTTGTGTCTTAATCCGGATGCTCTAAACCCATCAAGTAAGTGACTGATCGTCTCGCAAAGGCTCAACTTTTGAAGGAGTGTATGTGGCCATGTCTGTCCAAATAAACCAAGTAACTTGGGAAAATCACACCTATGAAGATATCAAAATTGAGTCTCACGTTTAAATCAGCAGTTTTGAGTAGGGGATGTTGGAACTTTCTTCAGTTTTACTTTTAATTTTTTGAACCTCAAAATTCAATGTTCTTCAATAGCTTTAATGACACAAATTTTGGAACAGAATTGTGTGCCATATTGAACTGTATGTTGATTGTTCATGTAACTTAAGACTTTGTGTACAAATCATAGAGATGTCCCAGTGCCCATGGACATAAGTGTTTAGATGTTTTGCAAAGAAATATTTAGATGTGCTTTGCATAGAATATTTGGTATTTTGCATAATCCTTCCAACTTTTTTGTAAAAATCCTCTAATATATATTGCATATAACGTACACAAAACATCAAGAGATCTCCCGATGTTATGCACATGAATGATTTGTTTTGGATTGGACTTTCTATAGTCCAAAATTTAATAAACACTTCAAAAGAAAGCACTTGAAGTGATTGTATTAAAAGTCATTAGTCATTACACATGTACATTTTAAAACCATGTTTAGTAGATTGCATATCTTCTAGTGAGTTGTAAGTGCAATTATGAGGTGCTAGCATCATGGATTCTGATTTCCCTCCTCTCGATCATTCAGCTTCTAATTCTTGTGTGGGCATTATGGTCACTGGTTGTTATTGTGACAGTGGGAATATAATTATTTCTTTAAAATTATATTGGTGTTGTCTGATTGAGTGAGTAAGTCTTTATAATGCTCTATGTTGCAAAATCTGAAAATGAAGTGTTAATGTGCTTTGAGACGTGAAAAGGGATCATGCTGGTGGGAACAATGGAATGAAGAAGCTTGTGAAGGATGTGCCGATATACGGTGGCGTCAAGGACAAAGTGGAGGGATGCTCACACCCTGTGCAACGTGGTGACGAGTTTTCTATCAGCCCTACTATTCGTGTTAAATGCCTCGAGACCCCATGGTGAGTTTTGTGTTGTGAATGATTTGTCACTTATAGTTTGGAATGCTAAAAATATGCTTTGAATGCTACCCTATACCATACTCACTGATAGCTTTTAAAAGGGATTTTACCGGTTAGTATCGTTTCTAGTTATGTAAGTCTTGTGTATGCGACCTGTTTTGTATCATAGTGCTTGATACCTGTTTGGTTTTGTGCATTGTTGCAGCCACACAAAAGGCCACATAAGCTACTTCATTACAAGCACACTGGCAGAAGATAAACCCGCCGTATTCACTGGAGATACTTTGGTGTGCTCTCCTCACCATTTGCTTCAATTGTTTGTTTTATATAATTCACTGTGCTGGTGGATTTTTTTGGGCATACTTCTCTTGCAGTTCCTACCATAATCTGGGCATATGATCCCCTAAAGGATCAAGGATCCGTGGCTCTAAAACGATCAGATGATTGATCATATTGCGAAAAAACAATACAGCTTTGGCCAAATATCATACCACCACTAGCCGTGAAGAACATTGCTTACAATGGTTAAAAGATAAGTCTTTGAATGACGTACTCAAAACTTTTAGTAAACAAAAATGAGGCCATTTTGGGTCTTTTGGTCCTTCTGGGGGTTAATTCTGATGATTTTGAGGGTATCGGTACCGCGTAGTTTATGTATCAGGTGTAATTCTTTATTCCTTTCTTTTTTTTGAAATTGAGATTCATAAAAGAAGGGTGAGGTTGGAGGCCATATTAGCCCTTGACTTGAGTTTCCTTTTTCTCCTACTCAACCACAACACAAAGAAGACGTTTTGAAGGAAATTGATTAGTTTTTTTTTTCTGTTCATGTGGCTAGTTCATAGGAGGCTGTGGCAGGTTTTTTGAGGGGACGCCTGATCAGATGTACGAGTCTTTATGCAAGACTCTTGCGTCACTCCCTCCCGAAACTCAAGTTTACTGTGGTCACGAGGTATTCCTTCTTTCAGATTAGTTTAGTTTATTGGTTGAGCTGCATTATTTGACTTGGAATTGCATAAACTTACATTTCTATGTATATCCAAGGTACATCTAGCAAAAGCCCTTGTGCCTATAGTGGGCTATTTCTATTTTGGTAGGAGATTTGTGTCTAAAAGTTCGAAGGTTACTAGAAGACCTTTTTGGAAGATGATGATGTTATTTTGATGTTGAGCAAACCGGGTTTATTATTTCGCCTCAATTATAGGAAAGTGATTATTGTGGTTGGTTGCCATCTATTACAGTACACACAGAAGAATTTGGAGTTTGCTTTGACGTTGGAGCCAAAGAACGAGGCCCTTCTTAAGAAGATGGAATGGGTGATGCATCAGCGGAAACAAAAGCTTGCTACTGTGCCGTCCACTATTGGGGATGAGCTTGAATTCAATCCTTTTATGCGTGTGGATTTGAAACCTCTTCAGGTTTGCTTCTCTTGATTAAACACCTTCTAGGTTAGAATTAAAAAAATGACCATTACCTGGGTGTATATTTCAGTGCATTTCTTTCCTTGAATATTGTTGGTAATTCTCAAGTATGAGATTGGCGTCATTTTGGAATCTCTTGGTGACCAAATCTTAAACCCAATAGCAAGTGAGGTGTCAAAGTTCTAATTTGCTGTTTGCACGTACAAAGAATAAACAATATAAATATTGCTTTACTTTATGTTAAGTCAGACTGATTTGAGTTTTTTTATTTTGCACAACACAGCTTGCTACTGGTCGAGAATCGCCTCTTGAAGTGATGGCAGAAGTAAGGCGCATGAAAGATAACTACAAGGGTCGCTAGAGCGGGAGGTTTTGTTTAATAAGATAAGTAAATATTATGCTTTGATCTAAACCCGACATGTTGTTCCCTATCAAATTTTTGATGAATGGCGAATGGAGAATAGTTTAAAAGGAGCCATGCAGATCGCTTTTGAAGGTCACTGTTGGTTAACAGTCAGCGTATTTTTTGGTAAATATATAGTCTGGCCCCCACACTTCACCCCGTTTTCTAGAATTAGTGTATATCTAATGATTTTTATGAAACATAGTTTTAGAGTATTTTCAAATACTGCATGTATGTTTGGCAATCACCAGTCTACCTGGTTGCAAATGCAAATTCCTTTTGAATTGGCCTCTTCTCATGTTGAATGTTCATTTTGTTTCTCATTCGGGTTCTTTTTCAACTTGCTTTTTCTCAAGGTAAGCTCCTTTTTTTTGCTTTGTAAGTCTTTTTATTCACATTGTTTGTAGATGAGGAGTTTGCGCTAGTCTTGTTAGCATGTCTTGTGTCATGATGTTCTGAAATTGCATAGTTGTAAAACTAGTGTGTTGGAAAGCATTTTGGCTTAAGAATCACTTACACAAAATTCCATAGGCTTAAAACAAGTTCTTTGGTACTTCAAACGTTATATACTGAGAACGTGTAATACTTCTACCCAAAAACTGCACATTATTATCATGATTTGCTCAGCTCAATCCGAGAGTTTTTTAATCAAGTACTCAAACTTCATTTTCTATGTTCTAATTCTCAATGGTAGTACCAGGAGGCGTGGTATCTAAAAACAACATGTTTTTAGATTTTTGTATAAATGGAAGCCCTCAACAAAGGCGCATCTTTGTACGTATTGTAAACAATTTCAAGCCGCTTCACACTAAGGTAGTCGCTCTAGTACCGTCACTTTAAGGGCTGTTCTGGATGTTCATGTGCTTTTCAAGACATGAAGATTTTCTGCCTAATTTTCCGTCGAAGAGAAATGGATGCTAAATGTAACCCAATTTTTCCCATATTTTTTGAAGCATTATTGAATTGTTGATGAATTTTCAAAGTTTTTTGTAGTAGGCACCTATCTGTGACCCTAGGTCTCCCATAAAGCGTCCCTTTGCAATTTGTAAAGAGATCAAGTGAATAGAGGAGTATGATTGGCTCTTGTGATAAAATACACCTTTTTTTAAAAAACTAAGAAGGGTCCATTCAAGAACCATCTCATATCCATTCTTGGACAGGCTATGGATTGCTTTAAATGTGAGGGTCGCAATTAGAGCCGACTATCTTATGGCCCAAGGTCGAGAGGCCATTGGTTTCAACAATCAGATTTTAAGAGTTTGGCCTCTCAACCCTTCACACTAGAGGCCAAATTTCAAAGGCTGTCATCCTCCAAATGCTTACATGGTAGCACTTCATTATCCAAAGCAACAGCTTCTCAAGAAAAGTTTGGGTCAAGCAGAAATGGAGACCCAAACTATGGATGAGAGGATGTCAAATTGTTTTTACAAAATAATCAAAAGCTGACAAGATCTTGGCCGTTAGATTTGGAAGGTCTAATAAATGTTGTGGCTTTGGACTTTGGGCTTGACCTTAGGAGGCTTCACACTATGGTCATTCAAAGTTGAGAGGTCGTGGAAACTCATTGCTAAGCATTTGGCCTTTGGACTTGGCCTTTGAAGGCTTCACACTAAGGGCAGCCAAAGGTGTCTAAAACAATAAATTATCACCTATTTTCAGCCTATTTCATTAACTACTCAACAAAATTTGACTATTCAATCTTATAGCCTCTCGACTTGGTCGGACATAGTGTGAAGTGGCCCTTAGGTGGACTATTTGCCAACCCTCAATCTAGGTCTTCCTAGAACCAAGTGAACATGTGTTCCAACCCAAGGATGAAATCGTATGTCTTTTCTAATTTGAATACAAAGACTCAAATTTGTAATGATTTTGTGAAAAAAAATCAATGTAATATCAAGTAACGTTGAGGAAATCTAACATCCTTACAAGTGTATGTTATAATGAAGGATACCACTCTAAAAACCATTTTTTAGCTTTATCTTTAAAACGGTATCATAGAATTTTTACTTCAAATTGCATTAAAAAAAAAAAAAATCAATTTTTAGTTTATTATGAAGTTTTTAAAACAGGGAGAAACTTTCTAAAAGAAACATTTCTTGGATAGTTTTGCCATAAAAGTGCAAAGATTGAATTTGAATTCTTAGAATAAAAGTCACATATATCAAAATATATTATACAATACTAGGATTTTACATGGTTTAGTGTTGGATGTTGCTAGTTTGTTTTTTTGCAACTTGATTATTATTATTACTAGGTCCTTTGTTATTTGTTTATTGCAATAATTATTAATGAAAATTACAATAATTTTAGCAATATTAGTGTAAAATGTAGAGAAATTAGCATAGGGCAACCTAAACGCAATATTTAGAGTAGGTATTTTGCTTATCTTTAGTGCTCTTACTTTGAGGAGGGTAAATCCTTTCAAAATTGGGATCAGAGGAGAGAAACCCAGAAACGTTTCAGGAGAGGGTAGGTGTCAATTCCTGAATTTGCCTTTTGGAAAGGGGCTGTGCCCCCCAAGGAATCTTCAGTTAGTGCTAGACATTTGTCACAATCCATTTCTAGTAATTCATGTGATCGTACTACAGGATTTGGTTCATTGATGATTGATTGGGTGACAGGCACCTTTGAAAAACTAAGATTAAAAAATTAAGAAAAAAATGGACCGGAAGAATAGAATAAGAAAAGGAAAAGAGAAGGAGAAAAACATAGAGAAAGAGCTCAAAGTGTGTAACACTTAGGGTTGCTTCACACTACGGCAAAAGGTGGAGAGGCTGATAATTTTCACCAATCAGATGGCAAGAAACCAAGAGTTTGGCTTCTAGATCCTTTCCACTAAAGGTCAAAGTTTAAGGTTCCTCATTCACTAAATCGTTTACATGACAGCACTTTATCATTCAAAGCAATGGTCTCTAAAAGGAAAGTTTGGAGTGAGCCAAAATGGAGATCCAAACTATGGTTGAGAGGGCATCAAGGCATCATTTACAGCATTTATTGCCTATTTTCAGCCCATTTTCTTGGCTTTTCAACATTGTTTGGTCACTCAATCCCACGGCCTCTCGACTTGGTCAACCACAATGTAAAGTGGCCCTTAGGGCATCTCCGCCCAACCTCAAAACCCTCATTATTGGAAAATACAATGTTTCTTGTTTTAAGTGTTTATTACTTGTTTCTCACAATAGTTTACTTAGATGTACTAACATTCAATCAATGATAAGTCTCCTTATTTGCAAAAGCATATAGGTTCTACATCATTGATTATTCAACTTGTTGATTGTGGAAGAAAAGGTAGTATTTGAAAAAGTTGTTGTGCACAAGGAAGTTGCAAATTTTGCCGTGCCAAAAAGAATATTTTGACAGGGTCATGCATTAATAGCTCCATTTTCATCCAAAAATCTCTCCAACTTGTTGTTTTCCCATATGAGTGGAGATACTTTTAGAAGAATTACATTTCTTATTTTGAAGGGTGAACACATAATAAATTATAGAGTTTTTGTAAGTAACATGTTGGATTTTAATGATTAGGGTAATGCAATGCACATTAAGGAATTGGGCATAGTTGTTGGTGTAAGGTTTATTGAAGAAATGGTAGTTTTTAATTTGCGACAAGTTATTTAGTGAGCGTGAAGTGGTGAGCCAAGGTTTTTGTGAGCATGAACCAATTTTTAAGCTCAAAATCAATAAAAAAAAAAATTAAAAAACAACAAGTTGTTCAAGAAATAAATTTTGAAATAGGCCCTATGCTCATGTTTATAGGTGAAATTTAGTATTGTGACAAAATCTAGGCTCAGGGCTCAAAACTCACAAATTCCTGCTCACACCATAGCATTCTCCTTGGAGTTTGTATCAAGCGTAGCTATTGGTATTCTAGGTTGGTTTATTATGTGATGGTTTATATTCTTTAATGCTTACAACCACTGATGTGTCTCTTTGTGAACCTCATTAGTCAAAAATAATAAAATCTTAGAGTTTCCTTAACCCCTAAGTGTTTTGCTAAGAAAATTTAGCATACCTCCAATATGGAACCTTTACTACATTTCTTCAATTTTTAGAAAGTTGACCAAGTATTTACACAATCCAAATCGGTCATTCTATAACCAACTATAAATCAAAAGTTCAAGGCTAGTCTGATTTCAAATCCAAGTAAATTTGCCAAATCCCCACCGTTGAGAATCTCATGTTTGTTAATTTGGGTAGAAATGCACAATATGAATTTTGGACTTTCATGTGATTTTTTCCCAAAAAAAAAATTACCTAATGGTTGATCCCATGAGACTGTGTCTAGCTATACTTGATGGAAAAAAAACTCCTATAAAGGCAAAAAACTCCAAAACTTATGGTCATTCAAAGTAAGTAGATATAATGGTTGATCCCCTGAGACAATGTCTAGCTATACTTGATGGAAAAAAACTCCTCAAATGGGGAAAAACTCCAAAACTTATGGTCATTCAAAGTAAGTGGATCTAGCTGGCTCACTACTTTAGAGCTACAAAAACCTTGCCCAATCGAGAGAAAAAAAAGTGACACATCACCAACCTTCTCCCCTATACATGGGAGTGTGGGCTTCCAACCCATCCCATCCAAAATTCCTCCATCCACAATGCAATGTTCAATGCCTGTATACACTCCCTTTAATAGTTTTAATATTTAAAATAGTAAATTCAAATGTTTGGGTGCAAAATCTAGAGGCTTCAAGGAAAAACAAGCCAATTCAAAAAATTTGTTGGACTTTTAACTCCATTTGGAATTGATTGGCAGACCAAAACTTGAGCATGCAATGCCTTATTTGTCTACTTTTATACCTCCAAGAACCCCATTTGACCATATTGGGCTCTCTGGACCTTTAGGGGTTAAAAATGACTGGACCTTTAGGGGTTAAAGATGACAAGAATGCTTAAAGGAAAATAATAGTTGTTTTTGAGATGATGATAGAGCCAAATTGCTACTAATAGCTAGAAGATTTTTTTTTTTCCTAATTTTAATTTATAAAAAAAGTGTGATTTTTCAAATCTTTATATGCGCTTCTCAAATCTTTATATGCGCTTCTCAAATAAAAACCAATCTTACTTTCCGTCTAAATAAGTGCCAATGACACCGCTTAGTGAATAAAGCGACCAGGCCACAATCAAATCACTCTTGCATTACAAAAAAACTAGGGGGAGAGGAAATAGAGAGCTTTGAGCAAACAAGACTCTCAAGTTTCTTGGTTGAGATAATTTAACCCCTAAATGCCCAAGGGTGTTTTTCTTGTTTGTGGAAGGCAGTTTTCAAGTTTTTGAATTGTCCTTGTAAGATCATTATTAAATTTCAAAATAAAATTGTAATTGTTGAATCTTGAACTTTAAGGTTTTCAGATGGCACTACTTAAAAAAGAATCTAAAATGGTCGCTTGGATTTTAAGATATTTGCAATTGAATGATGGTGAGTATGGAATTTTTTGCTTTTTTTGGAGTTGTTCGAAACTTCTAATGCAAATTGGCAACTTTTGGATACAAAATTGGAAAAAAATCATTTAGGATGCTTTAGTATTTATTGTTGTTACTTCAGTACCAACGGCCCCCCTTCCAAATCCATGACCACAACTTCACAAATGAGCTTGCAACGCAATTGTCAAAATGCAACTGTCTAATACAAAGAAATTTCCAACTTCAATTATTGACCAAAATCATTATGAATGAAAGAATTTTCAACAATGAAAGGATTCTATTTTTTATAACAAAGACATTCCAAGTGAAATTAGTCCAAAAGCACTTTTAGATTTTGTTAAATGTCAAAATTTCAATAAAAAGGCCCTTATTGCCCAAGGGAGTGCCCAAAGGAAATCTTCACCTTTTGCTCAACTTGATGCCCGCCCTTTTGCTCAACTTGATGCCCGCCCTTTTGCTCAACTTGATGCCCGCCCTTTTGCTCAACTTGATGCCCGCCTTTTCTATGTGGTTACTTCTCATAGGCTTTGTGACACTATTCACGTCACTATTCATGACACCATGCACGACACTATTCATGTCAAAAAATGTATGCTTGTAGTTAGCCTTCCACCAAAAACAATTGGAATAAGACATGGAAGAAATTAAATTTGAATGGTGAAGTTAACTTTAGCACGCAACTTTTCCAAGAAAAAAAACCTAAAAATGATAAAATCTATACCTTCAACAGGGTTTCAAAGTTTCTTGAAGTTTTTTGGACACCCAAATTGGGTGCCTTGGGCATTTAGGGGTTAAGGGTTATATACCATATTTGTTCATTTGTTTTCATAAAGGCATGCGTGTGACATTCATAGAGCGTCAAAAATCAAGTTGAAAGTAATTGTTATTCAAAGTTGACAATGTCTCAACTCTATTTGTAAAGATTAAGGTTTTTTATTTTTAAGTTTGGAGAAAGACTTTGCATCAAAGCACTATTTGTATATCTATATCTATCTGTATATGTAAAAGAATAGGATTTACCAATCTGGCGATTATTTTATTGCATGGGTAAAAATCTAACTTGCATGAGGAAAGATTTGCGAGCGCAAAAACCTGAGTGGGTAAAAACCTACACGGGTAAAAATATGCATGGGTATAAACACGCGTGGGTAAAAACTTGTGTGGGTAAGAACCTACGTGGGTAAAAATTTACAAGGGTAAATATTTGCGCAGATAAAAATTTGTGTGATAAAAACCTACATGGGTAAAAAAATGCATGGGTAAAAAACCAAAAAATGTAAAAAAGTTGTGTGGATAATTATTGTGTGGGTAAAAAAGTTGCATGGGTAAAACTATTAAATAATATTTTTTTGCGGAAATAGTAGCGATCTTTTTATTACGTGGGTAAAATACTCTATGGGTTTAAAATGAAAATTGCTTCACTGCAAGGAAATGTTTTGTAAACAAAAAATATATATTTTATTGGTATGGGTAAAATTTGAAATTGGATACGTGGATAAAAAGTTAAAAAAAGTTCTTATAGAGAAAATATTTTACCTAATTGGGCCTGAATTTATTTTGTGTACCGTCAGACAGGAGGGTGCCTATACTAGTATAATACATAATTGAATAGCTAAACATATAAGCACTACAATTTGCCAATGCTTATGCACAGTATAGCAATGAGTTGAATATAACAACCCATAAAAGGATTGGAGCTTAGAAGTGTCCACCTTCCAGATGAGTTAAACCTTTGAAGAGCCAAAACTTTAACTTAGGTAATATTTTTTGGAATGACAAAAGCAAACATTGCATTGTTATTTACTTGTTGGATGTACGTATCATGATTGTAAAGATTTGTATAAAATTTTGGATATCTACCTAAAATCAACATCAAACATAGAGATTGGAAGTTTTTTGTAAACTGTTTTTGTGTCAAAGGTATGGGATTTTTTCAAATTTGAAATATATGTAAAAGATATTCTAGAACAATTTTAGGTGGTAAAATATTAAAGGTTTTAACTAGTAGACAACAAGGTCTATGTCAAAGAATTTCCTCCTTTTATGTTGCATTATAGGATGCCTTAGCTAGGTGGCACCTCATCCTTTGCTATGCTTTAACATAGCATTTGGGAAGAAATTTTTTTTTGTCTAAAAATATTTGATGGTAGGTTAAGTGAATTAGTTATTTTTCTAGCAACAGCCAATTTTAGCCATTAGCTTAAAACACCCTTTGGTAATTTCCCTCCACTATCATTTTAATTTCAAATATTATCAATAGCAGGGTCCAAAAGTGGTAGCACCATACAATCGCAAGGAGATCTACAAACTACAATAGCAGTTGAAACAATAAGTAGAGCACACAAAAATAATGAGATGAACGGGGAGCCAAAAATATCAAAATATGCAAAAGCATCCAACTTCCAAAAGCAACAACTGCAAGGTTTGGGGCTTTTGTCAAAACTTAAAACTTTTAAGCAATGCAATAGAGTCAAGCCTTCAAGAGCATTATTACTAAGGATTACAAGACTTGGAAGTTGAGACTCTTGACTTAAAGTTCTTTTGGTGGCAACTAAACATAAAAGAACCAAGAACTAATCTCCACAAGATTTAAAAAGCTCAAGTGCAAGAGTGCAAGATTGAAAGAACTAGATTACTCAAATATTCAGATTGAGAGTACACTAGTGCAAGACTAAAAAGAACACAAAGACTGTCATTGTGGGGTAACCAACACAAGGAGCCAAAAGAGGGAAGAGTATCAATGGCAAGGACTAGAGGCAAGAAAAACACAATGAGAATTAACCCCTAAAGGACCAATTGTCCCCTCGAGGGATAAATGGGATTTTGAGCATGTACACTTAGGTTTTGGCTCCTTACGAATCACCAATTTGAGCCAGTCAGCTTTTTTTTATTAAAACATGGAGTATAATTGGTCCATTTTGGTAGGAAAAAAACATCATTACATCCTTGTGCAATACTAAGCAAGTCTACCAAATTTCAGTTCCTAAAAACAAAAACTCCAATTTTGGTGAATTGTTTTGTAAGAAATTCATGGTTTTACGTGATAATTTATTGAAAAGCATTGGTGATGAATTTTTGAGATTTGATTAAATAGATATGTAGGAATCGTCCATACGCACATCTTCCATGCTAAAAAAAACCGCTTAAGTAACCAAAACTTTACTAGCAAAAGATTCAATGAAACTTGTGGTAGGCCCAAGTTTTGTAAAATACATATTTTTCTTTGAAAATCAAATTTTGTTGTTTGACTCAAACATTGTAATTAAATTTGTATCTCTAAACATCATGTTTTGTTTACTTGATGAAAAGCTAGTTGACAAACAAAAATATTTATTTTACAAAATATGGGCCTACCACAAGTTTCATTGAATCTTTTGCTAGTAAAGTTTTTGTTACTTAAGCGGGTTTTTTTTAGCATGGAAGATGTGCGTATGGACGATTCCTACATATTTATTTAATCAAATCTCATAAATTCATCACCAATGCTTTTCAATAAATTATCACGTAAAACCATGAATTTCTTACAAAACAATTCACCAAAATTGGAGTTTTTGTTTTTAGGAACTGAAATTTGGTACACTTACTTTATACTACATAAGGATGTAATGATGTTTTTTCCTACCAAAATGGACCAATTATACTCCATGTTTTAATAAAAAAAAGCCGACTGGCTCAAATTGGTGATTTATAAGGAGCCTATACCCTATTGTACTTACAACTAAACTACTTTGTGAGATTTTCTAAAACTTTTAAGGAAGATGGAGAACTTGAATATTTGCGTGGACATCTTTTTTTTTCTTCATTCCAACAAGTATTGAAGAAGTTATGCAAGAATTGAAATTGGAGGAGGAGGAGCATGTTGGCCCAAAAAACTTCTTTAAAATTTACAATTTTTAAAAACAAAATTTTGGAAATGGTTCTTTAGATTTATCTTTATGTGAGAAGCTTTGAATCATTCAATTTCAATCAATGAGATGAAAGTTATGAGGAGTTTTAGTTTGTTGGTAGATATGGTTATGAGAGACTCCATATCTACTTGCAAACTAAAACTCCTAATAACTTTCATCTCATTGATTGAAATGGAATGATTCAAAGCTTCTCACATATAGATTAATCTAAAGAACAAACTTCAAATTTTCTAAATTTTAAATGTAATGTTTAATGAAGTTTTCAGAGGTGCCCGGGTTGCCTAGAGTTCAAGGAAAATTGTGTATCATGCAATAACTTTTGAACCATGTAATCAAAAGTTATGAAAATTGTGGGACCTCAAAGCTACTCCTTGGGCACATCATGTGTGAAATTTTCAAAGAAAGAAAAATGAAAAATATGTTTGTTATGAGCTACCCAAAATTACTATGTTGCCAAAAAACGTTGTTTAGGGCCTTCAGGGGTAGTATGCTCTACTTGCAACCTTCTCAAAGGAAGCACCCCATAGGTAGCTCAGGAATGGATATGAAGTGATCCTGAATTGGACCCTCCAAGTTAGAGAAAGAAAGGTGCTTTCTATTGCAAGAGCCAATCATACTCCTCAATTTCATTCATCTCTTCACAAGTTGCACGGGGACAGTTTATGGGAGACCTAGAATCACAAATAGGTGCCTACTACATAAAATTTTGAAAATTCATCAACAATTCAATTATGCTTCAAAAAATATGAAAAAAAATTGTGTTACATTTAGCATCCATTTCCCTTTGTCTAAAATTAAACAAAAACTCTTATTGTCTTAAAAAGCCCATCAAAATGCAAACTAGCCCTTTAAGTGATGATTTTAGAGCAAACAACCTTACTTGAAAAGTTTAGGTTGTCTACACTATTTACTAAATTCTTTTAAAGATTTGTATAAAACATTATGGATTAAAAAATCCTCGCAGAAGAATTTAAAGTCATCATAACAATAACAAGTACAAATGTTATTGTATTTGTTTCAGTATTTTTATTGGTTTTATGTCTAATGTTACTGATTATTTGTCTCAAATTTTGTTACAACGATTATTGAATAATAACATATCATTAACATTGATTTTTATTGTATAACGCATACATAAATTACAAATGACACTTGAAATTGATATATTAACAATATGAAGTAAAATCTCTCTCCAACAATAGAGAGCAAAAAAAATCACTTTGTAGCCTAGCACTAAGTTCCAAGCCCCAAATTTAAATTTCCTTACAAATGCTTACATGGTAGCACAATTTGGAAATTTTGGCAAAAAAACAAGAGAGCTTAATTGCAAGAACCAAATGTAGCTATGATGGAAACCTAATCTAAGAGTCAATATCCAACAGTTTTTCTTGCTCAAAGCAAGAACAAAAACAAATTGTCATTCATTTTTGCCCTTTTGAGAGTTCATTCACTCAAACAGGGGAAAGATGACCTTCAAAGTGTGAGCATGGAATCAAAAAGATCACACGCTCTGTAAGGTGTTTAACCCCTAAAAGCCCATCGTCCCTATGAGGGACAATATGGGCTTTGGGCAAGCTTTTCCTATTGGAAGTTTTTATCAAAAAATTTGAATTTTATTTATGAAATAGAGTTTTGCAAGGGTTATGCGAGAGTACATTTTTGTTGAAATTGGGTTCACAATTCAAAAGATATAGGTGTTTTATGTGCTTTTTTTGTTCAAGGGGCAAGCTGGACATACCAAATTTTGTTGACTTCTCTCAAGGGTCACCAATGAAGGCATGACCCTTCATTGGAATACACCAAAAGCAATAGTGTACTAGATAAATTCATTTTTGTATTTGATAAATACACTAACTTTTGAATTGCAATAGCGAACAAAGATATGATTTTTTTTCAAACTTTTTTTTTGGTTGTCTAAGAAGTCAAAATCATTTCATACATTGTTTGGATTTTTATATGTTTAAATCATCCCTCAAAAATTTAGTTTGCAAACAACCCTAGTATTATGAAAATTTCAAGCCCATGCTTGCAATGCAAGGCCATGTAGGGTGTGCCCCATGTCTTTGATAACCTTAAAAATTGGTGGAGACATGCCTAACATGATTTAGAGCATGTTGGTTAACTTTCTACAACACCCATGTTGCAAAAAATGTTCACCACATATGGTCAAAGGAACCTGAGAACTTTGGGCAAAGATCAAAAAAACTTTTTACACCAACTTCAAACGCTCAAACCTCTCAATCCGTATGGTTAAACGTGTGAAGATTTCACTATGGCTCTTTGCATAATTCCTATGCAAGATCTACAGTTAGACTTGTAAAAATTCAAAAAAAAGTTCTTTGAATCAAAACACTGAAAATGACAGTTTTTTGGTATTTTTCCAGAAAATTTGGGCTTGGGCCTTGAGGGGTTAAATTACCCTCACTATTCCGCTTCATAATTTATATATTTTGAAAAGTAAAATCCCATGGAACAAATTACAACCCTCACAAGTTTGAGATATAACCTACTAGCCATGTCATATGCCATAGTGGATGATGGTCAAAATTTGACTACGTGGTGAGGAACATTGAATAAGAGTTTGAAATCTTAACCTCAAGAGTTTCATATACCCCCTTTGGTTTGAGTGTACTCTCAGGGGATTCAAATCCAAGTTTTTTGTCACTTTTGTAAGGCTGACTTTTTATTAACCCTTAAACACCTGGGCCCATAGCTGCTCAGGTTGTGCCCAGCCTGTAGTATTGTTGCAAAAAGTGGAAAAAGTCAATAGTGCATGCTGCCCACATGAAATTTGTAAGAAGGCAAGAGAGGACTTATCAATCATGGTTGTGAATGTTCTCACAAATTTCAGTTTTGAAAAACATGAGGACTTTCAATCAATCCAATTTCGGCACTCCATTGTGAAGAACCTTGCAATGACCACTTTTTTTTTAAAATCAAATAATAAATTTTTTTTTCCAACTCCAGATTGTTTTTTTTGCACCCAGAGGACGATAATCGTCCTCTTCGACCTTTAGGGGTTAAAGGTTGCTTCTTCTGAAACATTGTTTGAAAGCAAAGGGGTCAAAATGCCTTCTTGCTTTGGTTGGGGTTCTCTATTTTTACTAGGGAAATTTTCATGGATAACCTTGAGATTTGCTGTATATGTATAGATACTCCTGATTTTTCAGAAATTGCACAAATACACTTGACATCTCAAGGGAGCATCTGAAAGTAGTTTTGCAAGCATTATTTTCAACTTTTTTGTTCCATCTTTGTGTGTTCCTATGCTTCATACATTGAGACATTTGTATTTCGTATTACCATGATTATACGATGATCAACGTCTTGGGACGCTCCTGCTTTTTTCCCCCAAGGGAGCTTTTTCAAACATTAAGACATTCATTGCAAGATTTAGAAACAATGATATATATATATATATATATATATATATATATATATATATATATATATATATATATATATATATATGTATATATATAACTATGCCTAGGGGTATCTATACAAATACTGAAAATTTCAGGGACATCCATCAAATTTTCCCTTTTTATTATGCAATGAATCTCCATACATTTGGATCAAGAAAATTTAATATATAAAACAAAATAATAGGCCGGGTTGTAGAGCTACTTGGTATCTCTAGAGATGGAAGCAAATTCCAATGCACATGCGCATAAATTATACAATTCAAAAACTGCTTCCACTACAACGTGTTTCTCATTGTGTGAACTGTCAGGCCATTCCAGGCATATGTGGGCATACTGCCAAATTGCCAATCCATAGCTTTCGCCTCGTGGAGACGTGGACCCCATGTCTGTATAAAGAATCTAACACTATTCCAAGTGAATATTTCTATCATTGAAAATGCTCCGTACCAATCAGAACACTGGAACCTGGCTGTTATATTCTCAGTGGGGAGCTTTGACGTTCTCCTCCTGCTCATATCCAGCATATTTCCAGGATCCCACGCAAACTTCATTGCAGATCGGTGAATGGAATTGTGGAAATATCTGAGTAAGATAGGCACACCCATAAGCGTGGAAATAAGGGTTTTGGAGTAGGTAAAACAATTGACTAACTTTGAAAAAATATTGTATGTTAGGAAATGGGAACCAAAAATATTGGTATCAATTTCAAAGTTCTCATTGCAAGTATTTGTTCACAAAGATTTTTCAAAATCCAAAATTATTGAAATTGTAGGAACCATGTGTAAGAGATGCTAATCATAGAACTCGTTGGTTCTTAAATAGTGAGATGGGTACTCAAAACCTCATGCTAGTCACCCACAACCATCACTTTATCACCCATAACCATCACTCAATCACCCACAATCATTTCTTTTTTTATTAATTAGCCCTGCCACTGTCACGTGACGGGCATGGGGACGCAACGCTTATGGATGCTACTACCTTATATATTGAACTTTCTCAGAAAATGAATGAAATGTTATTTATAATACAAAAAACTTGATGAAAAGAATAAGTATTTGGACTTTAGAGAACCCTAGGTACGGTATACCACAAAAATTCCTGTTGTTTTTATGTTGTTGTGCGGGCAGGGTGAACTGACCCCCTCAATGCCCCCTGCATAGATGAATGGGGCCGCTGGATTCTATCCATTCTGGCCAAGGTTAAACTTTTTAATTCTCAGGCAAGGGTAAAAGTAATATTTTGCCCCCTTTTTTGTAGTTTTCAATTATATATTCCTCCGTGGCTTTTGACTAAACGAGGTGGCTTTTGAAAACAAGGGTCTCTAATCCAATTACGAGGTCAAAATTTCCAACTTCAATCTCTTGATGATAAATTTCCAAATGCTCAAAATTTTTGAAATATGAAAAAGCTTTATTTTTTCACCTTGGACCACAACCTCCTAAGATAGTTGACATGGGTATGTTCACATTTGATGCTAAAAGAGGTAGTAGCAAAGAAAAATTAAATATATTTGGACACATCTTTAGATTGCATTCATATTGCTAATACCTTTCTTAACACCAAGTGCAAACATACTTATTTTCACCACTCTGTGCCAAATGCATTCAGTTCTTGTTTGCTTTGATACTTTCTGATAAGGTAAATATAAAATCACAGAGGGAAGGGAAATACATATTTAAGCTTCCCTACGTAAAGAAAAGGGTTCCAGGGTGCTACGTAAAAAGCCAAGACCTGCTTGTCTTCGAGTAATAAATGAAAGAATTGATTGCCCCTTCAATATATGAAAAGACCTGAGTAGACTGTTTTCTTCTTTATTGTTTTTATTTTTATCTTTTATCTTTTTGTAATGCTAAAGAATAAAGCTTGGTCATTCGCAATTAATTACTTTTTTGAGTCATGAGCGTAGTGTTCATTGTCTTCGCTTTCATCGAATTGTTTAGGTTAACCCTTTAATGACAGTGGTCGATTCTGGGGTGGACAATCCTTTGTATTTCCATTTGGGGACATTTTAGGGTTATTGAATATAGATGTCTATCATAAATCTAACCGTACAGATGGAAGTATCTTGCAGTGTTTAGTGTTATGCATTATGAATTATGCTCACTCTTTAGTTGTTATGTCCACCTTTTTGCATTTATTGGTGTATTCTCAGTCGGTACTTTTTTAGTTTTTTCAACCCTCTAGCCACATGCCATCTCAGATTGGCCTCTTTATTGTCCTAAACTCTTCACTTTCTAATTCCCCAAACTTGTCCCCTTTGCCACGTCATCAAATTCCTTAACATGCTCTCTCTACAAACTGAAAAGAGTCAATATCAACCAAGAATTGGTCGACTAGTCGTTAAAGGGTTAATGGCCAACATAGATGAAATGGACGGAATGATCTACATGTCAAATGACCAACATGGACGAGGTAAATGAGAAAGAACGTGCATTTACATCCAAATGAATGAAATGATTTCACATTTAACTAGACATGGACTATTCATGTAATTATGGACTTTATATGCCTTTGAACATTAGAAGATGTACCCATAATTTATATTTATCTCTCAATGTTGGCATATATCATGTAATTTGGAAATGTCTTTCAATATTTTGTAAGGGTCCCTCAAAAATTTGCAAATATCTTTTGTATGTTCTGCAAATCGGTTTTTTTTAAGATTATTACTTTGGAATTTAAGATAGTCCATATTTAGTCTCATGTGTCATACATATTTTAACTAGGCTGATGCCGCTAATCCAACATAAGAAGAAACCACGTTCTGTATTTGTCTCTCACAAATATCCACACAATTGATTTCTACCTCAACCTTAAGATCAAATTACATGAGGAGTAAAAGCCATCATAGTTTGGGACCACTTTGAGCTAAAATTATAGTTTGTGTGGTCTTAGGAAGGATTTCAAGCATGTTCAAATAAGAATATAACACGGACGTTTTCTCTCACATAACATTCAGTAGCGCTACCAGGCGCTGCCCTCCCTATACATAAAACCATTTCATCCACAAGATGAAATAATGTGGAATATTTCACACCCATCTTTAGCTATGGGGACACTTGGCTGACTCTATCAGAGAGTTTCTGAAAGAGAGGCTTAGTTTAGTGCACATACGTTGACGTGGGGGCCAACCATGTCAAAAACGTATTAAAAAATAAAAAAATAATGGTGTCAAGATGAAGTTCGTGGATGATACTTGAAGAGAGGGAAAAGGCAACCTCTCTTCAGGCTACTGAATGTTATGCATACTTGAGCCCTTGGGATCAAAAAGTTGAAGCTATAACTATAATCCTCTAAAATTGTTTCAAAATGGAAGGAACAAAAGAAGATAGTCAGTTTGAGATTTAATTATGTCCTAAGTCTTTCTTACCTGTTGTACCAACAAGGTGATGCAAGAAACATTCTCATGCATGAATGTAGTTTAAAAAAATGGACCTTCACACAAAGTATCCTCCTTTCCATACCTTCTCCTCTCCCTCCCCCTCCTTAAATTTCAAAGTTTGGGAAAGATAGAAAGCCTCAAACTTATAAAGCTTTAAAATATCAAATTTAAAAAATTCCAATGACTTTTCACAATTCCAATTGGGTGCCCTTCCCTTTTCCTTTGTGACATTTACCCCCCACCCATATGGGTGCCTTTTCCGATGAAACATACATGAGGTAACAACCATTTTCATTTATTTTATTTCATTATAATCTAAGATGTGTCCTTGTTACATGCTTTATTAAAAAAAATGTACCTAAAAGAAATTCCCTCTCATAGCAAAAAAGAATATTGGACTTCCATTCTTTGGGAATCTAATTCTTCGAGTTATTGCTATGGCAAATCTTGTCTTTTGAGCATCAACATGACTCTTAGAATAATTACCTTGAAACATATTTGAGAAATTCAACCAACAAATAACAAGGCCTTTGCCGCCCTCCTAGGGTTTCTTTTGGGGTTGTTTTTTTGCTAAAAAAAAGGAAAACAACACATTTTTTTGAGAAAGAATTTGACAATACGTTCTTCCCATTTTAGAGGATAAAATGGTTGCATTGCTTTAAAATTTTGACTATTCGAGATGAATGTGGATCATTTTGTATGAAGACAAGAGTTTTCATCTACATTTGTGCATATGGCATCCATGTCAATAGGATGCAAATAGCCTTGTCATTAGCAAACATTGCTTTCTCATTCTCCAGCTTAACCCCGAAAGGACCTTGCCCTTTTTTCTGTGAAAATCATTGAAAACTGTCACTTTTTAGAGAATGAATAGACAAGTAGAAGAAAGAAAGTTAAAAAATAAATAAGACCATTGGATATTGGCTTAGAATATGGGTGGTACTTGCAAAAAAACAACATGTCATTTCAGATGGTGAGGAGTGTGATATCAACATTTAAAGTGAAGAAAAAAGGTTTTTTTTCCTATTGCCCAAAAATTTCAGAAGCCTTTGATCATTCTTACAACAAAAAACTACTCTACAAAAAGTTGAGGTTTATTTTTTCCATGTAAAAGACCAAGTTAGGTATGTGGGAGAACTTTCAGATAAATTGGAAGTGTAATTGAAGGATTTATGTAAAATCTAAATATTTGAAATACATTAATCTAAATAGATATGGTAAGGGCTCTTAGCCTACTATGGTTGGGAAAAAAAATAATGAAATAACACATACATGAATTGATTCAAAAATGAAAGTACCAAATTTTACAAGGGGCAAAAGGAATGGAGGGTTGGGAGTCCCACAAGATAGGCTTCTTCCACTCCACTCCCTTTGCCCAAGTGTCCACACCTATGGCTGACCCTCTTTGGAGTCACCTACACCCACTTACAAAGGAGAGGCTTTGCCCAAACTACCCCTCCTCCCTTAGTTTTGATGAATTCTTGCATAATTTCTTCAATAAATGTTGGAATGAAGAATAATTAGATGCCCACATAGATATTTGAATTCCTCATCTTCCATAAAAGTATCATAAAATGACATAAAGTAGTTTAGCCATAGGTACATGCCTAAAATCCCATTTGTCCCCTAAGGGGACAATGATCATGTAGGGGTTAAATGGAAGAAAAATATATCCCCCTCCCCCACCCCCAAAAAAACAAAGTTCAAGTGACCCCTCATTGCCCTCATTTGGATGAACGGGGCCAAGGTTTTGTCTATTGCACATTCATATGTTTGTGCTAAGGTGGACAATGTTTGCTTTTAACCCCTAGATGCCCAAGCAACCAAAATTGGGTCGCAACAAAACTTTGAAGACAAATGAACCTTATTAAATCACTATTTTCAGTATTTTTTTTCAATATAAGTTGGTTTTGAAATCTATTTTCAACATCAAAAATCTGATTTTGAATATGAAAATTGATAAACTTTCTACTCAAGAATTTGTACAAGTGTATCCACTGCAATATTGAGTTTTCCCATGTTGGAAGATCTTGAAAATGAGCCTCAAATACACTAGAGCTTGGAGAAAAGATCATATTAGAAATTAATTTAAAAAATATATAGGAGTAGATTTTGAAAGCCGTAAATTGATTAAAGTTAAACAGGTAATGACCTTAAACCTCATATTTTTTTGGTAACCAACTTTTTAGATTTGACATGTGAAATGAAGATTAGAAAACTAGAAGTCACTTTTGCAATTTTAACACCCTCATGTCCAAACATTATAATATTTCAAACTATAAGTGATATTGTTGTGTTTTCTTTTTCCATATAATCTCTAACATGTTCAGTTTAAATTTGTAAGGTTACAATTGAAAAAAACTTTATGAAATTTTTGAAAAGGTTGGTTGATTGTTATGTTTTATGGAAATTCCAAGAAGCTCAGCTAGGGCTTGGGCATTTAAGGACTAACAAACAAGAATTAAAAGTAAAAGTTTGTTCCTACTTTGGAGTTGGTCAGTATTTTCCCCTTATGAGATTCTGTGATGAAATTAGGGTCCTTTAATGCAAATGTAAATTAAAAATTTCCAAATTCAACCTTCTAATGCGTAAATATCTAAACTCTCACAATTTTTGAAAGGTGAAAGAAGCAGAGTTTTTCCACCATGGCAGCAAACTCATGAAGGAGTACACCAAGACCTCGGCCCCATTCATCCAGGTGGGGGGAGGGGCAATGAGGGTCACGGTGAATTGTCCTTTCACATTGCCATTTTCTTGGATGAATGGGGCCGGGACGGGTATGTTCGCACTTGGTGTTAAGAAAGGTATTAGCAATACAAATGTTGTTTAAAGATGTGTCCAAATATATCTAATTTTTCTTTGCTACTACCTCTCTTAGCATCAAGTGTGAGCATACCCTTATTTTTAAAAACTTAACCCTTTAAGGACCAAGCGACCATATTTTGGTTTTTGGGAGTGATTTTCAACATGTAGGTTGAAATTGCTCAGTAATTTAGAATTTGGTCTTGAAGAACGCATGTGATCACAAGAATTTTGCATCCATCTAAAATAATAACAATGCAATTGGGTATGTGAGTTGACAAATAATGGTGTTTATACGGCATGGTTTCAAAATACGTATCCATTTTTTGTCAAAAATGGATCAAAGCAACAACATAATACATCAAGTATGCAAGAAGAATGTCAAATCTCAATTGCACAATTCTAAAAAAAATTGAATTGCTTAAGAAATATGCTTGTATTGTTTTCCTATACGGTAGTAGTATAATTATAGTATTTGAAGATCCATTGATTTAGTGTTGTCATTTTGGTTCTAAAATTTTTCATCCTACATTTAAGGCCAATTCTTGATTGTATTCACCAATTGGATTTTCCAAAATAGTTAACAAATTTCTTGTAGAACCGTTTTAGGGTAGCAAAAAAAGTGGGTTTTTTGACCATTTTTGTCCACTTAGCTACACCTTGTGGTTGCTATTTTTGTCTATTTTGTGTGAAATTAGTCTTATTGTAAAGGTGGGAAACCTTGCTTTCTAGAAATGTAAGGCTTTTTTCAATCAAAGCTTGCATGAAGCATTAACATTCAAGACCACACAAGCATGAACACTAGAGATTTTTTGCATATGGGGCTCACTCTCAAGCTCACTCAATCATTATAACATTTCACCTCCAACAGTAAATCTAGCTGAAATTTTGGTGCTTCACAATAAACAAGGTGTACTTCCCATTTATATGGTTGGATTACTGAAAAATGGGTCCATACTTGAGTCAATTGCACATCTAAGCCTACAGCCCCTGTTTTTAGTTGGTTTTGTGAAAATGGGTGTGGTCCTTAAAGGATTAAATTGGATTCTCAAGTCCCACTAAGTCTTCACAATTTGATTGGTCAAGAAGTTGAAATTTGAGACTTGTAGCTTTCATACTTAGTCCAAAATCTCACATCCTGGCTCACTTAGGAATTGCTTATTTGGCAACATTTAAAAAAAAAAATTGAAGTCAAGAAAGTGGGAATTTGCTTTAAAGGTTGGATTTAGCAAAAACATAAACCAAAATCAAGAGCTATGGCAATGTTCACACTCTGTTTTAAGCCACAGTCAATGTAGCCTTGGGTTTGTGGCATTGTCACACCACTGAGGCCATCATGAGCTCAAACTTGAGCATTGGCAAGGTGCTTATTGTCATAATACACCTAACTATGGTAGGGATCACATGATCTTATTGTCACATGGAGACATGAGAATATCTTGGGATAAGGAACATATTGATTCTTTATAGAGTTTTAAGAGTACATTCACACCCTTGGTGATGAAAACATGAGTAATGAAAAATAATTGTGCATATTTCAGAAAAAAAAAGAAAAAAAAACATAACTCATTGGAGGGAAAGTATACCCTTCACAATTGGAAGCCCTTTATATAGTAGAAGGAAAGATAACCTTCTAGAGGTGACCATGGAACTAAAAAACCCCACCCTAAGATATAACTCACTAGTAAAGATATATGCCACAATAGATCAAGGTTAAAATTATACTCTTTGGTGCAAACACAAAATGAAAATTTGAAAATTTGATATTGGGAGTTTCATGTTTCCCTCCTTTAACCCCTCAACGCCCTAGGGGCAAGAATGTTGCCCCATTTCAGTGTTCTTCTTGATACCCGGGGCGTTGAGGGGTTAACCACTTAACCCCCTAAAGGCTTTTGACTAAGTTTTCACCAAAACCACTCCAAAATTGCCATTTCTACTATAAGTATCAAATTTTAGAAAAAAATCATTTTGGACACATGTAAATATGAGATATTGTAGTAAACTAGTATAGTCAAACCTCCCTTACTGCAAGGAAACAATGGGGAGTTATTTTAGGAGTATGCACACAAAGAGGTTATATTGCATAAGTCATTTATTGCATCATGGCCTTCATGTACACGTGGCTCAAGGCCCAAGAGCTTGATGCCATGGGTGAATGGGAGGCTGGCGGAATCTCTCTAGGGAAGCAAGCCTACAATCTAAAGTAACTCCATTGTGAACACACTTTATGCACTTCATGCACTTTATGCACTTTGTGCATATAGGGAATATGCAATTTGAGAAGTATGGATAATTATGCAAATAAGGAATTTGCAATAAGAGACTGAGGTTTGATTGTATAAAAAGATGTGAAAAAAATTCAAAAAATTTCCACCATATAGATTGTTAGATATTTGAGTTTGAATTGACAAAAAGCCATTTTTTGTCCCCGCTTAAACCCGGTTAGCTGCACTTCACAAGGTTATGTTCATATGAAAAAATATTCAAAATGGTTGCAACTCTTTGGATTCATCCTTCAAGGTAAGTTGGGTACACACTCAAAAAAATTCAAATCATTTGTAATTGTACAACACATAGGAAAAAATAGTAAGTAAAAAGAAGTAGATAATTATTCAAAACACTAAATTGTTAAGAATTTAACCCCTAAAGGACCATTGTCAGTTTGGGGGACATTTGGGATTTTGGGCATGTACCTATGGCTAAACTACTTTGCATGATTTTCTCAAACTTTTATTGAAGGTGAGAAATTCATAGATCTACGTGGGAATGTAATTTTTTCTTCATTCCAACAATTATGCTCTAAACCACACCTACCAGCAAACTAAAACTTCTCATAACTTTCATCTCATTGTTTAGAATTGAATGATTCAAAGCTCCCCACATCTACATAAGTCTAAAGAACCTATTTCAGATATTTATTAGAAAAAAATGAAATTTAAAAAAAAGTTTTTGGTTGCCCTAGGAGCAGCTTTTTCCAGAAAGTTATTTTTAACTTCTTCAATAATTGTTGGAATGAAGAAAAAATTACATTCCCACATAGATCTATGAATTCCTCACCTTCAATAAAAGTTTCAGAAAATCATGCAAAGTACTGTAGTTTAGCCATAGGTACATGCCCAAAATCCCAAATGTCCCCCAAAAGGGCCCTCAGTCCTATGAAAATAAAAAACGCCAATTCCAATGTTTGTGACATTGTAATAAAAAATCTACATCCTCTGGCTCTCTTTTATTTCCAAAACATTGAAAATTGAGTAAAATAAAGGACTTAAAAGTTTATTTTAGAGTAGAGAATCCATAATTGTCCGCAGACAAAATCTCCACATAACTTTCATCTCAACTATAAAAATGGAACAATTCAAAGCTTCCCACGTATATATGGATCTAGGAAACCAATTTTGGTTTTTTTTTGTAATATAATTTTTGAAAAAGTTTTTTGAGCTACCCATGCTGCCCAACAAACAAATAAAACTACATATCATGCAATAAGTTTTGAACCATGTAGTCAAAAGTTATGAAAATTGTTGGACATTAAAGCTACTCCTTGGGTGCATCATGTGTGAAAATTTCAAAGAAAAAAAAATGAGAAACCCATTTGTAATGAGCTGCCCAAAATTGCTATGTTGTCAAAAAACATTGTTTGAGCGTTTAGGAATCAAAGTGAATGTACCCTCACAAAGGCATCAAAGATGAAATTATGCCCTTTTAGTCCATGACCATTGATTCAAGCTGCTTTTTCATACAAGAGTGAACTTTTATTCTTTTATTATAAGTTCTAAGTCCCACTTAATTCTTAACACCTGACACGTTTGAGAAGCTAAAATTTGGAATTATGAATTGAACTTCACACTATGCAACGTCCCAATTCACCTTAATACACCTCCACTATATAGTGCATTTGGGTTGCCTTGACAATTAGGTTGCCTTACTCTAAGAAGTTTCCTCATGACTCATTGTTTGACCAGTTGGGGACACATGCAACTTTCTAAATATTAGGAATTCATTTGGTTTATGACATGAATGCCGCTACTTTGTTTCTACAACTTTGTTATTGTTTTCAAGCTCCTTAAATATTGTCTATTGCAGTAGTTATAAATGGAAATTATTGCAATTCTAGGAAGTTTTTATACAGTGTAGAATGTCAAGAAGTCAGTGTGGGGCAACTTAAATGCATTATTTAGTGTACATAACAGCACTTTTTGGAAAAAAATTGGATCTAAGAAAGAGAGACTTTAGTGCAAAAACCTAACTAGCCACTCTAAGTCACAACGCATTTAAGAATAATAATACTTGAGAATAGGGTTTTTTTTTGGCAATTTAAGGACCAATTGCCTTGGGAAAAAAAGTGAGTTTGAAGCCCACAAAGAAAAGGGGGAAAAATTTGAGGAAAAAATCAAAAAAGAAGCCAGATTACAATAATGAAAATTGCATTGCAACCTAGGCTATCATAAAAGTCTTATCAAAATGAGAATTGATGTCATCATTTTATGATCCAAAGACACCGTCAAAAATGTTGATTGTGCCAATTTCTCCATAATTTCATTATGAATAACCATGATACTATAAAATATCATGCATAAGGGCCACCTTCAACTACAACCAAAAATAGGGATGGAACTTGCAAGTTACAAACATTTTCAAAGAATGCCACATAGCCATTGGTTAGAAAATTCCAAAAAAACCATGCTCAAGAGTATCTTTTTTTAGTAAGGTAGCAGCATCCATAAGCGTTGCATCCCCATGCCCATCACCTCACAATGGCAAGGCTAATTAATAAAAAAACAAATGGTTGTGGGTGATTGAGTGATGGTTATGGGTGATGAAGTGATGGTTGTGGGTGACTAGCATGAGGTTTTGAGTACCCATCTCACTATTTAAGAACCAACGAGTTTTGTGATTAGCATCTCTTACACATGATTCCTACAATTTCAATGATTTTGGACTTCAAAAAATCTTTGTGAACAAATGCTTGCAGTTGGAACCTTAAAATTAATGCCAATATTTTTTATTTCCATTTCCTAACATACAGTATTTTTTTCAAAGTTAGTCAATTGTTTTACCTACTCCAAAACCTTATGGGTGCGCCTACCTGACATATTTCTCTTCCATCCCTAATCTGTTGATCCTTTACACGAGGAAAGTCCCAAAATCGAACACACAAACAACTGTGGTGCCAGTGAATTATTGGAACACGAGCGATAAGCTTACCTGCAAGGCTGCAACTTGGCCGCTAGCAACGAGAATCAGCTGCAGGAGGGGAGACAAAATTTCTTATAAACTTTTTAACCCTTAAACGACCGAGGAGCCCTTTGCGGCCAATACAGTATTTCGTATTCTTTTGCATTTGGAATGCATTCACACCTTATTATATTTGAGATCAACAAAGAAGTTAGAATATAGATTAATGCGATTCTAGTGAGCTAGTCAAGATCTCAAATCAAAACTTTTTATTGGTAGCAAATGCCAATTATACAGTAGTGTATTTACTGTCCAATACGTAAAGCGGTCCTTTAACCCCTAAACGTCTGAGGGAGTAAGGGCAAAACGTAAATGCATTAAAAAAAAAAATACTCTTGTAACTTTAATGAAGTTTGTTTCAAAAGAGAAAATAATAATCATGATGTTTAGCAATTATCCATATGGTCAAATATCCAAAAAAAGCTTTGTACTTTTATTTAATGAATTTAGAAGCATTTACCATTTAATATTCACCAAAATTACAAATTTTACTCATAGATTTCAAATTTTGGTTTGATTGGTTAAAAATAGACATTCTATCCTAAATTTCAAAAATGCTAATTTTTTGGAAGGAGGGAACATTATTAGTTTCTGGAAATAGTAAATTCTACAACACTAGCAAATATTAAAGTGTATTTTTTTGAAAAATTCTTTTTGGAGGAGTTTAACTTGGATTGACATGATTCAAGCTAAGTTGAAAAGTAGACTTGATTTTCTATCACAAAAAACAGAAAAAAAAAAATTGAATTTTTTTTTGTCTCGCGCAACCCGCAAAAAACGGGCAGCGACCAGAAAATGGTCACTTGAGCGCTTAGGGGTTAAGGGTTAACTGAATTTTTCTAATACAAACTTGAACAAAAATTACTATATGGGCCTATGGGGGTCGGGGGAGTAAGTAAATGAACATATAACACCGCCACATGTGGAATCCGAGCAGCATATTCAATGCTAGGCTGACCGAAAATTAATCATAGACATGCTGCCCACCTAAGATATGGGTCCCCCCGAATGCCGAGCTGTCTATTGAATCTCCAACACCTTTCACGTGCATACATTAAGTATATCCCTGTCAGCACGGAGCCCATGACCATGCTAAATCCTGTACTTTGTAATTTTATATTTGTTGTTCTTTTAGCCATGAACCCCACATGGTTTTTGCATTTTCCCCGAAAAACAAAATTAGATGAAGCCTTGAAATCATGGTAGAGTTTTGGAAGAATAAACATGAATTAGAGCTTCTCAAGCCTTTCTCTCCAAACAGAGTACTAGAAACAGATTTTCTCGTGTGACTTTCTCTGTGCAAGGGGCGGGAGGTCCAACCTGACTCGCCAAATCGAGGATGAAAATAGAAAACTGTGGGACCACTGACTGGAATCGTCAAAAGCAATATGCGCTGGCAGCGGGTAGTGCCGCAGCAGCAAACGAGTTTCCAAAATAAGAACACGTCAAATTTCCTGGACGCACTGGAAATTACAATTTCAGAAGAGAAGTTTGAGGAGCCTGGCCTTCTTTTTGTGTTTGGCAAGCCTCCGGTGGACCGGGATTCCAAGTCCTCGCAAGCTCGGGCCCGGAGCTTCGCCGTCTAGCGAGCAAGGCTGGAGTTGCTCTTAGGGATTCTCGTCAAGTACACAAAAATAAAACATGTCTCAAAAAAATATATAAGTTTTACTACATGAGTACATTAAAATGTAAAATTGAACCAAATTTTTGTGTTTCTCTGCACTTAAACAAGTTGCTATGTTACAAGAGGCTCTATCCATATAACACTTTGGTTTGCTTTTTGAGCAAGATACCTATTCAAACTTCCTTGCAATAAATTTTCCAAGTACAACACCACCTCCTGTTGCATTCAAGAGCCAATAATAGAAATAGGTGTGGGCTTTCAATGTCAATTTGCAACAAAAACACTCGTTCAAAGCAGGTTTGCCAAAAAAACGAATCAACAAATGTAAATACTAGACTTGTGAAGACTTTTTTTTGTTGGTTCTGCTTTGAAACAAAAATAATAATTTTTTTTAATGAAAACATTATATTTTTAGGAAAACAAAAATAACCCCTAAAGGACCATGGTCTTTATTTTGTTAAAAGATAGGCAAAATTACCACCTCTATGGCAAAGAGTAAAAAAGTTTGAAAATCAGTATTTTTGCATATCTAACCGTAAGATCTTGTATTAGACTACTATAAGAATGTGTCATACAAAACTCAAGAACTTTGACTGTACAAGTTGGAAGATATTTGCATTTAAAAATGTAAAAAACAGCTTTATTTGCACCTTGCCTCACTAGATTATTTAACTTTGAACTCTTTTAACTTAAAATTTTTGCACCATAGAGTTTGGAATCCTATTTTTGCATGGTGGGAAGTTGAGTTGGTAATTTTGGGAAAAAAATAAAAACAAAAAATAATTAATTTTCATTCTTTAAAAAAAACGTTAGGCAGAAGAAGGTATGAGATTGAACAAAAACTTAAATTGCTAATAACCTTGAAATGGAATTGAAATGCAAACATCCCAATGGTGAGATTGTTCTAGAAAACAAACTTCACCCTCTCCAACAATTTTTTTTGAAAAAATGTTAATTTTGCATTCAAAAATGAAGTTTATAAGTTATTTTTCAAAAAGATGCTTGAACTGCCCAAAAAGCAAGATTGTCCATAACTTTCTCATAACTAGTCCAAATGGAATGAACCAAAGCTTTAGATGTAGGCAAAGACATAATCTATGAGAAAAAAATTAATTTTTTTTTCAAATTTTTATAAGATTTCTTTTCTGCCCAGAGTCCCCAAATTTGTGCTTATTTGGGCATAACTTTTGCTCCCTGGCATCAAATGGAATAAAAATTAGATGCCCACATAGATTTTCAAATTCCCCATCTTTAATAAAAGTTTCAAAAAATCATGCAAAGTAGTTTGGCCTTAGGCACATGCCCGAAATCCCATTTATCCGTTGAACAGACACTTGGTCCTTTAGGGGATAATAACCACTTTTATTTATATATACATACATATTGTTTTGACTAGATGTGCTAATCATGGTCTTAGTGTATAGCAAACATGAAAAGCATTCAAGTATTGACCACTTCCTGGCAACATTGCATTTACATGTCCCAATTAGCCCATTTATGGAATTCCGCTGAATTTTAAATATATACTTGCAACATCTTTAACCCTTAAGTGCCCTGGCCGTATTCACCAAAATTAGCGTTTTTGGAGACCGACGATTTTGATGCATTGTATCTTGGTCAATCAGATGATCCACAAAAAGTGACCGTTGAAAATTGTAGAACACCTACTTAGAAAATGGCTTGCAAATTTTTGGAACAATTCATTGCGGGAGATGGGAGATTATAACATTTAATCAAACAACATGTCATGACAATATCTCATTTTTTGGTAGGTAGTTGCTATATGATGATTTTTACAAAATTCTATAAGCCATGGATTCATCTCAACTTTTTTGAGCAACAAGATTAGATGTGAATGCACACACTTGTAAATTATTGAATATTGCACTTCTTTTTATGTCAAGTTTTAGGGCTTCAAATGGCTATTGCACGGAAAACAATGATTGGCACAGTTGGTGACGATTGCCATAATAAGGGTATGGAACATGCTTGAACCCTTGCCAACAACCTTCCCGCTGCCTCAAAGAAGCTTGCATGGGATATTGACCGGTTGCAACTTGTAAAATCCTGCTTGCCACCACTCCCCGTATGCGTGCCACTACTCCCCGTATGATGTTTCACCTAATCAAATCTCTTGCAACACTTGTACAACATTTGAATTTCCTTGCCATTACTCCATTGACATAAACAACTTGAATGCCTTCATAATTGTAGTTTATAGCAAGATAAAAAAAAAATAGATCTAGTGCCACAAATGCACCTTTGAAATCTGGAGCGACCAGAATCTGGATGATGGGGCGCTCATGGGTTAACCTCTAAAGGACCAGAGAGCCCAATATGGCCAAAGGGGGTGCTTGGAGTTATGGAAGTATATAAAAGAGGCATTTTTAGCTCAACTTTTGGTCTGCCACTCAAGTCCAAATGGAGTTGCTAGTTCAAGGAAAATTTGTGATCGACTTGTTGTTCCTTGAAGCACCTCCTTTGCTCTAGATTCAATATGGAATATAGAAAATATTCTATTTTTTCAACAATTAGGAGAAGAAAATACCATATTCGTTAATTTGGGAAATATTGTACATTTTGGGACTTTCAATATTTTGATATGAAAGTTTTAGGTGGCCTCCTAAAACCTACACGTGTCCTCACCTGAGAGGAGGAATTTGTGAGGGAAAAAACTTACTGGCTCGGACTAAATCTAGTACCTTCAAATAAATTTTTGGGTTTCAAGTGGAATACAAAATGGGACACCTATTTTTCCCAAATTAACAAATATGGTGTTAGAATGTCTTTGGGCAAATGAAGGGAGCAGCTTAGAGAGCGGATGGGATGGGTGCTCTCATGTCTTGTATTATACAAGGGAGAAGTTTGGTGATGTGTCACTTTTTTTTCTTGATTTGGGCAAGGTTTTTGTTAGCTCTCAAGTAAGGAGCTAGTGGAATCTAGCTACTTTGAATGACCATATCTTTTGGAGTTTTTTTCCATTTGTGGAGTTTTTTTTTCCATCAAGTATAGCAAGACACAATCTCATGGGATCAGCCATTAGGTAAATCTCATTTTTTGAGAATATTGCATGAAAGTTCATCATCCATATTTTGAATTGTTGCCCAAATTGGAAAACATGAGATTCTCAATGGTGGGAATTTTGCAAATTTACTTGGATTTGAAATCAAATAGGTTTAAAACATTTGATTTATAGTTGGGTATAGAATGACCAGTTTGGATTAAGTGATTACTTGTTCAACTTTCCAAAAACTTCGGGAATGTCTTGAAGGTTTCATGTTGGAGGTATGCTGAATTTTCTTAGGAAGATGCTTAGGGGTTAACCTTTAACCCCTAAATGCCCAAGGCCTATTTGAGCTTCTTGGAACTTTTATGAGACTCAACAATCAATTAACCTTTTCATAAATTTCATCAAGTTTTTTTCAATTGTAACCGTACAAATTTAAAATAAACATGTTAGAGGTACATGGAAAAAGAAAACACAACAACATCACTTATGGTTAGAAAGATTGTAACGCAAAAGTAACTTAATGTCTTCTAATCATCATTTCACATGTCAAATCTAAAAATTTGGTCACCAAAAAAATATGAGGTTTAAGGTCATTACGTGCCTAACTCTGATCAATTTGCGGTTTTAAAAATTAACTCCTACATTTTTTTAAATGGGTTTCAAATGTGGATTTTTCTCCACGCTCTACTGTATTTGAGGCTCATTTTCATGATCTTCCAGCACTAGAAAACTCAAGATTGCAGTGGACACCCTTGTACAAAATCTTGAGTAGAAAAATCATCAACTTTCATTTTCAAAATCAGATTTTTGGTGTTGAAAGCAGACTTCAAAAAATACTTATATTGAAAAAAAAATACTGAAAATAATGGTTTGATAAGATTTTATTCATCTTCAAAGTTTTGTAAAGACCCAAATCTAGTCGCTTGGGCATTTAAGGGTTAACTAATATTGGTATCTCTCAAACATCTGGCTCAACACGTGGCACAAACATTTGGCTAAACATGTAGCGCAAACATTTGGGTAAACATGTACACTGAATATTGCGGTTTAGGTTGCGCCACACTAATTTCTTGACATTTTACACTATATAAATATTTATTATTGCTATAGTACTTTTCATCATAAATTACTGTAAAAAACAATTTTCAATAGGATTTCACAACAATAACAAAGCTGCAAAAAACTAACTAGTGACTTTCAAGTTGTAAATCATGTGAAATCCAAGTATGTAGGGACTTACATACGTCTTCAAGTGACCAAATGATGAGTAATGAGGTAACTGGGTAAGGCAATCTAATTGTCAAGGTAGCCTAAATGCAATATTCAGTAGTGGTAGTCAGAGTTGAGTTTCCGTTTTCTCAATCTTCATGGAAAACCTATGTGCCGAGCTGTTTGCGACTCTTGCAAGGCCAGTTCCGTGAAGACTGAGAAAAAAAAAATCTCATCTTCCAAGCATGGAGAAATGGCTTGAGAATTTTTTTCGTGTGAGAACTCTTACCATTTACTTGCTCATGAACTACTTTTGTCCCTTGCTTTTTCTGCTCCTCCAATTGGTGGCCGTGTTGCCTTCCTCTAAGTAAAACATTCTTCATTCTTTCATTCTTCATTCTCCATCACCCACAAAAGGGGTGTCACACCTTCTTCCATGAAGAAGTGCTCCCGTTGGCTCCTACAATCGCTCAGCCATTTCTCAATCTTCATGGAAATCTCAATCTTACACCAACCGTGAATACCACTAGTGTAGGGGCAAACATTTGGCTAAAGTAGCATATGGCATTTGGCAACAACAAGATTCATCCCCTTCAAAGAGTCGGAAACTTGGAATACTGTATACACTAGACAGAATCCTATTGAACAAATCCAAAGCTATCTAATTGTGAGTTGCGGTTTAACCCTTAAACGCCTGGGCCCATAGCTGTGCCTTGCCCTGCACTGTACAGCTACAGTGCTCAGGCTGTGCCCAGCCTGTAGTATGCTGCCCACATGAAATTTGTAAGAGGGCAAGAGAGGACTTATCAACCATGGTTGTGAATGTTCTCACAAATTTCAGTTTTGAAAAACATGAGGACTTTCAATCAATCCAGTTTTGACACTCCGTGGTGAAGAACCTTGCAATGACCATTTTTTTAATAAATTAAATATATATATATATATATATATATATATATATATATATATATATATATATATATATATATATATATATATTTTCCCAACCCCAGATTGTTTTTTTTGCACCCAAAGGACGATAATCGTCCTCTTCGACCTTTAGGGGTTAAAGCAACCAAACAGCATATCCACTTCAGTTCCAACTTCCAAGTCACCGATTTCAAACAGCCATTTTTTAGATATTGACTTTTTCATTTCCTGTTCAGGGGTATCTCCGTCGGGGCCAGCGACAAGCACAGCGAGAATGCGACAGGAAATCCAAAAACACGGATAGCACCACCTGTAACCGTTCATCCATCCCGAGCTATTAACGGTATCATTCATCCAATCCTGCTATTTCTAAAGACGCGTTTGACGATTTCATCCATGTTACACCGAATTGTCACTTTCAAAACGTCTCGGTTCTGGTTTTAAGCAAATTATACAAAATATTTGTTGAGAGATGAGATACTTGGTGAAAGATACTCTGAATCAACTTGGATGAGTACATATACTTCTGGATGAATTAATCATCCTTCTGCACGGATTCTGTATGTTTCATCTAGATTCGAAGATGAATACTCATGCATGTACCTGGGGGGAGGGCGGAGGCGAATTCGCCACTTCATTAAAATTTGCAACTTGCACTGATGGAGCCAATAGAAGTTATCCCCGGATCACATGCGTTGCGTGTTTCACTAATTAAGTCGATTTCCAAGGGAGGCTATTGGAAAATATCTGATTATTGTAGTGACATGAGTCCCTGGTCAAACACTAAAAACAGCATCTCCAGAAAGCCTCCAAAAAAGTCTCCGGAAAGATAGAAAAAATAAATAACTGTGACTCAGTGGCGCCCCTCCTCTCACCGTAGCCGACAAGTGGGGCACCGTCGATCTGATGTTAATTACCTTACTAATCAAACCTAGTTTTACCCATCCTTTGTAGTTTTTGATTATTATCATAGAAGAAATTGTTATTTTTTTACTCTATGTTTAAATTTTTATTTATTTATACTTTATTAATGGAACAAGGGAAGAGGGAAGAGACCATCATTGCATAGTGGAAAGCCACCTTTGTTTTGGTTGCAAAAACCCATGAGGGAAAAAGAAAATACATCTTTTCAATTTAGACGTGTAAAGGACCTTTCAAATAAGTGTTGTATTTTAAGGATGTTATTGTAAAATATGACATTGGTCAACTATTCTTGAGATGTTGTAATATTTTCTCAACTTTATTTACAATCATTTTAGTGTGGATTTTGCTTTGCACAATATTACAATTATTTGCAAGTCTTTATTAGATCTTTTGAAATGCTTTGTTTATGACCTCCTATTGCCATTGCAAGAGAATTGAAGAAGTGAAGTTATTGCTCAACAAAATAGCCATTGAATATTTGCACCACAACAAAATCATTGAATGATATCATAGCTAGTCAAGCAATACTTTGTCAAAAGAACTACTTGTAACATGCCATTGAAGGGTCCAAATTGTATGTTGTTTGCAAGTCCTTAGAGTATGAACAATCAAAACACTCACAATCAAGTACTTTAGACTAGCTTTATTTTTACTACTGGTGAAGCACCACTTTTGTAACACTAGTGTTACCAATATGACAATAGATCTTCAGTTGCTTGTTGATGTATCTATGCTTGTGGTTGATAGTCATTATGCAATGCTAGATTATTCTTTACCCATTTGAATTTTTTGTAGTAACAAATTCTACCTAGATTGATGCTTTGAGACACATATATAGACTATATATACATGTTTACAGGTGAGACTTGATATTTGATTGTGTTGTTATTAAGAGTTTGCTTTGTCTTTGTGGTATACTATGTGAACATGTACTCTCGCATGTAATTGTCCCAAAATATTCTCAATCCCAAAATGAAATTACGGAAGTCTTTTTATGCTTTAGATACACCTAATGTCATTGTCTTGAGATTGTCCCTTCTAATCACAAACATTCATGTAGACTATTGTTAAATGACGGTCACATAATCATGACCAATTCTTTGCACAATCCATTTAGATATTTTAACAAAACTAATTTGATAATCATCTAAAATCAATTTGATTATTTTATAATATACAATATTGCATAGCATGTTTAATAAATTTATGTGAAAAATTAACATAAAAGACATAACTAGAATGGTAAAGTGTATTTTTGTTTTCAATTCGTATTGGAGTACATATTTTAACATTTTGTGTGTAAATTCTTGTGATGCAACAAAGTTTATTGTAGAAAGTACTTGCAGAATTGTAGGGGATATTATTTAGTATGATTTTTAAGATTTTAAAGATCGTGTGTGAGAATGATCTTCATTTTTTAAATCTTCCTTTTCTACACATTCTACAACGTTAAAATGACACTAGTAGTACAAGGTCCTAACTTTTTAGTGAGTAATAAAAATTTCTATAATGAGCCACTTTGCTCACAAAAGAAAATCAGACTTCCCTTTATTTTATTTTGAATGAAAATTGAACAAACATGTCAAAGTGAACCTTCTCTAACCAATTAAAACATAATTCAAGTATGGATTCAAAATCAAAGAGGTTGTAAGATATCTTCAAAGTCAAAAGGTACATTAAAAAAGGAAGTAATGTATTGTATATATGTATGCATAAACATAAATATATAAAAGTAGAGTTAAACACTTTTTTTTGAATATCTAGGCTAGCATTGGATTTTATTTTGCATAGGCAATACAACCTGTAATAAGAGTTGCCTAGTAGTTGGCATAAAATAGAGAAAGACTTATGTTTCCTAGCTATTCTTGAAATAGTAAAGTAGATTTTTGCTGGAATATACTTTATGAATTGCGTAGTGTTACTTTATAATTAAATCCTTTGAAAATTTATTGCAATTCAATATACAAAAAATAAAAATTGAAGGAACATTCAACACAATGTTGTTATTTAATAACTGATCAAATTATTATTTTTAGCTGTGGTTTTCTTAGTCAACTGTTTGATTTAAAGAAGTTGGATATTTTGTCTTCTTTAAAATTCCCACATTCTAAGGCATATATAGATTAAAATTTGAAAATTTGAATACTATTTGTTGTGGTAGATTGGTTTGGTTTTTGTTAGGACATGTAATATTTATATTCCACCCACACAAACATTGGTTCTAATCAATGTGGAAAATATGTGGTGCTTTCAAATATATAAAAACAATAGAAATTGACATGCAAAGCAAGAATCACAAAAGTTCACAAATAAGAGTGCCCCTTTAAAGCTATTGCAAGCAAGGGTGCACTCACAATACATTGGTTACTTTCTTATTTAGGAGGCCATTGGATCAAAGTAAGTATCCTAAAAACCACAAAGAAGAGGATTAACATTAGTATGGAAAGTAAGGCAATGAAGGTCACAATGCTTGCAAACATAAGTGGCTTAAATGATGAGGCTTTGGAGAGATAGCAATGAATAGAGAGTCTTTGGCAATACATGCACAATAGGCAATTTGCAAACATTTGACATTGGAAGGCTAGTAGTTGGCAGATTGCAACATATAGAGACCAAATGAGCAATAATGTTGTGAGTGTGCCTCTATTTATAATGTTTTCCACTATACCTCTATTTATATGTTATAGTGTATTGTATGTGTAGTTTCAAAGTATGTTACAAATGAGTTTTTCAAATATTAAAGTATTGTGATGCATAGCTGATGGTTATTGACCATTCAACAAATAGATTTGACGTTCATGATTTGTTGACTTCAATGGCAATTAGTTATTATAATCTTATAAACATTACAAAAAGTACATGATGTACATCATAAATTTATATGAAATTCCTATGATTCCAAAAATAAATTCCTAACATCAAAGTAAAGAGCTTCATGTTATAGAGTTTGCAACGACATGCTTAGTGTTAAATTAGGGTTGCAATACAATTAGACTGCTTTTTGTCATTGGAAATTATGAATTATACATGTATGACTTTGCATTCATAAAGTACACTTTTGAAAATTTTAAGAGCACACAATGTAATACAAAATTTCAGCTATGTAAAAATCTATAACATGATTTTTTCTTAACAAATTGATGAAAAGTTGTCTCTTTGCAAGAATGTTCACTATTGAGGATTTGCATATGGCTATTTAATGGAATGGGATATTTATTTGATTTGTAATACCTTCAAATAACCAACATCAAAGCCACATAATTAGTGAAAACTAGGTGTTCTACCTAGCATAAAGAAGGACCCACAAATAAAAAAGGAGAAAATTTAAACTTTTTTGTTGACCATCTTTTTTGGTTTTGAAACATTTTTTTATGTAACCTCTTTTTTTAAGCCTTACGTATAGTAAATTTTCTAATATTGATTTTTAGAAAAATCCCTAGTTTTGAGGAGAATCAATCAAAAATTATTTATTTATTTATACATGTACATATATAATATAATCATCTTCTTCAACTTTTGGCTTATTTTTTTATTGACCACTCTTTCCTAACTCCCCGCTCTATTTTTCCTGTTCATTTAAAAATCAAGCCTCCTGTTTGTTATTTAATAGCAATGCAAGCCAAAATCAATATTTGAAAATTCAAATCAAATTTAAACACTAGTTGTCTACTAGTGGTGAAGCCTTGTAGGTTGTCAAAAACCTCATCCTTGGTTCTCTCATCATAAAACAACTTGTTTCTACATCCATATGATTTAAGAATCCAAACCACTTGTGTTTGAAGGGCCACATTCAACATCTAATTTAATTTTTTATGAATATTTATTTAACCCCTAAAATTCTTTTGTGTTTAGAGGCCCAAAATTGCTTCAAAATACTTGTCCCCAAACCAGGGTCAAAATCTTCATTGAAACTTACTTATAAACAAATCCAACCGTAGGATCCTTTTGTTGACTTGCACAAGTACATTGTCCCAAAATTTCAGAATGAATATCCCCACCAATTGCAAGATCAATGTCCCTAAACTTCAAAATTTAGGTTTTTCTAATCCTTCCAAAAGGTGAAGTTTTGATTTTCAAACATTTTAGAAAAAGACACATAAGTTGTATTTCTTGTGTAATTTTTGCAATATGTTGGAAAATGGGTTGAAAGCATATATAAAAATGTTTAACCCAAAAAAAATTGGATTCAATTTTACAAAAATTGTAAAGTGAAAGGTATTGATGAATGAAAGATATAACTAATATGCTAATAAGTTTTGGAAGAATTTGAAAATTGTTAATCCCAATGGTGAAAATGCTCTAACAAACAATTAGTAACTTTATTTTTCATTTTCATTTGTGATTTTTCAAAATTGAGAATAAAAGATAACTTTATATGTTTTTTCTACCCTCTCCCTACCTTCATTGCCCGCAAAAGAAAACTCCTTGTAACTCTTACCTCATTATTTGGAATTGAGTGATTCAACTTTTTTTGAGTAGGTATCAATCTATACAATTCTATAAAAAATTTAAAAAAAAATTTAGAATATATTTTTTGCTACTTGGTTTGATATTGAAATTGAAAAAACCTTATAACTTTTGCATTACTTATCTAAATGACATGAAATAAAGCTTCACATGTAGATTATGATGAGTAGCATCCATCATAAAAATTTCATAAAAAATTTCCAAATTATGAAATCGATAAAGCTTGCCTGAGTTCTCATAAAGCCCAAAGTGGGTTCCTTGAGCCTTTAGGGTTAAGAATTTAAACCCATCACTGGCACTCAAAAAAAAAAAAGCCACCGTTTGACAAACCACCACCTACTCATAGGCTTATTTATCAAACATATACAAAATTAAAAACAGCAAAAAGCCTTACCAATGCCCACTCTTGTATCCCTCATGCTTTGAAGGGGGTAAATTTGGTAATTCATATTCATCCACAGTTTCTAGCAATGCGCGAAACACCAAATTCAACACTTTTACATTTAAACTTATAATCACGTACTTGGTCTCTATACAACCAAGACAACAAAGTAACAAAATAATTCATGGATTATTTTATGATAAATTTCAACCATGTAGCAACTCGAAAAGAAAATCAAAACCAATAGTAATAATAAGTATAAATAATTTCTAAAATCTCAACTCCATGTTGTTAATGCAATACTTCAACGTGTGGGCATATGACTTATGTGAATGTCACCATCATAGTATGCATATCAATGTTCATCCTTTTAGTCAAAAGAGTGCAAAAGTTAGACAAATAGATATTCAAAAATTGGAAATACGTCATTTGGATGGATTGTGCCAAATGAAATTTGGCAATAACCTAATGAGCAATACAATGCAACTTGTATCATGGCATCAATTTTAAAAACAAGTGCACTTTCATCATGGTTTGAAGCACCTTTCTTGACAATTAGACCTTGCCCTTGATCTTGATACCACCTGGACGGCATATGGTTGCAGACTTTGTTGAGGGGTGTATGAATCTCACCTTGAATGTTGCACGTTGATTGGGTGTATGAACCTCACCTTGACTGTTGCATTAATAGTATGGGAGTGTCATTTTAACAACTCCTTAAGAATATATTAAAAATCAAACAATCTATAAGGGCTTGTTTCCACTTGCTCTTGTGAGCAATATTATGTGAGTATTTTAATTGGCATTTCCACTTGAGTTAGTAATTAAGAACCAAACCTAGTTGGCAAGGTTGGTGGTAGTGGATAGCATTGGTTTTAGTATGTAGAAATTATAATAAACTTTAACCACATAAATGATTCTTTGCAAGAAAATGTTAAAGTCCAAAATCAAGAAAAATTAAGATTTAATAGTACTAACCAAGTAACCATGGTATTATGTAAAGTTGATGAGGATGATGGATTAACTAATACTAGTGGCTTCAACTCTACCAATAGTGTGAACGACAAGTTCCAAAAGTACTATTCATCCTTGCTAAATGGAATTGGCAACATTTGCATGCTAGTACCTTTGTGCACCTACATTATTATTCTCAACAAAAAATCATAACTTTTTATTACAAGCAAGTGGAAATGCCCCCTCCCTATAGGATGTTGCTGTATTGTATACGCTCTCCTAAGTTGTATACAAATGGGGTATCTAGATAGCACATAAATCCCATTGGAGTTTTAAATTTTCAGTCAAGTCACAAACATATTATTGGTCACTTCGGATTTTTTGGTATTTGTCATAAAGCCATTTTTTCAAGTAAGGTAAGAGGCTCATGAACCGACTGGTCATTAAAAATCGATCAAGGCCTAGAGGTACATTTTGCTTTCTTACTGGGTTTAAATTTCAAAAATTCATAACTAATTCCACCAAGGTCCAAAAAATATGAAACAACTTAGGTTAGATGCAAATTCTATTTTTCTTCCTAGTAAATTATTTACTGAAAATTGTTTCAAGCAGTTTAGCTTCCTCAAAATGACAAACAGCTCTTAGATGTGTGGTTTTTGAGCATCCTACCTACTAAATGGTCCTCGTATGAATATATGCAACACTTTTGGTAGGCAACATCTTTACGGATTGTTTTTGGGCAAAACAATGTCAAAGCGAGGCCGGTGTTGAGGGAAGTCGTCAATTCGTCATCGTCGTGGTGGTGGACGAGGTGAAGCTAAACCACGATTAGCGACTAATCAAACCCTAGTACTAGGGCAGTTGCAGAGCGGGCGCGGGTGACAGAGACAGAGAGAGTAGACTACAGTAGTAGAGCGAGTACGGAGTAGAGAGAGTGCGACAGATTCCCGCGATTCTGGTGCCACAGATGCCCCTCACTCCGTCCCAGCATGAACTGCATGCCCTCCATAAAGGACCTCCCTCCACCGCTGCTCCCTGCAGTCCAAATCTCCTCTCCTCTCCGCCTTCCAACTCCTGCTCCTCGCCATCTGTCTCGCACTCGCATTCTCTCTCACTCGCACTCTCTCCCTCAATCTCCATCTTTCTCTCGCTCTCGCTGGTTGCGCACTTCACTGTAAGTCTCCGCTCCATTTCATCACACTCCATTGTCGGTGCCGCTTTCGGTTCCATCACGTTTCATTTATTTTATCATATTTCAAATGCCATTGCTCTCCCTTCCCGCTCTTGCTGTCATTGTCAATTCGATGGCTCCACCACGCTTGGATGGCTCCACCAAGGTTGTGTCCCATTGAGTGCCACCTGTTGCGACCGATCGCCTTAACTCGTTCGAATGCCGCTTGGTGTGATTGAATGTATTCAACCGTGCGCAATGGAGCCACTCGTTTTGGTGTATCAGAGTGTGGCATTGGTTCGATTCCACAGCCGGTGTTTGTAGTCTGAGAGCGTGACTTTTAAATAACAGAGCATCTTTCTTGCTTAGTGCTAATTAATTATTTAGGTTCCCTGGACGAATCTGAATATTTGAAGCGTCGTTGAGAAATATGTAACATTTGAATCCTAGCACTGTACCACGGGATCGTTGCTGCAGTCGGTGGTGGTTGCGAGCATTAAAATTGTAAGTGTAAGTTATTAACGTGAGCGTTTTGGTTGCCGCGAGCGATCTTATTGAGTGATTTTGGACATGTCCTCGGGTGGAGATTTTTTTTGAGTTTGCAAGGTAGTGTAGGGACGTGTGTTCTGTTAGCAGGACATCACATGTTCCGCTTTACTTGTAGTACGGTTGTGGTAGCTGCGGATGCGTGTTTCTGGCCGTATTCTGCTCACGTTTCTAGAGCAAGCAGCTTAGCCTCACTAATTGCTTTGCAAACTCCATTCCTCTACAAACACGAGAGTTTCAGCCTTCGTCGTTTGGAGCGGAGATCACGAGTTACATGGAGCTACTGCTTGCGATGTATTTGTCGTGTATAATAAGTATATGACGCTGGGATTCGTGCTTTATGTGGAAGTCACGGATTCGGCGCTTGCGTCAGTGATAACACTCTGTCACTAAGATTAGTGCTCAATGCTCCTCTGTTGAAGTTAAAAGTAGTGGACAGGAAGAGTTCCGATTTATAGTTGGATTATTGGTGTAACCACGGTGGCGTTGCGCTGGCTAATCGTTCGGTGTTTATTCGTAAAACAAAGGAATTAGTAATGACGCATGTCGTGTCCTCTCGCGGCATGTTACCTGCGGCTGTGAGGATTGTACTGATGACGTGTCACCTTCAAGTATCTTGAGCTACTTTGTATTGTGATCGGAGCTGATGTAGTATATTCTAGTCATCTCTGGTTATAGCTATCCTCTCTTGGTTTCTGCCTGCGTCTCATACTGCTTACTCAATTTTCAGTCAGCATTACAGCTCTACTTATTCTTCCATTCTGATTTTTCATGTTTATTGCGTGCAGATTCAAGGCATCGATGCCGTCGCCACCTCAAACGATTTTCGATTTCTTCGAAGGCGTCCTTTTTTCTTAATCCTACTCGCCTCGGGAGTCGGTGGTGGTTTGAATTGCAATCCTGAGATTCATTTGTTGCCTCGGCAGCATTTGAAAGGCAGTGATAGTTTCTCTACGTTCTCGCACCGGACATGGCGGTCCAGAAAGAGGTCAAGAAGTCCTTGCCTCTCAAATCCTTGAATCATGTCTCAAGAGTATGCCGAAACGTGCATGTCAGCACAGTTTTCTACGAGAAGGTTTTGGGCTTCATTCGGATCGTCCGCCCCCAAGCGTTGAAGTTCGAGGGAGCATGGTAAGTTTGAGTCTTTAATAACCTCTACTTTCACCACAACCTCTTCAATTCCATAGCTACTTTCATCACATTCCATAGCCATCAAATTATCAAACAGTTCTGATTCATGTTTTCTACAGGCTTCATAACTACGGCATTAGCATCCATCTCCTCCAAGCCGAGCACACAGAGATTGCTGCATTTTCTCCCGTGGAGAAGGAGATCAACAGCAGAGACGAGCACCTCTCCTTCCAGGTACCAATTTGGCACTACTCATTTACGAAACCCTAGCACTTCTCTTCGCATTTTCAAAGAGTTTTTGAGAAGCTTGTTCTTACGAGTGACTGGCATTGTACGCAGAGCGACTCCATTTCCGGCGTAGTGCACGCATTACAGGACCATGGCATTAAATACACTCGAGCAACGCTGGACGAAGATGGTGCGATCATCGAGCAGGTCTTCTTCCACGACCCTGATGGTTACATGATGGAGATTTGCACATGCGAGAATTTCCCTATGCAGCCATTGAACGCTAGCACTGCTAGTCTATGCAGCCTGTCGCCTGCATTGTGCTCCCGGTGAGGCCTTATGATCGTCGAATCTTTTTATTCTATTTGCGAGCTGGTACTGGACTGCACAATCAAGAGTCGTTTACCATTCAAATCTCATGGACTTTGGCAATCCAGCCACGTAGGGGTAAAGGCGAAGTATCACTTCTCTGTCTTGCCGGTCAGGTGTACCGGTGGTAGCCAGGGTGAGGCTTAGAGCTAGAGGTTTAGCTTAGGAGAAAGGAATAAGAGAGGTTTACTTAAATATATATAATACATATAGAAGTTTGAGTGCAGCTTTACCAACGTTGTATGTCGAGGGAGAGGTATAGATCCGCCAGTTAGCATTCTGGTGAAATTCTTAAAGGGATTGGCAGTTGTTTTTTTTTCTTCTACCAGGTAGGATGAAGGATATATCAGAAGGCATTCTCAAAATGAGTTGTCGGTCCTTTATTATCTGGACAATGTCATTTTGGCTGTCTACCTACTTCTATTTATTCCCTATTTAACGCCCGTTCTTTCTGAATCTCGCCTTCATTTCTCAGCTCTAATTACTGACGGGGTAGTGGCTATAGTGTTCTTGTTACAGGGTTTCTTATGATGGATTTCTTCTTTACAGCTTGTTATTCAACTATCTTGCTACAGAGGTGTGCACGTTAGATATGAACACTAGGGTAAATTTCATATTTATTGGATGACTGATGATGATGGTAAACGTACTCCACTCTTCCCTTTCTTTTCTCATTTCTGTATCCACTCTTTCCTTTCCTTTTCATTTCTTTATCCACTCTTTTATCTTTCTTTCACTTGGCTTGATATCCATAACTTTGAGTATTTATAATCTTGGATAAGTATGTTTGCCATCATCATTACATGACCATCCAATAAATATGAAGTTTACCGTTCTTTTCTTTATGGAGCTCCTAAACACGGTGCAATCTGGTGGATTTAGCAATTCCCTTTTGTTATAGGGTTTCTCTGTGATGGGTTTCTTCTTTACAGCTTTAGCTTATGTTATTCGACTATCCTATCACAGAGCTGTGCACATTTTATATGAACACTTGCCCTCGAGTGCCATCAGATGCGATACTCTGTGCTTCATGCGCCTTTTTGATATAGCTGGAGCTAGTGGGAGTGGCACCGAGTGAATGGACTGTAATTTCTAAATGTGTACCTTGAAGAGCCTTGATTCTCTCAAGTTGCACCGATTCTTTGCGAAGATCTCTCTGTAGCAAGCGAGAGTGCGGGAAGTTTTTAGCTAATCGTGGACCTTCCCCAGCTTTCGGAAGCTCTCGTGCATCTTGTTTTGGTATTATGTGACAAGAAGCTATTCCAAATTGGGGATATAACATAGACGCGGTATCAGAGATAGCCCACATGAGTAGACTATCTCCTGATTGTCATACTACACGCTAAGAAAGGGTTTCACTACTCTGGCAAAAGAAGAATCATGTGGCAGTTTGACTACAGTAAATACATATGTTGCTGTGTAGGAAAAACATTTGAAGCTTGGGAATGAATCTGGGGGGGGGGGGGGGGGGGGTGGCTGGGGTGGATATTCAGAAAGTTCTTGATACTGAAGTTCAACGATGTTTATATATGTTGTACGTACAGTGCTCTACCAAAAAGATTGTCGCCTCTCCAAATTTTCACCAAAGTCATCCTTGGCAACAAAAATAGCCAGTACATTTTTGATTATGACAAGCTGTTTATTGGGAATCATCATGGTAGTACTGGTGGTTGGATGTATGTATATTTGAATTAAAAGCTCCTCAAATCCATGAGAAGAAGGTGATAAAGAAGGAAAATGCAACAATCTTTTTGGTAGGCCACTGTACGTCAATACATTTTGTATCAACTATATAATAATTGGGAATTGATATGCGTACCACACCTTCTTGACTATCTCACCACAGTCCAGGGTAAATTTTAGATTTCTACCATCAAAAACCTGAATTTGAGAATTTGGAATTTAGATTTGGACTCAGAGACAGTGATTTTGTTTAGAATCACAAAGAAAGCTCTAATTGAACAACACCCAATGAAAAAGCTTATCTTTTTTATAAACAAAGTAAAAGTAATGCTTTTCTCCAAGCTAAGCTTTTTTCATTGGGCATTGTTCAATTACAACATTTTTTTATGATTCTAGACAAAGTCCCGATCTCTAAGTCCAAATCTGAATTCCAAATCCTCAAATACAGGTTTTTGATTTTTGATGGTAGAAATCTCAAATTTACCCCGGGGTGTGGTGGGATAGTCAAGAAGGTGTGGTACGCATATCAATTCCCATAATAATTGTGCACCTTCATGTCTATCCAAAAAGGAATTTATTGGTGGACCTCAAGATTCTCTAAACATAAAAGTCTTTTTTTCTTGTCCGATGGAGGCCTCCAACACGTTGATTCCCTTGTGAAGCTGGCAGTTGTTGCTATTGTTCGTTTGCAATGGATTCATGAAACAAGGTTCCTCAATTTTGAACCTAATACGTGAAATTGAAAAAACTCTAGTCTGTTACAATCGAAGATGCAACTTGAAGCCATGGTCATTTCAGTTTTCATTTTTATTGGAATTCAGAACCTAAAATAGTCTTCTTAACCCCTGAGCGTCACCATAACTCCAACATGAAACCTTCAACACATTCCTTGAGTTTTTGGAAAGTTGAACAAGTAATCACATAATCTAAACCAGTCATTCTATACCCAGCTATAAATCAAATGTTTCAAACCAATTGGATTTCAAAATCAAGTAAATTTGCAAAATTTCCACCGTTGAGAATCTCATGTTTTCCAATTTGGGCAACAGTTCAAAATATGGATGATGGACTTTCATGTAATACTTTCTCAAAAAAGAGATTTACCTAATGGCTAATCCCATGAGATTGTGTCTTGCTATACTTGATGGAAAAAAAAACTCCAAAAGATATGGTCACTCAAAGTAGCTAGATTCCACTAGCTCCTTACTTTAGAGTTATAAATACCTTGCCCAAATCAAGAAAAAATAAGTGACATATCACCAAACTTCTCTTGTACAATATGGGACGTGAGAGCACCCATCCCATCCACTCTCTAAGTTGCTCCTTTAGTTTGCCCAAAGACATTCTTCTCCTAATTGTTAAAAAAATAGAATGTTTTCCATACTCTATGTAGAATCTAGAGCAAAGCAGGTGCTTCAAGGAATAATAAACCGATCAGAAATTTTATTGAACTAGTAACTCCATTTGGACTTGAGTGGTAGACCAAAATTTGAGCTAAAAATACCTCTTTTGTATACTTTCACACCTCCAAGCACCCCTTTGGCCATATTGGGCTGAATGGACGCTTAGGGATTCATGTACTTGTACAAAATTGTAAATCATTGTTTATGGGTTGCTAAACATGTTAATTGCAGTTGAATTGATTTTACCTCATATCCACTCAATGCAAAAAAAATTGGCACGCTTATCTAAGTGTTTACAGGATTCTAAAAACATCTTATTTGCTTTAGAATTGAGCATACATTTTCTAAAACTATTGTCCCATGCTTATACTATCAACCCCATGAGCGCCATCGTTCTTTAAACTGGCTAAATTTTGCAGGATTGCTAACAACATATTTTCATGCAACTAAAAAATATGTAAATTTTCTAGTGTTTAATTTGAAAATTTTAGCCTTTTAGCTTATTAGCAGTGATTTTAGCTACTCATGCTAAAAGTGAAAATCATATTTGAGAACAGTGCTGAGTGCCCAAGCCATTTTCAACTTTGATGTATTGTATTGCAATCAACGAGATGATCCACAAAAAGTGACCATTGTAAATAGTGGAACACTTACTTAGAAAATGGCTTGCAAATTTTGGGAACAAACAATCGTGGGAGATGGGAGATTATAACATTTGATCAAACGACTTGTGATGGCCTAATCTCATTTTTGGCAAGTAGTTGCTATTTAATGATTTTTACAAAACTCTATAAGCCCTTGATTCATCTCATTTTTTTGAGTTGCAAGATTAGATGTGAATGCGCACACTTGCAAATTATTGAAGATTTTACTTCTTTGTAAATTAAGTTTTGGGCCTTCAATTTGCTATTGCACGGAAAACGATGACCGGCACAATTGGTAAGGGTTGCCCGACAAGGGTTTAGAACATGCTTGAACCCTTACTAGTGAATTCCTTGCTACCACAAAGCACATGTTAGGAAGCTTGCAATGAGTATTGATTAGTTATAGCTTGTAAGAAATTGCTTGCTACCTTGCCTTATATGGTGTTTCACCCAATTAAGACTCTCGAGACCTTGCTTGAGACACTTGTATAACATTTGGCTTGCCTTGCCATTACTCAACTTACGTAGACCACTTGAATACCTTTATAGTTGCAGTTTATAGCAATGTTAAAAAATTAGATGCAAGACCTCAAACAAGCATGTGAAATCATGTGAGGACCATTTTGGTCCTCTAGGGTGTTTAGGGGTTAAAGTAGAAATTTTGTTTTTTGTTTATAAGTATGTCCTTTGTTATTATTTTGAACTTTTAATTATTGAGGTAGGTTATAAGGTGTCTATTGACTTGACAAGTTGTGTTGTACCTATCTTTGTGAAGGTAAAAAAATGCAATATGGGTATTGCCAAAAGGTACTTGCTGATTTAACCACCTTCATATTTTTGTGAGCATTGCAAATGGAAAACAATCCAAAACCATGATTACATGCTTACAATGCTAACATGCTCTACTTGCAAGAACTTGACTAGAAACCTTTGCCATGTGTTATAATTTCTTAATGCATGACACCCATTGCAATGAATCAACTATTGTTGCATTTCTTTTTCCATGTTGTTGAACTTTGCCAACATAACAAGCACATCAATGGAATGCAAAGGACCTCAAAATAGAGCCATGTGAACAAAAAGCAGTTACATAAAGGCAAAGGCAAAAGCAACTAGAGTTGAAGGCTCGTTGAGGAAACAAATCCAAAAAAAAATCAATCACACGGGAAAAGATGGAAACAATGTTGAGGTAGTCAAGGTGCAAATTCAATCCGTTGTATGATAAAAGATATCCAACATTTATTCACAAACTACACCTTGTTATTTACTAGATACACTTAGTTCATTGAGGCAATGCGAGATATTTTTAGAAATCTGTTAGAGCCCTTGTATTTCTAGCCAAAAAAGAAGAAGCTTAACCTTAGATAGATAAATAAAAAAATTTCATAAAAATAGCATCTTGAATATATATGATAGTCCTTAAAAAAATTTATGATATGCATTTAGGTATAAAGATTAACCCCTAAAGTTCTTTGACTATGTTACACCAAAAAACATCAAGAGCAAGTAATTTTGATAGAAAAGGTAAAAAAAAATGTGAAATGAAATTTTGGTATAATTTACCATAGGATATAGTAATAAAATTATTCTTTATGTTGTAGTAAATAGATGAAAGATATTTACTGCATAGATTTTGAGAACATAGGGTTTGAAGTGAGAAATAGTTTCTTTAGGAGCATTCAAAATTTGAGCAACTCTAACATATCCACCAAACATGTGCACACACATTCCTTTCATTTGTACAAGCACTTTTTTTGCCTCTCAATTGCTTTGTGCACCATGTATTACTTATTCAATTTTTGAAAAAAAATAAGAAACTTGTCATAGAATTTTTGAAACCTATTAGGGTAGAAGCACCTAATTGTGATATTAGCCTTGTTGTGATACAAAATAGGGAAAATACTAAAAATTCCCCTCAATTCTTTCAAAATATCAAATACACCTGTGTATTATTTGAAACTTAAAAAAATACCCTAGTTATGTGTAAGAATATCAATTACACCCTAGTTATCTTTGAAAACATCTAATACTCTTAGTTTTCTTGAACCTCTTTAGTGCAAGTCTTTGTGAATTTTGGGATGAATATGGAAATTACAAAAACAAGATGCAAGTTGAATGTAAGTTGAATCTTGGAGGCAAGCTCTTCAAGCTTGATATAGGGTTTTTTCATTTAAGTTTATTGTGGCCAAAGCCATTGCATTGGCTGAACAACACATTCTTTTTTTTGCCAATATCTTTGGTGCAAATGCAACTTACAAATTTTTTAGTAAAGAGGCACAAGAAATCTAAGAGTATTAGATGTTTTCAAAGATAAAATGGGTATAATTGATATTCTTACAGAATACGGGGGGTGTTTCTTTTTATTTCAATTAGTAAAAGGGTATATTTGATATTTTGAAAGAATTTTTGGGCATTTTTTATTTTTTTCCTATAAAGTATAAAAACACCAAAATTGTATTAAAAAAATGACTAGTTATTTGAGATGTATCACAATTACATTTGTAAGCTTTAACCCCTAAATGCCCAAGGCACCACGTTTTGGTGCCAACAATATCTTGCAGTTCAATAAAACTTAACTAAGGTGATATTTTTAGAATTTATTGTTTTAGAAATATTCTTTTTGAAGTCTATTATTAACTTCAATAACCTGATTTTGAAAATTATTAATTGTGAATTTTCTATTCAAGATTTTGTGCAAGGGTGTCCATTGCAATATTGGCTTTTTTAGTGTTGAGAGCTCATGAAAATGAGCCTCAATTACACTAGATTTGGAATTAAATTCACACTAGGAAATCATTTTAAAAAATCATAAAAGAGATTCTGAAAAGCCATAAATGGATTGGAGTTGTTTATGTTATGTCCTTTAACCTCATATTTTTTTTGATGACCAACATTTTAGATTTGACATGTGAAAAGAGGATTGAAAGACTTAAAGTCATTTTTTCAATTTTAACAACCTTTTGATCAAACATTATAATCTTTCAATCCATAAGGGATGTTGTTGTGGTTTCTTTTCCTATGTGATGTCTAACATATCTAGTTTGAATTTGTACGATTATAATCTAGAAAAAATTATTACAATTTATCAAAATGTTGACTTTTTGTTTAGTTTAGAGCAAATTCCTAGAAGCTTAAAAAAAAACCTTGGGCATTTAGGATTTTAGGGGTTAAACTTTCCATTTTATATGAATGATACATTTCTACTCCCTACTACAAAGTACTTCCAAAAACTACAACTAATATGCAAGACAATCCTTTAATTGATTTTAGATCCTAATACACCACGTCATGTTTTTTTGCTTTGAACAAGTGAAAATTGCAAGTGACTTTTGAAAGGTTTGTAAACGTTTATCAAATGATTTTAGTTCAAAAATGATCATTATAGATATCAGAAATGAGCTGTCATGGAAATAAACGGATAATTGGTAGACTTTATTTTGATAGTTTCACTAAGCCAAAAAGTATATTTTGGCTCATTTTGATATTTCACATTTTGGCTCATTTTGATATTTCACATTTTGGCTCATTTTGATATTTCACATCCATCTTTCTATGAGGGAAATGTAAAATTTATGACATTTGTCATGAGAGTGCCAAAATATTATCTTAAGCCTACAACATGTGTTGTTATATATTGCACATTTGCTGATAGTATGGAAGTGGTATAACAAAACCTTCTAGAATTGCAATACCACCACAAAACCTTTATTATAACATCACTCATCCATGCAAATTGAACATTTTTGTTGCTTCCACTCATGTAGAGATGTCTTCGCATGCTTATCTTTGTTATGTAATAACTCTCCAACACATGAAGGTGGAGAGTTGTTATATTGAGTTTTTATTTCTTCATCTCTCAAAGAAGCACCAACTTTTTAATGGTCACTACTTACACCAACCTATTACCTTTTAAATTCAAACTTGCATACGTTTGAATTCATAAATGTCATAAAAGTGCTAGTTTAGAAACCTCAAATACCTATCTTCCCTGCGTCAATATAGAACATTCGAGATCTTTCTAACTTATCCACAACTGAGTGGATATTGAAAACAAAAAGATTTGCACATTCTCAGTTATAATAAAAATATATATAAAGCTTAAACTTAATTTTAAGTAAGGTCCTATACCATTTCCTCACTCCATAGCTCCATACCTAACTCAAATTTTTGTTGACATCTCCCAAAATAATTTTACATGACATTAATTAGAACAAAAAGGGGCTCTCAACTAGCCTCCATTTTTTCTTGTTTTTTTTTTCTCAAAATGAATGTACAGATTTGCTAAGCAAGCTACCACCTCACCAATATTTTATCACGATGTGTAGGTAGGGTGAAGATGGGCAAATGAAGAAAAACCCACTTTCAAATCGCTTGCAAAATAACTTTTTGGACAAAGTAGTAATTTGGCCACAACACAAGATGAACAACCATTTGTCAATCTCGTTTTCTCCTAATGACTTCAAAAACGAGCCCCACAAAATACATTTCATTTTGAGCATAGGGTGCTAATATATTGAATATTTTTCATATTTGAAAACTTTATTTATTTGAGTACATTTTTTTTCAAACGTTTACTTTCAAATCCCAGCTGGTTAGTAGGCCATTTTGCAAGATTACAATGCACTAGAATCTTCTTAATGGTGGTTATTGCAGGACAAGGCTGGAAAGCAAAAAAGGCGTCCTACAGAAGATGTTTGAGGTCCATCATGCCTTGTCACTTGTCAGGGGCCAAGTACCAAATACTTAACCCAATCCAGGCCAGGTAATAAATCCTAAATCTAATCTAGACCAGGGTTCTTTAAAATTTTTGAATGATTTCATTGGTCGAACAATACGCATCCTCAATTGCATTGGCTGGATTAGATTGCATTGGCTGGATTAGATTATGCCGTTTTGTGGGGCCAGGTAAGAAAATTTCAGCTTTTTCACTGACTATAGAATGTAAGAGCCTAGGTGTTTACCGTCAGGAGATTGAATTTGGCAATTTTGAATTCATATTTGGATTTAGAGACCCTCGTTTAGATTAGAATTCCGGCGGAGGATACTACTAAGCAATGTCATAATAGGGAGCAAATTATTACTTTTATCGTAGAGGGGAATTTTTTATGAGATTTTGACATCCTATTCCCACAAAATAACATGCTATCTAACCCCAACCAATTGCATTAAGAGGAAGAAAATGGATAGTACCATCTACATGTGCATGTTTGTTCATTTAACTTTTTCTTATTGAAACTTTTCATCCAAGCATTGGTGTTTGGTGAACACACTGATGTTTGTTTCTTGGAGGCAGTTTACACTGTGTCCCACATCCCATTTGTGCAAGTCCTACCCTAACGCAAGATCTCAATTTCTTTAAGTTATTAACCCCTAAATGCCCAAGGAACTCAATTTGGGTGTTTGCAAAACGTTGAAGATGAATAAAATCTTATCAAATCACTATATTTGGTATTTTCTTTTGAACACAAGTTTTTTTTGAAGTTTACTTTCAACATCAAAAATCTGATTTCAGAAATGAATGTTCATGATTTTTCTATTCAAGATTTTGTACAAGGGTGTCCACTGCAATCTTGAGTTTTCTAGTGTTGGAAGATCTTGAAAATGAGCCTCAAATACATTAGAGCTTGGAGAAAAGATCATATTAGAAATTCATTTAAAAAGTATATAGGAGTAGATTTTGAAAGCCGTAAATTGGTTGAGGTTAAACATGTAATGACCTCAAACCTCATATTTTTTTGATGACCAACTTTTTAGATTTGACATGTGAAATGAGGATTAGAAAACTAGAAGTCACTTTTGCAGTTTTAACACCCTCATGTTCAAACATTATAATCTTTTAAACTATAAGTGATATTGTTGTGTTTTCTTTTTCCACATAATCTCTAACATGTTCAATTTAAATTTGTATGGTTATAGTTTCAAACAACTTGATGAGATTTATGAAATGGTTGGTTGATTGTTCACTTTCTTGAATATACCAAAAAGTTCAGAAAGGCCTTGGGCATTTAGGGGTCAAGGGCAAAAAGGAGTACTAAAGACAACCATGAATACTTATGCAAAACTATTGGTGGCACTTGGGCTAAAAGTTGGATTGAACAAAATGCTTAATTCAAACCTTGAGTGAAGTCCTACCTTCTCGGCGCCAAAAATTTCAAAAAGTGCTAACATGTAAACTAAATGCAATGAACCAAGACGTGGAACTTGGAACATAGTGTGCATTGTCAAGTCCCAACTTTGACTCTCAACCAATCACATTTGGAGATTTTAGTGGGTTGTGAGACATGAGATGTAATGTGAACCACCTTTAGAGAGGCATTAGTGGGCTTCAAACATTAACGTTTTTAGGTGACTCAAGTTACAATTCACCTCCGTGAATTCACTTGTGAACCTTGCCGTGACTCACCTTTGGACTTCACTCTTAACGTGATTCACGTGAGGTGTGAACTTCAGAAACTCATCTTCATGGCTTCTCTCGGCTCATTTAGGCACGTCCTCAAACCCCAAAACTTCTCTTGTAGAAATTTCCGCAAACTCATGGGTGTCTCAGACTTTGCGCATGCGAGGAAACAAAAACAATTCACTGGTGCCGGAGATCCTGTGAGGTGAGAAGTTCGAGGGCCAGATTTCATGTTTGAAACCCCCTATTGTGCAATCCAGCCTCATTTTTCATGCAGTTTTTAGCGCCCAGAAATATTGGGTGAACATAAAACAAGTGGAGGGAGAAAACAAATGAAAGAATAAGCTTGCCAAACTACGTGCACAATATATTGTTGGAAAGCTATTCAAAACTATACATTTTCAGTGGTAAATAATGTGCACCTTTATAAACTATTTTGCACTTTTTAGTAAATTACGATTGAGAGTTTTAGTTGTACCAAATGACCAATTGTTACTGACCTTCTATTGTAGCTCAAATTTGATTCTCAATTTTGGCATGTTTCTTAATTAACAGTAATCTTTCAAATACGTTTTTTGTCCAAAAATCATGCCAACCAAGTTTTTCATAGTCAAATTCTTCTCAAATGATTCAAGTTTTTTTTTAAATGTTTGTTTTTGTTCCTTCAAGATCCAATACAATTGAGAAATGGAAATCGAAGAAAGACTTGTAGAGTTGGGACATGGGACATATTGTGAAATAGCTCATTACCAAGAGAAGATTTGTTTTGTTGCTTTCATAAAAAAGAATGAAAGAGCGCCATCATTGCAATTATCTTGTGTCTATATCATGTGATTTAAGTTCCATCCAATTGCAATGTAGCATGTGATGTTGTTTCTAACAAACAAATTTAATGAAATATCATATGCAAACACTTTGGTTGAATTTATTAGCAAGTGGTGTTTGCTAAGAATGGAGTTAATATTTACGTTTGACTATTTGTGTTCAATTGTCAAAAACTATGCAATTTTCTAATATCCAAGATGAATTTTTGAAATAGTTTCTTAATTAGATTGTTAGAGACAAAATCCATATCCAACAAACCCATCACACATATGGTCTTAAAAATTTTACCCAAAATTGTAAAACTAGGTTGATGAAGGTGTTGATAAACTTCGTAGGCTAATCTCAGAGGCTAATCCATTTTCATTCCAACCCAGAAAGCTATACTCTTGGGTTATGAAATCAACAAATGGTATCATGAGGCATAAGAATCTGTTAATAAAATATATCAAGTACAGTACAATGGGGTTGAACAAGTCTCCGTTCTTTTCCCTTCATCTTCATGCCACTGGATGTAAAGCTTTTAGCAAAAAACTTTGTACAAACTTTCCACTTTGTATCTGCCCTTGCCTTGTTTCCTTCTACCCTCACACCACTAGATGTGAGCAAACGCTTGAGTGTAGCTTTCTTGCGACTTTCTGATTTCTCAACTATGTATGTATTTTAGTACCAAATAGGACAGTTGTGGTTACCGGGTATCAAGCGAGCAAAAGGAAGGTGCAGATTGCAAAGACCTTATCACTTCCAAAGTAAACTATTGTAGGTATTGTTAAAAAGTATGAAATTGACGGGACCACAAAGACCTCACCACGTTCAGACTGGCCATCAAAGATGTTGGAGAGAGATGTAAGGTTTGTACAACAATTCACCTAATAGAACCAACGTACAATGTTGAAGAAAATTATTATAAAAGAGTCCCCAGAAAGGTGCATCTAGACACTTTGCATAGGTTGCTCAAAACTATAGGAATTTAGAATTGCATTGCATGCAAGAAGCCATTTTTGACTCAAAAACATTGTGAAGTTCATCTTAGTTTTGCAAGAAGACCACATATACTGGAGTGTTGAGCAATGACAAAAAGTCATTTGGATAGATTAGTCCACATTTGAGAATGGCAAAAACTTGATTCATGTGCGTGTCTGGAGATCCCCTGGGAGGAATATTGCAAAGATTGTCTTGCGCTAACTTCAAAAGTGGAAGAACATTAGTTATGGTATGGGGTGCACTTTGCTCCTAGGACAACGCACAACGCTTTATTTTGTAAATATTTATTTACAACAGACCTTTATTTGCATTCCTTCCCTATGTTTTTGATAATATTCTAATGGAGGATGGAGCTCCAATTCATTGTAGTATTGTGGAGGGACAAAAAGATTGGGAAATCTAAGCCCAACTTCCAACTCTCCATGGATCCACTCCCTTGAGAGTTGATACCCCAAAGGCTACAATCAAACTTGAAGATGTTATGCACACAAGATGATAAGCACAATATAACATCTTCAAGTTTGATTATAGCATGAGGAGTCTTAACTCTCAAGGGAGGGAGTTGGATGTTGGGCTTGGATTTCCCAATCTTTTTGTCCTCCCACTGTACAATCTTAAAAAATGACATGGAAACCATTACTTGAAAGAGCTTGATTGGCTTGCACAATTTCCAAATTTGAATCTCATTGAGAACCTTTGGTATACAATAAAGATTGCCATACATAAATGTCCTCAATGCTATAAATCTTTGGGCATATGAAGATAACTTTGGAAGAGTTATGAAAGGAGATTGAGTGTACCAAATTTGCACCTTTGATTGAAAATATGCATGTTTGAATGGCAAAAGTGATCAAAGCAAAAGGAGGGTCAACACAATGAACACCGTATTTGTTAAATTGGGAAAAAGAGTACATTTTGGGATTTCTGAAGGTTTTAGGTGATCACCTGAAATTGAGCTTGCAGCATTTTTTTTGGTACATGTGCCCTCACATGAGAGGAGTTTGTGAGGGAAAAAGTCTTAGTGGCTCGGACTGAATCTGATACCTTCAAATTTGGTTTAAGGTAACTTTTTGGGTTTAAGGTGGAGTACAAAATGGTACCTCTATTTTTCCCAATTTAATGAATATGGTGTTAATGGTGAAATCCCTACCAAAGATAATCATAAAGCATTTTTCTGAAGCATAGCTTTGTAGATACTTCTTGGATTTTGTTTTTAGGTTTCAGGTCAATAGCTAAAATTTGTGAGTTGTGTTTACAATGTGCTAGGAAGGGGAAAGGAAAAAAACTTATTCAACCCCACTATACATGTGATACAACAACAAACAATACATTAAAAGGATTCTTGGCATTTTTTTGCATTTGAAACTACAAATATTTAACACTAGCATCACAAAATGCACATTTCTAGTTGGAAGGTAAAATAAAGATTTCAAAATGTCTTGGATGATTTCAAGAAAATGTTTTTCTTATAAGTTATCAAAAACTACACTAAACATGGTGTTTACTATTGCATGCACTACTTTATGTATTTTTTTTGAAAAAGTGACATGAAATACAATCATATGCATTAATTTTTGTATTGCACTAACTCATGTATGATAGTAGTATGGAGCTCACCTCAAAACACTTCATGTATCAACATTTTGGATTTTAATCAACAAAAATTTAAAGTTTGAGTAGTATGTTGTTGGACTCAAATGAAAAGTTACACACTATAAGTTCAAAATTTCTAGAATCTATTAAGCCATGCTTCTAAAAGTGCTTATTGAAGTTGCATACTCACTTTTAAAAATCTATTTGAGTCAAAACTTGTGTTCTTGATTGGCAAAGAACTAGACATCATGTAACACACTAATGGATTTGTATGAAAAAGCTGTTCTAGAATTAGTAATTTCCAAAATTTTTCAAATGATGCCTCTCAAATTGCTTCCCAAGTTTGGCATTAGTACATCTCATGTATCATAGACTATTTTGAAATTTCACTAACAAAGAACTAGACTTTAAGAGATACAATGGTTGGATTTGTATAGAACAATTATCTATTCTATACTAAAAAGAATTCAATATCCACCATGAATTGCAAAATGCATTGCTTTTCAAAGTTTTGAGTTTGAAACACAACAATTGAATCTCAGTCCAAAAATGTTTGCAAGCAAAGATATTAGTGAGTCTCAAATGTTAATGATTTGATGTTTTGCCTTGTTTATACATTTTGTCATAATTAAAGTTTTGAGTTTCAAGTAGGTCTCAAATTTTTAAATTGTAACTTAATGTACACACAGTAAGTATCACATGAAAATGTCTATAATGAACTTTACAAGTTCAAATTATATTTTTGTCAATATTATCAATTCACACAAATTAATGTTAATATCTCCATCAAGGGTGATTGCAAGAAACACTTGTATTACATTATGCCCCCTCCCCCAGGCGGGAGGTAATAGGCTCGTATCTTTTGCAAAACAAGTTCTTATGACCTGAAATTTCAGAGTAAGGTGAACATCAAAGTCATTGACATTCAATAATTTTTTTGGTGTTTTTAAAATTATTTTTCTATTTATAAGGGGGCCCTGATTGCATGTTTACCCATGTGGTTTTGGGGGTTTTTAGTACTACAAGGTCATTGCAAGAAACGGGTGTCCTGCATTTTGTCCCCTACCCCCTAGGCAACATGTTATAGGTCATATTTGTTGCTTGAGAAGTGGGATTGTTTAAACAAAGGTGGAGGTAGAAGTTACAAATGTTCCTTGATTTTTGGAAAAGTTTGAAAATGATTTTGGTATTTTTTGTTGGTTTTAGATTGCTTGTCTACCTTTGCTGTTTTGGTGGTTTTCAATACTACATTGGGTCATAAAATTTGAATTTGCGCCCACAAATTTGGGAAGAGCTTCATGAAGCAAAGATACACACATCTACCGACCAGTTTTTCAAAATTCCAATTTCTTTGTCCTGCACATTCACTCAAAGTGAGCATCCTTTCTCCCTCCATTGGTGCAAGACCAAAACATTTTTTTCCAAAGGTAATTGCATCAGTTCAAGCTAACAAGAGAAATCAAAAATGGCCATTTTTTATTTTACTTTTTGAATTTTTTTACTATTTTTTAAAAATAAAGAAGGAAATTGTCTTTTTGTTGGTGACTTCTGGCCCTCTATTTTTGTGCATAACTTTTAGAATAAAAATTTTCTAGTTTTGAATTTTCACAAGTATGCTACTTTAAGTGCTTTATAAACTGTCCATATTTTATTTTATTTAAAAAATATATATTTCAAAAGCTCATAGTACTACCTAGTACTACTAGTTTTAAGGGTGTTTGACACAAAACAATGAAGTGTTTCTTGCAATGACCCTACATTGGGTCCAAAAAAGTGAGTTTGCTGCCACAAATCAAGGTAGTGGTTTAGGAAGCATCATTACACAAATTTATAGACCAATTTTACAAAACTCAAAAATCTCTGCCCTACACATTGTCTCAAAGTGAGCATCCTTTCTCCCTCCATTGGTGAAAGACAAAAACCTTCTTCCAAAAAGTACTTGCATTAGTTCTAGCTAATGAGGGAAATCAGAAATGGTCATTTTTTGTACTATTTTTATTTATTTATTTTTTGTTTTCTATAAAGTAAAAAGGAAATTGTCTTTTTTTTGGTAATTTCTGTCCCTCTATTTTTGTGCATAACTTTTAAAATATTTTTTTTCTAGGTTTGAATTTACACAAATAGGCTATTTTAAGTGCTTTACAAATTTTCCATATTTTATTTTATTTAATCCCTAAAGGACCACTTGTCCCTATGGGGACAAATGGGATTTTGGGCATGTACTCATGGCTAAACTACTTTGCGTGATTTTTTGAAACTTTTATGGAAACTGGAGAATTCAAAGATCTATGTGGGCATCTAATTTTTACCTCATTCCGACATTTATTGAAGAAGTCAAAAATGAATTTATGAGAATTTTAGTTTGGCAGGCAGCCCAGAAACTTTTTTAAAATTTGCATTTTTTTAAAATAAAAATTTGAGATTAGTTCTTTGAACTTATTTATATGTGGGAAGCTTTGAATCATTCAATTCTAATTGATGAGATGAAAGTTATGAGAAGTTTTAGTTTGCGGGTTGGTGTGGAGAATCTCAAAACAATGCCTACATGCAAACTAAAGCTTCTTATAACTTTCATCTCATCAATTAGAATTGAATGATTCAAAGCTTCCCACATATACATAAGTCTAAAGAACTAACCTCAAATTTTTACTTAAAAAAATGCAAATTTTAAAGAAGTTTTTGGGTTGCCCGCCAAACTAAAGTTCTCATAAATTCATTTTTAACTTCTTCAATAAATGTCGGAATGAGGTAAAACTAGATGCCCACACAGATCTTTGAATTCCCCATCTTCCATAAAAGTTTCAAAAAATTACACAAAGTAGTTTAGCCATAAGTACATGCCTGAAATCCCAAAAGTCCCCCAAGGGGACTTTGGTCCTTTAGGGGTTAAAATATATATATTTCAAAAGCTCATAGTACTACCTAGTACTACCAATTTTAAGGGTGTTTGAGTTTTAAGGGTATTTGAGACAAAACTATGAAATGTTTCTTACAACTACCCTCAATTAGTGTCAATAGAAACTTGATTTTGCACACAACACCAGAAGAGACATCATGTACTATGACAAACGCTATTTAATGTTAGTAACACTAAAGAAAGTTATAACACTAAAAGCCATATTTAATGTAGTGGATCTTGATGTCATAACACATTCTCCTAAACCTTTCAAACCCACCAAATGGCTAATTTTTTTGGTCTTCATCCAATGTAATTACCAACCACAACTCACAGTAAATTACCATTTTAATCCATTTGAGTAATTCTGAACTTGCCGCAACTTTCAAAGATTGAGATTTGGAGAAATGTAAAAACTATTAGATTTCATTCAATGTGTTTGAAAGTGAGTTCCAACACTTTCCTTTACGGACTAAAAGTACAAGCTGGATAAGCCAAGACTAAGGAAGAATATGTACGCTTATTTTGTCACTCCAATTTTTTTTCAATTTTTGAAAAAAGTGGTTGAGCTTGTAACTTTGGTTCATCTTGAATACTGAAAATGTTGTGTGACTTGCTTAGCCCCTCAAAAACAAATATATGAATTACTCCGAATTTAATTTGCAAAGGTACGCAAATGATTTTGAAAAATGTTTTTTGCAATTTCAAGCTATACAATGTTTCCAACCCTCAAGACTTGAAGCAAAACTATACAATCATCTGTTTTTGTCAAATTTGATAAAAAATTGAAGTAATAATCTGAGGAAATGTAAAACACAGACTTTGTGGTCGTGCCAAATTAAGCTCATGTAGTGCAAACTTGTGACTATGCTCAATATGTTATTGTTGTCGTCAATTGTTATTGATTCAATTGTCTCATGAGATTTGGTATACTACTTGAATGTAATTAGGGGCCAAGTGAAAAATCTTATACTCTCACCTAAAAAACACAATAGATTTTAGAATTTATCACCAAAAGAGTGAATTTGAGAATCTCAAATTCATAATTGGATTAACAAACCATGATTTGGCAAAAGAAGAAAATTTGACAAACTCCAAAACAAGAGTAAACATTTACTTTTATCCTCGAGAGTAAAAATAATTGAGTTCTTCACCCCAAAGTCCGCAAATACATTTGATCAGCATACTTAAGGTATGTTCACACTTGATGTTAGGAGAGGTATTAGCAATATGAATGTAGTCTAAAGGTGTATCCAAATGCATCTAATTTTCCTTTGCTACTACCACTCTTAACACCAAGTGCGAACATACTCTAAGCTACAATATTGTTAACATATGGGACCCACCAACAGTCCACAAGGTTCACAACCTTTGAGAAGCAAAGAAAGCAATGAATAGCTTTTACCCCGTGTCGTGTCCAGCTTGTATTCCATGTATGGAATAAATATGGACTAAAACAAGGATTCTATAAACGATACATGTTGAGTAATACTTGAACAACTTGGACAAACTTTCACAAGGGTTTCGATTTCATAACCAGATACAATATTTACTAGCGTTTGAGGTGGTTCAGTCATCTTCTGGACTGTAAAAGGTGTCAAAAAAAACTCTTGGAGGGCTAGTTTGTACTACAGAGGACCTAGAACAGAAAATGTAACAGACTAAAAGGTTTTTCCTCCATGCCTAATGCTTTACAGACCCCATGAACATGACAATCTCCACCTGGCTTCAAGGTGCTATTCAAAACTCATGAATTACAACCCCTATAGAGGAGAGTGAGCAGGATTTGCAATAAGGCTGGAACGGCTATATTAGACTGTGCAGGCTAACCACTCAGGGTCTACTATTTTTCTGAAAAAGGAGTTCCGAGGGTTAACAAATGTACTAGGGACTCTATATACTTTAGATGAGACTTCATCTAATTCCACACCTTGAAGGACACCAGGTCCTCTACACTACGCATGTCTCTTCTGCTGGCACGCGGAGAAACACTCGTCGACCAGCCAATTATGTATCATGATATCAAATTCTAGAACCGACTGGAATTCACATGGTTCATATTACAAGTAAACACTGTAGACTGCAATTTGGCAGGGAACTACAGTGCTGTCAACTAATCCTATGTTCTCCGTAGGCAACACTATGCTGAGAGATCAGTATTTGAGACGGTTCGTGATATGGTTCAGAATGTTGTACCACGTAGTCATAGTACTTTAATCCTTCGTGATACCGCTCGGCTTTAGCAAAGGCCTTCACAAGTACACCGTATGTTACAATGTCAGCAATGAAACCTGCAGCTTTCATGTGCGTCAACAACCTTTCTGCTTCATCACAGAGTCCTGCTTTCCCATACGCCTCCATTAGTGTTGTGTAGCTTCGAGTGTCGGGTTCCACTCCACTACTTTGCATTTCTTCAAATGTCTCCAGCGCTGCCTGGACACCAGAAACGAAGGCATTGCGTAATAAGCAGCCTGATACCACGTTAGATTAAAATATGACAACTCTACAGAATTGAGAGTGATAACAGTCAAACAACTATAGAATAGAGGTACTCAGCGATCTGCTCAAGTGTACCTCCCTTCACTCGCTAGGCTGCTCAAAATGTTACGTAAGTGTCCTTCTATACACCATAGAATATGTAGGGACTTATTAGGGGTATTCCGTACCTAGTAATGAGTTTACCTCTTTGTCTAACAGCTAACTTAGTCCTTTGGTGCTAAATTGTCAAGGTGCAACTTAGTTCCTACACTTCCGACAATATTTACAGCTTTGCTGGTATGTGAAGATATTCTGTACTGAAATCACTACTTTTAATTCATCCAGTATTTAACTATAAGTTCTGTCTCAAGATAACAGTCATTGAAACACTTGGAACAGTTATATCATTCAAAAATATATAAATATATAAATATGAATGCATTCCACTGAAAGTATTAGGTGAGCTAACGATTACATTACTGCAGACGGTTTGAAATTTGACATCCAGAAATACCATTTTTAATCAAACTAGCACGACCACATTGAAATCAATACCTTATACATGCCGTGGTGACTGTAGCCGTTCATCAATCCACAGTAGGCAGTGGCATTTGGGACGCACCCGGCAGCTTGCATCTCAACCCAGATGCTCTCTGCTTCTTCGACGTAGCCCAGTCGCCCGTACATGTTGATTAAAGCACTAAATGTGACAAGATTAGGCGAGTGTCCAGCAGCTTTCAACTCATAGAAAATCTGCTTAGCTTCACTGACAATGCTAACTTTGCCAGCAGCATCCAGTAATATGTTGTAAGTCCAAAGATCAGGATTACAGCCTGCCCGCTCCATGCTTTTCAAGAGCTCCCTCGCAATTCTTCTCCTACCCCACTTGCTGTAGGCATCAAGCATTGTATTGTAAGTTACCTGCACAAACCACCAAAAGTATCTACATTCAATTCTGGAGTATGCCTCTCAAACCAATTTAGGTGAAATGATGCTGGTGCTGACTGGCTTCACAGTTACTCTCCCAGAGCATTTACTTTTAAAAATAGGAAAATGAATGTTACCCTATCCGGAGTGCAACCCTTGCGTTGCATTTCAAAAAAGACACCTTCAGCCTCCGCAAAAAGCCCACCCCGACCGCACATATCAATAACGGTATTGTACGTGTAGAGGTCAGGTATGCACCCTTCGTCTTTCATTCCTACAAACAAACCCATAGCCTTCTCATAGCGCCCCTCCCGAGCATATGCCTTCAATAACGAGTTATATGTCCACGAATTCGGTGAACGTCCAAGCTCCTTCATTTCCTCAAAGAGCTCTACCGCTTCATCAAGCCTTCCAGATCTTCCCAGTGAATTGATCATAGCAGTGTAGGATATCACATTGGGTAAGCAGTTCACAGCCTTCATCTCCTTCAATATTTGCTTCGCAGTGTCAAAGAGTCTTTGGCAGACACATGCATTCACCAAGCAGTTGTAGGTAATGTCATTCGGTTGAACACCGCTTCGTTTCATCTCTTCAAAGAGCCCTACTAAGTCCGGCAGTCTATATCCTCTCTTGGTACAAGCATTTATGAGCACGTTGTATGTTAGAACGTTTGGGGAGAAACTCTTCTGTTTCATTACCTCTAATAAATCCCATGCCTCTTTAAGAAAACCTTGTTTTGCGTACCTGCCAAAAACGAGGAGCCCATATTACTGAGTGTGTATGCCAATAATTTTGTGATAACTACTAAATGCATGAATGAGCACTACACTTTCCCTTCAATCATTGACTGATCATGTCAAAATACAATACAAACATTGAGGCATAAGGGAGAACCCTGCCTGGTTCAAGCAAACCTACCCACTCAGCAAGGCCGTGTAAGAATGGACAGAGGTTGTAACGCCAGCTTTCGTCATTCCTTCAAATATCTCCCTAGCAAGTCCCAACTTTCCTTCACGCCCTAGGATAGATACAATAGTTACGCAATTATGCTCTTTCAACTCAATCTCAGGATTCTTTTGTAGAAACCGAAACAATTGAAGAGCTTGTCTTCGCGCTCCTCGAAATTCAAGCTCTTTCATCATCTGCCAAACACATTTCTCGCTTAGGCTTCGGGTTTACGAATTTAAGAGACTGGTGGATTCGTACAGAATAAACTGATCAATTTACCTGATCCCAGTAGGTACTCCGGTTCCCAAACGATTCTAACGCTCTCTGGAGCGCCTCCTCCATGTTATCAGTGTGCGCTAGAACATCAATCACAGCCTTCCGAACGATTTCCGGGGTTGATTTCGCCTTTCTCACGTTGCCCGTTGGCTTGGCAGGGCTTGGTTTGATCACTAATCGAGAATTTCCCAATTCAAAAGGCTCACTGTCAGGCAGAACTCTAGCAGCAGCTTCTTGAGAAATGTTAGCTTTCCTTGACGGTTTAAGTTGTAAAGTTGTCGACAAATTTTGGCTGCTGCTTCTCCTGCTTAAACTGGGACCGACGTCACTTGACGAAACCGTGCCACCATCTTCCCTGAATTCAGCAGCATGAGCACCATTTTGATGATAAGGTAGATGTCCAAATTCCACCTGGCGCCCTTAAATCTCACTCGAAGTCATTCAAATAGCAAACTTAAACCACTACATGCAAAGATTTCAATCACGGACAGTAATTTGGTTGTGACCCTCTCACGCAAAGCTTTAACGAGTTAGAAGATAAGCATAAGCATAGTCTAGTGCATGGATTTGGAAGACTCAACAGTGCCTTTAAGAACTCAGAATTAATTCCTTGCAATTCCAAAAATTGCGAAATTACTTAAACCGGCTTTCATTTTTCCTTGGCATCCAACCAAAAATGTTCAAAATTTAATTCTCATCAGGTCAGGTCCTTATTCGCACGGTGTGAGAGATCTTACCTCAGATCTCTTGCAGGGTTGGATCTGATGACATCAGCGTCGTTACTGAACAAAGCTGTATCGTTGTATCGTTCCTTCGTGGCGTCAATACCAACACTAGCTTCCGGGTCCTTGCAAGTCTAAAGTCCAAAGCTCACCATTAATGGCAAATTAACAATGGCGAGATTCAATACAAATCGCATCAGTTCTGTCCAGTATGAACTCACAAGTCCCTAATCAAGTTTAATTACACAAATACATTTGTTTTTTCTTCTTCCATTGATCGCTTCTACACAAAGACACGGAAGACTTCAAATGTGGAAAAATAACATTCACACATCCACAAAATGCAAGCACAAACCTGCTCCAGTCTGCAACCCGAAATCCAAAGCTCACCTTTAATGGCGAATCGACCACGGCGAGGACTTTTTGGTCTAATCAATTCTTTCAAACGCAACAATTTCCACCTCAAATTTCATTGCACACTCACATATGATTCCTGATAGACATTTCCTCTCCAACGGATGGATTCTCCACAAAACTTCGAAAAGCCTTCAAACGCGGAAATACAAAATTCGAGAATTCTCTCACAAATCCACAGAATGCAAGCAAAAACTTGCTCAAATCGAGTGAAGTCCCCTAAGCAACCCTAACGAAGCTCTCTGTCAATGGCGAATTGACCACGGCGAGAATTTTCGTCAAATCACTAAGCTCACATGACGATGTTCCTACTCAAAATTATTACACAATCATACACGATTCCAGAGTAAGAATGTCCTCTTCAAAGGGATTGCTTTCAAATGCAAGAAAAAAATGACATGAAGGAGCTCTTTCTCAGTTTGTAAGCAAAAACTTGCTCAAATCAAGTGAAGTCTTCTAAGCAACCCTAACGAAGCTCTCTGTCAATGACGAATTGACCACGGCGAGAATTTTCATCAAAACACTAAGCTCCAATGAAGATATTCCTACTCAAAATTATTACAACAATCATACGTGATTCCAGAGTAAGTTCAAAGGATTGCTTTCAAATGCAAGTAAAAAATGACATGAAGGAGCTCTTTCTCAGTATGCAAAGCACCAACCTGTTTAGCTCGAGGGAAGTCTCCTTTCGAGATCTCACCATAATTGACCACGGCCTCTCCCACAGACGGCTCAGCTCCCCGAGCTACTACACCCCTGCACTTGAACTCCGTGCAACATCTCACTCCAGCGAGGCCGGGCTGGACAGCTTCGATTGCAGCCCGGCCTTGATGGAGGTGGAGCGTGCGGTGAAACCCTAATTGAGTTGACGACGCCATCGCTTGCGCCGTTGCAACAACTGAGCCGAGCGAGCTTGTGCCGAGCACACTCGGCCTCCCTTGAAGTGGAGAGAGCCTGGTGAATGTCAGAATCCAGGAACTTTGTAGATCTGCGGATGCTAGAAAGGACTCTATAGAATCCTTCGATGCACTATATTTAGTCGGTTTATCCATGTAGCGTAGATTCAGGGATACTGGATGGTTTTGTGGCATTGACTTGGATGGATGAGCGACGAGTTTCGTTGGAAAGCAGCATTAGGGTATGTTCACACTTGGTGTGAGGAGATATACAAGCAATATGAACGCAGTCTAAAGGTGTGTCCAAATGCATCTAATTATCTTTAGTTAATACTACTTTCAATATCAAGTGTGAATAGGGAGTTAGTCGTTGTGTTTATATTTCATTTCTATGAACATCATTTAAGGTAGGAGCACCCATAAACGTCAAACTAAGGGTTTTGAACATGATGACTATTAATAAACAACTAGCAAATTATAAAATCCTACTAGGAACAAAAAAATTGCACTTTCAAATGTATTATTTGGATATTGTGAGAATAAGTTGTGAATTTTTAAAAAGCAAATTGCCATTGCACCCATAACCACTTTCAAGATTTCATGTTCACATGTTGTACATCCTCGTAATTACATCTATTAATTTCCACAGAGTTTCAAGATTCTAGAGGTGACAATTATGGGGACATTGACGCTTGTGGGTGTTCCTACCTTAAGGCTTGGTTCAGACTAGCAACCGGTCAAAAATTTCTCAAACGTGATTGGTTGGAATTTGGCTTTTCTTTGCTATTGGGTTCAGATAGCAGGTTTGTCTGGTACTTTTACATCCATCTTCACCACTGTGGGGACCACACTATGTAGCCACGTCAGCAGCCAAGATAGTGAAGATTTGGGGCCTGCTCCAAGGGTGGTACCAAACTTGTGTGGTAGAGGCACACTCTTGGATGACACGCGATTACAAGGAAAAGTTTCTATTGGGTGAAACAGTAGACAAGGTGCCAATTTCCGTGTCTCAGCCAGTTGCTAGTCTAAGCCAGGCCTAAACCACAATATAAACTCGCTTTTCAATAAACCATATCCAAATTCCTCACAATTCATTGTATATGTATTAGGTCATTGTTTTTGGAACCAATTGTTGGTGCAAAACCAGTTTTGCTAAATGTTAGCTTAATAGAATTGATTTTGCATAGATGACTAGTTCCAAAAAACAAGCTACCGGACATAACCGGTCTCAATGGGTTGGTCCCGACTTGGAGAAAGAGAATTGCGGGGTTGTGGCCAAAGAGGGAGCGCCACATAGGACTAAAAAGTGATGCTAAGATGGATTCAGGGGTCAATGACTCATGTTTGCATAAATGAAGGGAAAAATTTGAACTACAACATTTGATATTGGAATTTGACACTATGCTTTGGAATGTGCTAATCTTGCAATGGTTTCAAGTTGAACATAATTGTTTTTCCCATTTAGTTATTGCTTCAAACCAATCACTAAGTGACACGTCAACAAATTTCTTGAAGAAACCTGTCATGTAGCCTTTGTCAATGCAAATTGCAAAGCCTCCTCCCCTTCAAGTTTATATAGTTAATCCTTGAGCGCTCAAGGTTTCCAAATAAGACAAGAATCAAAATCATGCTGGTCCGCTTGGGCGCTTAGGGGTTAAGTTAGGAACACCCATAAGCATTAGTGTCTTCATAACCATCACCTCTAAAATCTTGAAAATTTGTAAAAGTAAATAAATGTAATTACAAGGATATACAACATGCGAACATGAAACTTTAATGTTGATTATGGGTGCAATGGCAGTTTGCTCTTTAAAAATTCACAACTTATTCTCACAATATCCAAATAATACATTTGAAAATACAAACTCATTATTTTTTTGTTCCGGATAGGATCCTATAATTTACTAGGTGTTTATCTATAGCCATCATGTTCAAAACCCTTAAACTAACGCTTATGGGTGTTCTTCCTACCTTAAAACCAGAAAACCGCCAAAAAAGAAACACGCTTCCGGAGGACCCCTCTGGATGGATGAATGTTATACGTAACCAAGAACATGGATGACAAAAGTGAGGTTGACAATGTCGGCAATTCCGCATAGAGCTTCTTCGGAAAGCCTGGAGCCTTGCTTCTACGTTGGGAGGTTTTTAGGATTTGGTGCTCGTGCACTTGACCAAACCCTATATCATATCAGTCAGTGTTCCTTTTCCGACTTCTGGACGGTACTAGGATCAGTTCGGCTTCATGAAGGAATCCTTTTTAGGTCTTTAAGTGAACGCATGTGGGAAAACTTGATGCAGTTATGCAGAGGTTTGGACGTTATATTGGATTGGCGTTTCTACGAATGGGCAGCGTTTAGGGTTGGACATGTTTAACTAAATAGTTTAAATCAATCGCTCAGAGTGTGAGAATTGTTTCTTTCTTGTTAGTTCTGGAATTTTTAGGTAATGATTTGGGGTTTCAGTTTTGCTAGGGATGTTGCCTTTAACTTTTTTAGAACACGTGACGACATGATACTATATACAGAACTGCGGAAAATCGACTGAGACTCCGAGACCCAAGGAGATTGATCCAGATCTTCCTGGCTTGGGCCTGTTTTACTGCCTTCATTGCGAGTAGGTTGGATTCTCTCTACACTGTCGACTTGCAAACAAAGTTGCGTGTTTTGTGTGACTACATGTGTACTTGTCACTACTTACATACAGCCACTTAAGCAGATTTACCACCATTTCCTGATTAGCAGAACTTGTTCTCGTAGCTTTTTCCTTCGGGTTCTTTCGGTTTACACTTTTGGGCTAGTTCACACAATTGAGGATTCGGAGGAGGAAATTTAGACTACTACGGGTTTTTTTGAAGACCGAGACGACCTATTCTGCCTTTAGGGTGCTCTTTGAAGACCCTCATTCATCACAAACCCTAATGAGCAGAGGAAGTAGGGTTTGAGAGTAGAGTTTCTCAAATTTCTTGGTCTGTCGGAATAACATGTACATTGGCCGGTTGAGTTACTTACTTAGGATGTCTGTTTTGATCTACGAGTAGGACCCTTGAGAATTTTGTTGAATAGCTCAAGCTTGGGTGTGTTTTGTGCAGTCGTCACTTCACCAACACCACTATCCGTGACGAGTATTATAAGACAAAGAAGCATAGACGAAGGTGAAATTTCATAGAAATAACTCTGGGGTCTACACATTTGTTATCTTCTTTCTGTGAACATATGTGTGTGAGTATGAATAGAATTCACTTTCGTTTAAACCCGCTGAGCTTGAATTCTGGATGTCTTTACAGGGTGAAGATGATGGAGGGACCTGCTCCGCATACACACTCTGAGCTCACAGATGAGTAAAGCGGATTTCTGCAATTATAGGATGATCTTGCCATCACTTGAATGCTACAAAACTTACACTTTCTTAGCTTCTGTTTCGCTTGTGCCACTCCTCATGTTCTGCTTGTTGTCACAAAAATACAAAATTCCAGGACTTTTGAAAACCATGCGACGGAGCTATGATTACTGCCTTTCTTTAGTCATAGAAATTGAAAACATTGTTGTTGACAGTGTGCTGCTCTGTATCTGGTAATGTTATGCTATGTATTTGTGCAGTGTGGTTCTTCATTGAGTTCTTTACTAGCCCTGCAGTTATGCGTTGGGCGTGTAGGACGAGGAGAAGTGCACTCTGCAGATAGTCCCGCTCGCCGGAGAAAAGGTAGCTTACTTCTCTTTGCCGAGTTTCAGTTATTATCACCAGTCATTTTGCACTCCCAAGTTTTTTACAAACATGGCAGTTGTTTGAATAGTCTATGTGCGCTTGTTTCCTTCTACCTTCAGCATCATTGTGCATTCCAGAATTGCTCTAGATTCGAACCAATGACCGAGAAACCCTAAAAAGCCATGAAACCCTAACGAACTAAGAAGCTCAAATCGGATACCTTGTTTTCTCGTAGCTAAGTAGAGGAGGATTATTCTTTGTCCATTTTCTTTGTTTTACCATACATTTTCCATTTCAAATTTTTCACAAACATGGCCATTGTTGAATAGTGCATACGCGGTAGTTTCCTTTTATCTTCAGCATCATTTTGCATTCCAGAGTTGCTCGAGATTCGAACCAATGACCGAGAAACCCTAAAAAACCATGAAACCCTAAAGAACTAAGAAACTCAAGTCGGATGCCTTGTTTCCTCGTAGCTAAGTAGAGGAGAGAGAGGAACTGTGAGCGAGGAGACCTTGGGAGATACCGGGATATGGAACGGCTTTTTTCAGGAGGCTCGTGAAAACGAGGCTCTTCTCACCAACGAGCAAGCTATGCAGCAGGATAACCAGTCGGTTGTGCGCAATGTTCCTGCACATGATGGTTCTGCCAATACACTGCAAGGGGCTCTTCACCAGCTTATCCGAGCGAAGAATGGAAGAAGTTGCATGTGCATGAGTTGAAGGCAGCAGCTAAGAAGGCCAAAGATGAAGAAGCACTTGGGCAGCAGAAGTATCCCAACTTCATTCTTTCTTGTCTGCGTAGGATCAGAGTTGAGGCAAGCAGCCAACTTTCCGGTTTGTGATTTAGGTTTTCTGTTGTGAAACGGGGTGACGGCCTGCATCATCACAAGTTAGTATTTTTGTCTCCAGCCGGCGCTCCAGCCGCTCCCGCCTCTCCTGTCCTGTGAGACAAGGAGAGAAGAAGAGCAACCAGAGAGGAGAGAAGAGCAAGAAAAGAAGAGAGAAGGAGAGAGACGTACCTTGCGAGCCGACAGAACGAATGACGAGGGCAAAGTTTGGGCTCGTATTTATTGTGAAGGACTGCACTCACGAGCCAATGAAAAGAGAGGCCGTAGCTTGAGTAGGCACGATTGTATTGGTTTACATTCTTCCAACTTTTGGTGTGATGTTCATGTGGCGCCGCCGTGGTCTTGCAATTAGGAGTTTGTGACTTGGTTGGATTTGCTTGAAGCAGAAGGCATTGGACAAACATCCCTTTTAAATAGCAACTAAGTTTAATTAGTCATCCATGCAAATGCAAACAAACAAACAGGGATAGGCCATTTGGAATGTTGGACCTATTCAATATCAAATGAGTTTTTATTGATTTCACTATCCATTTATTTGTTTGTCGTTCAACTGATAAAGCTAGCAAAGAAAAAAGAAACAAAAACTCCCCCCATAACTTTCATCTCATTGAATGAAATTGAATAATTCAAAGTTGAGTTTCCACATATATGTAAATTTGAAGAACCAATTTCAAATTTGTATTTAAAGAAAAAATGTGATTTAGAAAAAAGTTTTTTGGGTTGCCCAAACTGTCTTATCTTTTCCTTGATTTGATAAATTATTGCATAACTTCTTTGTCAAATGTTGGGATGAAGAAAAACTTAGTTGCTCATATTGGCTTTTGAATTCCACACCTTCAATAAAAGTTTCAAAAAATCACACAAAATAATTTAGTCATAGATACATGGCCAAAATCCCATTTATTCTCCAAGTGGCCAACACTACAACATTTCTTTTAGGGGTTAAAGATATTCTAATAATTTTTTTTGACTTTGGTATTTCCAAAAAATGATTCATTAGTTAAACGAGAATTAATATATGGGAAATTCATTTAAATTTCAAATTTGTAGTATTTTATGTGTTTCTTAGAAATAGACTACTTATCCATAATGGTAAATAACTTTTTCAAAAAAGCACTCGTTAACCCCTAAAGGACCAAGCCCTTTTTTTTTTTTTTGCCAAAATCACTAAAAATTGCCACTTCTAGGAGATGAGTAAGAAGGTAGATTATTTTTTTTGGGTGGAAATCCAACCATAGGATCTTGCCTTAGACTAGAAGAGGTATCCGTGGGAATAAAATAAGGTCATTCAAGGTGGAGAGGAGGGAGATATTTACATTTGAAGTGAAGGGAATAAGTTTTTTTTCCCTACTACCCATAAATTTCAAAAGCCTTTGACCATTGTTACATGAAATAAATTGCTCTACCAAAAGTTGGGCTTTCAATTTACCATGTAGGAGCTGAAGTTAGGTATCTGTGGGAAAATTTTCAAATCAATTGGAAATAAAAAACACATGGGAAATTAATAGTAAGTAAAATGAAGTAGAGAATGAGTCAAAATACTAAATTGTTACAAATCTAATTATTGAAAAACTTAAAATCTAATCCCTATTGTCATTGTTGTACTAATCAATCTATGTCCTTTAGCTTTTTTTTCTTTTGAAAATGTTGAAATTTGAGTAAACCATAGGACTTCAAAGTTTACTTTTGAGTAGAGAATCCATGACTACTTGCAAACAAAATCCCTTGATAACTTTCATTGCATTGATCAATATGGAATGTTTCAAAGCTTTTTAAGTGTACATAAATCCAAAGAACACATTTCAATATTTTTCTATCTTTTAAATGTAAATTTTGAAAAAAAAAAATTGAGCTCCTTAAGCTGCTTGACGAACAAAGAATACAACGTATCATGCAATAACTTTTGATCCATGTGATCAAAAAAGTTATGAAAATTATTGGACCTTGAAGATACTCCTTGAAAAATCACATGTGAAAGTTTTAAAGAAAAAATAAATAAAAAATCCATCTGTAGTGAGGTGCCCAAAATTGTTATGTTACCAAAAAACATTGTTTGGGCCTTTAGGGGTTAACATTTCTTTTCAACACTAATTTTATCATTTGAATGACATATAAAAATTATACGGATATAAAATGTAATCACTAGTAAAACGAATATGATTCTGAATTTTTGTTAGGTTTGATGTGTGCAAAGCATGTTAACCTATTGAACAATTACTTGGAAAGTAAGAAATTTAATGGAATTTCTTGTATCAAAATGAGCATTCTAATGAAGAAATTAATCAAAGCTGATCATGTGCAAATTCCCCAAAATCATTGAGGCTCTTATTTCTTCCAATTTTAACCTCTCAAATAAAAATCGAAGTTTTTTCCACTAGTTGGATGTCTTCTTTGTACCAACATTCAGATATAACTTCATGATAAACAAATTATTACTTCTTTCAATTGACCCGTAAAGGACCATGCAGCCCACATTGGGCTTTGAGATATCTGGGCAAGCATTTCTGAAGTAAATACAAAAGATAAGATTGTGAAAATAAAGCTGTGTGTGCTCACATTGAAAAGCTTGCATATATTCAAAAAAAAAGTGGAATTAAATTAATTATGAGTGAGATATGGTCCAAATGTGATTTGGATGTCATTATGGGCATTCTCAAAAAATTTGAAAAATAAAGGGATTTAGGAAGGGTGTTGCCCAAATGGTGTTCAAAAGCACTTTACCATGGCTTGGTCAATGGGCAAAATTTGCAATCAACTCTCCTTGATTGTGTAATAACTTCTATTTTACTTTTCGTGTGTGCTTTAAGCATGAACTATGAGAATTTAATGCAAATTTTTTAAATGTGAATAAATTTTTTTGTTTCACATTTAATATTCTAATGCTATATTCAAAAAAATTGGAGGTGCTTGAATTTGAAACTAAAATTAAAGGATTTTTGAAATATTTAAAGAAAAAGTACATCAAAAAATTAGCATTGGTGCAATAAAAGTTCAACAAAAATAATTCCTTTATTTCTCTTCTTTTCAAGAAAGTGGTAATGCCTTGATTGAATGAATGATGGACCACTTGAATTTAAAAAATAGCAATAAACTTGCAAAACACATGCTCATGGGGGTGTGACTTTAGCAATTCCCTATATATATATATATATATATATATATATATATATATATATATATATATATATATATATATATATGGGATTGATATGTCTACCACACCTTTTCAAGTATTGTACCACACCTCGGGGTAAATTTTAGATTTCTACCATCAAATAATTTAATTTGAGAATTTGGAATTCAGATTTGGACTTAGAGACCGTGATTTTGTCTAGAACCATAAAAAGGTTCTAATTGAACAACACCCAGTCAAAAGCTTTTATTTTTTATAAACA